>CM041549.1:26216430-26796430 GCA_023238725.1 Scortum barcoo
AAGATTAAAAATACAGCCACATTTACACTAAGTGAAATCTTAATTTCTATTTTATTAATTAATTGATCACATGACAACATTCAGACAAAATATGATAATGAAATAGTAAAATAGTGATGCAGCCAATCACATAACTGACTGCTGAGAGAAAAAAATGAGCTGCTGTAATCTCTGTGATTATATTTTTATAATTTCATGAATATACATATATATATACATATGATTATATTCTTCTCAATATCTTTATTTTAAGACATACTTGGAAGTACGACAGGGTTTTTTTCTTACTGTGAAATCAGAAATGATACAGAAGATGTAAAGAAATTTCTTTAGTGGCTGAAAATATCACGTGTAAGGAAAAGTTTTTACAATAGAGGCCTGCTGTCAAAGGATCTTAAAACTCGCTGTTAAAATGTCAAAGTCGGGTCAGAATCGGTGCTGAAGTTCAGAGATCGGCTGATTTCTCTGCGTGTTCGGTCGTGTGTTTCCAGTTAGAAACGTCTTTGGTTCAAAAGGATCTGCTCTGAACTTTGCATCGTCCCCTGAGCGGGTCAAACTGTAACCAAGCAATCAGAGGAATGTTTCTGGATTTTTCTTTCAATATCTTTTGGCCCCCGAGGGATGTGAGGAGGCCTCACTTTTAGTTTCCTGTCCTTTTTTAGATCTATGTCCGACACACACACACACACACACACACACTGATACACACGGTGTCTTGAGCTTTTACTTGTGTTTGAAGTAGAAACCACTTCCTTTAACTGTGCTTATAAAAGTCTCTTATGACTGCTTTGTTTTTGTCTGAATACTTCCTTTCTTCTCCGTGTTTTTCTCTGTTTTCTGTGATGGAAGTTGCAGCATTGTAATATTAAAGTTTTCAGTTGAGTTTGGACTGACAGACTGTGAGTGGCTGCACAGATGGAGATGGATGGATGAACCTGAGCCGCCTCTGTCAACAGAGAAAAGATGGCACGTCCCTCCAGCATCCTCCATCATCCTCCTCTCTCTCACACACTTCAGGCATTCCCCAGTGATGGTGTAGTGTCAGTTATTGCAGGTGTGTGTGTGTGTGTGTGAATGCGTTTGTTGTCGTCACCCCTGACAGAGCCGCCTGTCAGGAGGAGGAAGTGTGGAGATCACAGGCCGAACCCCCAGTGATGGATGATCAAAGAATGTGTGTTTGTGTGTATGTGACAGAAAAAGAGACAAAGACCAGCTAAACGTGTCGTAACGGACAGAAAGACGAGCTGGTTTGTTTTTACATCCGAGGATTAAAGTGCAGATGATGCCTTCTGTCAAACTTGTCTTCTTGCCAAACGTTGACCCTCCATGTGGACTAAACTTTAAACACATCAGTCAGTGCAACGTCCAAAGAAAATGTACATGTTTGTTTGGGATATCTAATGCTCTTTAAAGTGTAAAATCTAATGCTGCGTCTTAAAACTGCTGCATCAGGATTATATTTGTATATTAAAGGGTGTTTTCAAGGTTTGAAATCTGTTGAGAAATTCCCTGAAAGCACTTTTTCATGGAGTAAAAGTTCATATTTGTGAGCTGTAACACCAAAATTGTTCAAAAAGCTTCCCTGTGGTTACAGTTAGTATGTTTCAAATTAAAAGGCAAAAAAAGAGAAAAATTTCAGAAAGCTTTGTTTCAAAATGACCTGAACTGCTCGTTTGTTTCCTCCCTTTGAGTCAGATGGTGTCATCAAGTGATGCTCAGGGTCAAAGTCAATGTCATGTATGTGTCCAAAACTACTGCAGATTAATGCAGACCTGCTGGAAAAACAAGACTTTTTTTCTTTTACTTTAAAAATGAAATTTAAATGAAATATTTTATGTATCTTTTGGAGGCATTTTCATAGCTGTTATTTGAATTTTGACTGAAGGGGAGATGACAGGAAATGAGGGAGGCTCAAAAAACATGAAGACTTTTCAACAGTTTTAAAGTTAGTTTTAAAGATTGATTGAAGCCAGACAGAAACAAAAGCTGTTAAATGTCAGAAATTAAGCTGGTCTGTAGAAATGTTTAAGATACTCGTCTCGCTCCACTAAAATGAAACACAACTTCATGAATAATTATCATTAGCTGACATGGGATCAGTGTTTATTTTGGGATCTGAAGCTGAATTAACAATCGGGATCAGCCAAAGAAAGTCGGTTTTACTGCAGATTGATATAAATTAAATCATAATATGCTTCACTCAAACACACAGAGGAGGCGTTTTAAAAGAGGTGATTGTGATTAGCTCTGATTTTTATTATGTGCGTCATCATGTAATTTCAGCACGTTCTGGGAGCGATTTTGAGGTCTGACAGTCAAAACAGCCCAGCTGAACCTCCTCTCTCCGAATCTTTACCCGCGAGGGCAGTTTGTCATCGACTTCGGGGCCTTTCAGGAAATGAATGAGGGATGACAAGTGAACAAGGGGGGAGGCCGCAGACGAGGAAGAGCACCTGGTGCTCGTTTAGAGACGGCGATCTGCTTTTTTGATAATGACTCGTAAGATGTCACAGGACAGGACAGATCATACGTTCACAGGTCGTCTCACGTTTCCTTTTTTCATCACGACTGTGTGTCTTTGATTCGCTCGTCTTGTTTCCTTTTCTCTTTACATGTATTTCTGCTCATTTCCTTTATTTTCTTTCCTGCCGTCTGATTTCCTTTCTTGGCTTTTCTCTTTACCCCCTTACTGCTCTTTTCTCATTTCCTTTCCTTAGGTTTTCTTCCTGTTTTCCTCTTTGTATTTTCTCTTCTCTAAATGCACATTAAATTCATGCCAGTCTATAAATGTCAGTAAGCAGAGCCTCTCATGTTTAGTCAGTTTTGCACCGACTCTTATTTTGAAAAATTACAGTACAGTGGTGTCGGTCTCTTAATTCAATTTAATTCAACCCACAGCTCTTTATTGATCAAAACATTACATGTAAAATTTAAAAGAGGTAAAATATAGGGGCTTAAGGGGCAGTCTTTGGTGCGGTCTCTTGTTTTCCTGCTTCAACCTGAAAAATAACTCCAAAACACACCACAGTTAATAAATATACAAGCACAGTAAGAAGTTGCAGCACTTTCCTAGCTAGCATGTTTGAGTTTTGTCCTGTGACCTGCACAGAATAACTAAAAGAAGAGCAGCATTAAGCTTGTTGGATCTACAGCTCATTAAGTATGACAGAGTTAACCAGCGATGACTTTATACCACGACTGTGCTGCATTAGAGCTTAGCATTAACGTTAGCAGTTAGCATTACCGTTAGAGGTTAGCATTAACGTTAGCAGTTAGCACTAACGTTAGCTGCGTTAGAGGTTAGCATTAACGTTAGAGGTTAGCATTAACGTTAGAGGTTAGCATTAAGCGTCGCGTTAGCAGTTAGCACTAACGTTAGTTGCTGCGTGCGTTAGCAGGTTAACGCGGTTAGAGTTAGCTGCGTTAACGCGGTTAGCAACGTTAGAGGTTAGCATTAACGTTAGCTGCTACGCGTTAGCATTAACGTTAGAGTATTAGATGCGGTTAGCATTAACGTTAGCAGTTAGCACTAACGTTAGTTGCTAGCATTAACGTTAGAGGTTAGCATTAACGTTAGCGTTAGAGGTTAGCATTAACGTTAGCTGCTAGCATTAACGTTAGCTGCGTTAGAGTTAGCATTAACGCATTAGCGTTAGCATTAACGTTAGCAGTTAGCATTACCGTTAGAGGTTAGCACTAACGCGTTAGCTGCTAGCATTAAGCGAAGTTATTAACGCATTAGAGTTAGCATTAGCAGCTGTTAGCGCATTAACGTTAGTTAACGTTAGTTAGGTTAGCTAACGTTAGAGGTTAGCATTAACGTTAGCGTTAGAGGTTAGCATTAACGTTAGCTAGCATTAACGTTAGCGTTAGTACGTTAGCAGTTAGGTTAGCATTAACGTTAGCTGCATTAACGTTAGCATTAAGCGCGTTAGCGGTTCGTATTAACGCGTTAGAGGTTAGCATTAACGTTAGAGGTTAGCATTAAGCGTTAGAGCATTAGCAGTTAGCATTAACGTTAGCTGCTAGCATTAACGTTAGAGGTTAGCATTAACGCGTTAGCATTAACGCTGGCGGTTAGCATTCATGCTAGCTAACGTTAGCTTTTGGCTAAGTTAACAACAGTATAACATCAGTTGGCGTTATAACATTTAATAAGCATCATGTAGGCCGTGTGTGATTTACTTTCAGCTTACTGCTCGTCTGTCTCTGTGTCTCCTGAGTCCTCAGCTGGCTGAAATAAAATGAGGAAACTTTTAGCTGTAGCGCCCACAGACAGTTTGAAAAGTGACCACATTTACAGCAATTTGTTAGTGTGCGCTCAAGTCTAATAAGATGATATGAAAATTTTCTCGAAGTATAATAATCAAGAAGTTCAACAGCAGCTTACTAAATGGGGGAAATAGTTTTATAAATCTGATTTGTAATATTGTGTCTCTGTCCCCCTCTTGTATTTCCGTTTCTCCGTCACCAGGGTCCATCTTGCTGTAGAAACATCCCAAACACAGTTAAATGTTTTGATTATGTCCTTTAATGTGAATGTTTTCCTCTCTGTGTCTCTGCAGCTCTTCCACGTGGCCTACGTGCTGATCAAGTTCGCAAACTCTCCCCGTCCGGACCTCTGGGTTCTGGAGAGATCCGTCGACTTCGGGCAGACGTACCAACCCTGGCAGTACTTCGCCTGTGAGTGCAGATATATTCACCTTTTCACGGCACACACACACACACATCCAGATGTTTTAAGGACCCAAACAGATTCCTTCAGCATCACTTCATCGTTCCCGACCTCCCTCAGGGTTCGGCCTAAATCTCCCTCTAATCTCAGTTAAGCGGCGGCCTCGAGGGCAGGCGGCTGATTGGTTGGTTGGTTTGGCGGTCAGGCCGGAGGGGAGGTCATTACATCACCGAGCTGCAAGGTGATTGGCTGTGGCAGCTGTCAGTCCAGATGGGCTGCAGGGGGAATTCCAGGCATGTCTGCCAACAGGTAGCAGCTTGATGTTCACCTGAATGACAGACAGAAGGACAGAGTGTGTGTGTGTGTGTGTGTGTTCCCACATAATGACATGGCATTAATTAGCATTACTGAAAGCTGTATCCAAGATGGCGGAGAAATGAAATCTTGACAGTTTGATGGACATAATTTCTTGTTTTAAAGCCAGCTTGTTCTCAGGTATCTGCTGAATGCACCAGGGACTGAAGTGAAGCAAAACTCTGCAGCCTGAATCGAGTCACGACATTTATATCGCAGCGTTTCTCTGATGGATGATGCCACAGGGAAAATGAACACTTGTGTGCTTTTGTTCGCTGATCCAGGTCGAGGTGAGCCGTGATGCTCTCTGCTGTTTAGGAGATGATCTGTGTGAAGTTTCAGCAGCTCAGGAGCTTCCTAAATCTGGCACGCCTGCTTCCCGGTACTTCTGACAAATGGACACTTGACATATGCAGCTGATCTGAGTGCTGCTAACAGGAGCTAACCAGCCCAAATCTGCCCCCTCCCCACCATACGAGCCACTTCACAGCCAGAACAGGACCGAGTGTCAAAATAAGTCTGCTCGACTGAGAAAATAGTGAAACTATCGGGGAAAAAATACAGTTAATTTGCAATAAATAAGCAGACAAAAGAAGCTTGACTTTTCTGCAATATGAAACACTTGTGTGTCAATCTACAGTGTCAGAGGGAGGACAGAAGGTGTGTGTGTGTGGTAAATAGTGCAGAGTTAATTAGTGTTAGCCTCAAAGCTGTAAATCTCAGAGCTATTTGACAGTTTTGGTTTGAACTGCTGCAGCTGTAAACTGTATACACACACACACACAGTCACCAGTAAGGTTACATTTGACATCTTGACACTATAAAGTCGCCCTCTTCTTCTTTTGTCTTGTTTTTTATTGTCTTTCACTCTTTTTCTGTCAAGGACAAATGTGAGATAAAACTGAAACTTTTCCAGGAATGTACGCCGAGTTTTCACGAAGAGACAATGTGATATTGAATGAGCTGAAGTCACAGTTTTACACTTCAGTTATTCTTAAATTAAGCAGCCAGTGTTTATAAAATGAGATGAACTAGATGAGAGCTCAAAACTGCCCCACATATGGAGGATTTTTATGACATCTGTTGGCTTTAGTGACTCGATTTGACTCTGATTTTGATGCGTTTATGTGTTTGGTGAAGCTTAAAGAGAGTTACAGAGTTATTGAAGTCGGTGTATTCCAGTGAAAAAAGCTGAAAATGCTTCTGAGGTATGTTTAAAGACGACTGTTGGGTCAAACACAGACCTCCGTCGAAAGGCTGAGACCTTCTAATTATCACACTGAGACACATCATTAAAATACCATGAGGTTGTTCATACTTTTGTAAAAATATGTGGTTGAAGCTGATTATAAGCTTTACTTTTCTTTTTGTTCTCCCCCTTTCTCTGCCTCTCTGTCATCTGTGTGTGTGTGTGCAGCCTCTAAGAGAGACTGCATCGAGCGTTTTGGACAGAGGACCATCGAGAGGATCAATAACGATGACGATGTTATCTGCACCACCGAGTACTCGCGGATTGTCCCGCTGGAAAACGGAGAGGTGAGTGTGTGTTTGTGTACGACATACTCAACTTCAACGTCTGTGTTTAAAGCTGTAGAGATGAAACGGTGCTGAATCTGTGCTAATCTATTAATTTAGAGAAAAAATATAGCAAATCTTTGGAGAATCGTTTTCTCTACTTCACACTATTCAAACTTAAAGATTTTGAATATCTTAAATATTTGGACTGTCCATTCAAAAGAGTCTGTAGAGAAAGAACTTTATTATTTTCATTTGTTATTTTTTCTATGGTCATCCTAAAATTGTAAAGAAATATGAAACAGTAAATATTATACAATAATAATTGCAATTAAATAAAACAAAATAATAAAGACATTATGTTCTAGTCAGGAAAACAGTACTTGATGCTGCTGCAAGATTAAGTATGTAATCATGCTTAAACAATACAGAATCAGAGAGACCTTTAATATCATCATCAGTATTTTAGTTGATTTGGTTGATATACTCTGATGTCTCCATGACTTTCAGAGGCTTTAATGTTTAGATTTCCTCACCGGTTCGGTAACTGATAACGCCTCCGTCCTCCTCCGCCTCTCTCAGATCGTTGTGTCCTTGGTGAACGGTCGACCCGGGGCCATGAACTTCTCCTACTCGCCTGTACTGCGGGAGTTCACTAAGGCCACCAACATCAGGCTCCGCTTCCTGAGGACCAACACGCTGCTGGGACACCTGATGGGCAAGGCGCTCCGCGACCCCACCGTCACCCGCAGGGTAAGACCGCGCAACAACAAGGTCTTCATCTTTATAAGAAGTGAGCTGTTGATGGTGACTTATTCAATCACTGACGGCAAGATCATGAAACTTAAACTTAATCTGATTGTAGCTTCAAACAGCAGGATTACTTTTTCAGGATACATCTACCTTAGCATAAACACATAACTTTTCTCACTAACACATAACGTTTGATTAATCAAATGAGGCATGACAAAGTGTTTTTTTAACAATATTAGCAATATTAAATTGCTGGTGGACACATTTCTTTTGAACCTCTAAGACAGAGCCTGGCTAGCTATTGCCTCGAAACTTTATGCAAAGCCGAGCAAATAAAACAGGTACCCAGCTGTAGAAAAACTGCTCCATACGCCGCTAAATGTCAAAAACTCCACAGGTTACCTTTCAAATAAAAAATTCACCATTTTGTCTTTATTTTACAGTATTACTACAGCATCAAAGACATCAGCATCGGAGGACGCTGTGTGTGCAACGGACACGCCGAGGCCTGCAACGCCGAGGACCCCAACGACCCCTACAAGTAAGATTCAGAGTTGTACTGAACGTTCAGAGGATCAGTGAATATCTCACGCACCCGCACTCCACACACACACACACACACACACACACACAGTCAGACTGCACCGTCATGACTCACAGACTTCTGGTGAACCAACATTGTTTTGACTGGATTTTAGTGTACGTGTGTGTCCTTGACTGACGATGAGAGGAGTGTTTGTGAATCACAGCAGGTTATTAAAATGATTTATGCTGTTCGAGTGACTCACATCTACCTGCTACACACACATTTAAACACACTCAAGATGAACATAAAAAAAACTCATAACCTTGAGCAAGTGTGGCTCGGATCTGAAGCACAAATTATTCCTGGCTGTGGTTTCATTCATTCAGAACAACATACCTGCACACCTGTAGTAGTGTTAGTGTCAAATGAGAAAATAAAGACTCTAGCAGCAACTTTATCAGAAATTGATTATAAATATCTCATTCTGTGGCCTTTTTATGTTTGTTAGAATAAATCTGTCTCATTTAAACCCAGAGGAAGAGAAAGGAACAAACAGTGAAGAGATGAAGGGCCAATAAGTGGTGAGAAAGGATGATGGGAAATGGTAGAAGAATAGTCTTCTCAGCGACCTTGTGCAGTTTCAGGGGAATGACACAGCTGGAGGTGGGGAGGAAGACGCGCTTCCTGATTACAACTCTCATGCAAATAAACTTCCCGTCCTTTCTTTTTATTTTTTTAGTAGAATAACAAGATGGAGCTTGTTTTAATATGTAGATGTTACTGCAGACTGTGTGTATGTTAGTGGGGGTGGGGGGGTGAATTTCCAGATAAGTGTAGGTGTCTTGTAAAAAGTGGAAGTGGGCAGTGTGTGATTAATTTAATAACACGTGTGGATGTGTGTGTGTGTGTGTAACTGTGTAATGTATATGTCAACTACATGGGTACATAAGTAGTGTGTGTGTGTGTGTGTGTGTGTGTGTGTGTAGCTACCTGCAGGCTTACAATAAGCCATCATTACTGTCAAATCCACCCTGAGTCATACAGACACACATACAATCACATATCCGCCTATAAATATTTTTTCTGTCTTGTCCTTTGTGCATGTATACACACAGATACACGTCACCAATTTCCCCCTCTTTTACAGACTGATGATCCCACATGCATTAACACACACGCACACACACACACTTGTGCAGACTTGTTGAAGGAGGCCGAGTCTCTCGTAAAGCTGTTGTTGTAGCTCTTTTTTGTGCTTTTGCACAAAGGAGTGATTTGGGAGGAAAGGAGGGATTTTAGAGGGGGGGAGGAGAGGGAGACTGGTGAGGGAGCAGCGGGATTGTCAGATAGTTTGATGTACAGTTGAGGCGAATATACAGTGTCGGGGTCACGGTGTGATACTGAAGCTGAGGCCGCAGAATTTATGATTGTGTTGTAAATCAGTGAAGGGAATGATCTGATATAAGACAACATATAAGCTGGGAAAGTAAAATAGCTGTTGTTTTTATGAAATCTGGTTCTTATTTGTCATGTTTTTGTGTTTCCTTGTTCATAGACATCTGTAAACTACATTAACCTTTTAGTCTCTTTAGGGGGATAGATGGATCTCATATAGGAATAACCACCTATTTTAATGGAGCACAATGCGACAGGATGAAGGAAAAACACAAAATAGTGATTTTTACAGGCTGTAACTAACAGGGAACTACTGAACTGAGGAGAAACAAGTAAAAAATAAATGAGGGAGGAATTGAAAGAGGCACAAAGGACTGAAAAAAATTCAAATGAAACTATAGCAACTGAGAGATACGAACCACAGACAGACTATAAATCTCCATGTGAGTGAGCTGTGAGAAAGGGAAAAAGGGAGAAAGTGTTTAAATGAACTAATGCTGAGATTAAAAGAGAAGGGAGCAGCTGAGAAATGAAGAACTTCAACAGAAAAAATATCTTTTAAGAGATCAGTGAAGTGAAATATTTTATGAAACTCGATAGAAATTCTATGCGTCTTGGATAAAATGGATGTGATGATCTTATCTTATCAGCTCAGAATGAGTTTAAGTATTTTATCGAGGCGTCCCTCAGGGTGAGATTTGAGGTCTGCTGTTTAAACTACACACAGATGGTGATAACTCTCAAAATGTCACGTGTGTTTTGTGGACAGTGAGCAGAGCAGAGTTCGGCCTGTCAGGTGTTTAAACTAAAGCAGAAATCTGTTGAAATTTAGTTTGTGTGACAGTATCTGTGGCTGTGTGTTTGATAGCTGTTTGTAATATCTCTGGGGGGCCCCAATAGTTACTGTAAGAAGACGTGTGCATACTTTCTCAAATCTGCTCGCGTGCACACAAATATTTACATGCAGGAAACTTCTCCTTTTTCATTTTTTCTTTGCTTTTGCTCATTTATATCTCTTTATTTTTTCTTGCTCTTTCCACAATTAAACCAACTTTAAAACAGTGGAGAGTTTGGATGAAGTTGGTTTAGTTTTCACCGGTAAATGATGCAAAAATGACAAATTGAAATACTCCACTCTTTGTACACCTCTTGGTTGAGTTATGTTAAAACCACCCGACTCGTACTAACAGGTTAAAACAAATTGTAAGCGGAGAGAGGAATTTGTTGCAGGACCAGTTCGAATTCCATCTAAACGTCTTCCAAAACACAATTATGTGTAATTGAACCGTCTGAAACACACTGAGGCGGTTTTAATGGCTCAAGTTCAGATTTCACACTTTGTGTGTGACCTTAAATCTCTTTCTGGCACCTTCAGCGTGAGCAGAGGTTTATATTTACTCCACGGAAACTGCCAGGATAATGTATGGTGGTTTAACGTGTCTGCAGGTCGATGATGAGTAATTCACAGAGAGAGCAGACTCAACCTAAATATACAGAACAGTCGTTTCTGGGGTCCTGGCTTCACTCCCGTCATGGATTACAGAGATTTTTAGGGTATTATAGTAATAAAGCACATTCATACTCATCTCTTGTGAATAAATTAGGCACCATTATAATCCAACAAAGCTGTATTCACTTCATGTGTTCATAAGTGTGCGTACAGTATGTGCACCTTACAGAAAATGTTTATAATATAGATGTCATGTTAATTATATAGGTGTTTGACTGAAAGTGTTTACTGCCTGGTGATGTACGGTTTACACACTGAGCTGTAAGAGACCAGATGCATTTGATTTATGAGGTAACTATGCAAAGATTTTTGTTTAAACGGTACAAAAGATATGTGCATCTGGAACGAAAACAAACTTTGACTGTAGAAATGTGTCATAAATGTGCAATCTGAGCAAAATAAATAAGTGAAGCTGTTTTAAGTTCATTATATAATTAGATATACCTGTACATGCATACATCTCATCGGATCGTATCGTCGCCAGCTGGCTTTGCGGTCGTAGTTTGTTCTGTTCGACAACATTTGGTTTCACTTTGCTGCATCACCTCCAGTTCAGGATCAGAGCCCCGAGAGGTGAGGCTGCGTCTGGGTTAATCATCAGGCACAGCTGGCGTGTGTGTGTGCGTGTGTGTGTGTTTATATGTGTGTGTATTTAAGTGGAACAGCGTAACTGTGTCTGAACCTGTGTACGTACGTGAAGGTTTGAAAAGAAAACAGGCTTTTTCCTTCGGGTATCAGCAAAGTGTCGGGATAATAACAAAGCATAACGAGGGAGGAACTGTGCAGGATTTTATGTGATTCCTTCGTGAGTTCGGTGCATAAATTCTATTAAAGTGAATTCCAGCGGTGATCTGGGAGTGTTGAGAGAAGGAGGAGAGGAACTTCAAGTTTTTGAATAGCTTGCGTGGACATTTTGAATGTTATCCAACAGTAATTAACGCGCTCAACAAGACTGGAAATCATTCTCAGATTTTTTGCTGGTTGATGCTGAAAAATGATCACTTCCTCGCCAAAAAATCTGACAGACTTTGGATTTAGATGATGATGAACTATAGTCTGTAGAAAGGTGCTAAACTGGAAGCAGAGTCAGCTATTAGGTCCAGTAGGTGATCGGTTATCATTAATGTAATGACAGTTTAAACATTTGCTCACTAAATAAATATGTGACCCTCAAAGATTTTCACTTAATAAATGCCTGTTGAGTCACTATCACTAAACAGTACAGCACAATGGTGACTGAGCTTATTGCAAATTGTTTTTATTTGCAGTATTACCACCTTGGGAGTCTGTGACTACTTTCCTGGAAAAATAACAAGTGACGCAGTTAAACCTTTAACAAAACCTTCCTATGTTCCCAGTGATTATTAGATTTATCACACAGTAAACAATGAGAGCATAAGAAAAAAAAAAAAAACAGGTATTAGAAAGGAGAGGTGAGCAGAGAGGTTATTAAAAGACATTTCACCACAAGCTCGTCACAATCAGGTACGATCCAGACGTATTTAACTGAAAGCTAACACGGCGCTGACAGCTGGACGGGCCTGCAGACTTGGTTGGATTTCACCTTCGGATCCAGCTGTTCGGTTTCAGCAGACTGAGCGGTGTGACTCATATGGGTACTTCACACATAAAAGAATGATTGAGTTTAATGGAAAAGGCAATCACTGAGACATGAAGCCTTCTTTAAACAGTTTAAAGTGCCCTTCAGATATAATCCCTGCTCTGTAACTGGCATTTAAACTATTATAGCTGCGATGCTGTGGTGGATATAAATATGTGATTCAGGAGGAATTCTGCTATTTTAAACAGACTGATATCCTCTTGCAATGTGGTTTATATCTTTATTAAAAAGTCCCAAATGTTCCCCTAAACCTCAGATTTATCCCTGTATTCATGCACTTACTGTATATGTGCACTTGTTTTATGCATGCAGGTGTTTGACTGATGGGGAAAAACGGCACAAGGAATTCAAATAAATCCCCCCTGACCTCATCAAGCTTTTGGAGATACTCCGTCTGGTTTGTGTCAGAGCTGAGGAATGTAGATCTGAAAACATCAATGCTGAACTTTGTTTAAGGCCGTTACATCCAGCAGGTGTGTTATAGACGACAGCAGCTCTGCTGACTGGAGGTCTGTGTTTTTTAAAGCGACTGCTTCGACCTGTAGCTGCACCGCTGATATTAACCCGACTGCAGTTTAAAGGCCAAAACACAGACGGCATTATGATGGAGAGAGGGTCCTACTCTGGGTGGAGTACTTTTACTAAGCGAGGTTACCAAAGTTAAAGCACTGATGTGAAAAATCCTTCTAAGCAAACATTAAAAATAAAACATTCTCAGATTTAAATGAGGGAGTTTAGAAAAGAGAAAATTTTATCGTGATGTGATCTTTTCCCAGATAATAAAGAAAGTAAAATATCTACATTTTCATATCTCTTTTTAGAAGCAAAGCCATTTTGTGTTGAGTTTGATGCTGAATAATTTGTCTGACCAATCAATCTGGCTGATAGACAAGTTGGTGGATTTCTGGCTTGTCTCTACATTTTATTTCAGATTTTTTTTCTGCATGTTTTTTTGTCTTAAGATCCTTCTGACGTGAAGTGATGCTTTTTTAACAGTTATATTTTGTGGCGTTTTGTAACTCTGAACAGACAGTACAGACACTGTTCATCTTTTTCTTTTCCTTTTAAATGAAGAATAGACGAAGACGCACAGCTGTAGACAAAACCAATTTGCGTTTTCATGTTTATGTCCACTGAGAGTGCCCACGTTGTGGCCCGTTTGTCGATCTCGTATGTTTTGGTCTGGTTGAAAGCAGGATTAAGACGTGTAGTGCCAGTTAACATGGCACACAAAATCAATAAAATCCAGTGTTTGTTCAGTTTAACATGAAGCAAAATTCGACGCTGCGACCAGTTCGATCTGCTCAGTCTCTTTTCCAGGTTTTTGTTGTTTCACTGATCTCCTATAACTTTGAACCTTTTTCGGATATAGCTAATATGCAACTCATAAAATACTGAATGAGAAAACAGATTAGCGTGTGTGTGCTTGTAAAGGTAAATTATGTTGGATAAATTGAAAAGTGAGTTTCAGTTTTACGGCCCCTTTGAGAAACAGGCAGGTTTGTTCTGCCTCAGTCAGGAAGCTGCCGGTGCACAGCTAACGATCGAAACCAGGAAGGAGTGAATTTGGGTGGAAACCTTCCATTGAAAGTCATTTCCTAAAATGCTCAAGAGGCAGAGCTGATCGACCACAGGAGGAAAAGAGAAAAGGATGGAGAGAGAGAGAGAGGCTGCCTGAATGAATCTCTCTGATAGTAAAGGTGAAAGCTGGAAACACAATCAGCCTGCTCAAACACAATACACACACTCGTTATCAGCACACAGCAGCAGTAACACTCATTGACTCATTGACCTCACGGTGAGATTGACCAACTTTAGAAACGAACGCCAACTCAACTTCAAAAACATGAGAGGAGCTGCTTAAACTTCTGATTTCTAAAACAGCCGCCAAGTTTTTATTATTTAAAGTCTTAAAGGCCGAAGCAGCGAGCGGTGCATTCATCGGGTCAGATATAACTTCACAAACCGTAACCCTTCACAAACAGATTTATGCAGCGCTTTATTTTTCTGATTAGAAAAAAGAAATGGAAATACGAAAAAAGAAATACTCCAATAACTGATCAATCTGTGCGTGTGCCTCCATTTAGGGGAGGCAAAAAGCCAAATAAATGTAGAAAATGTTTCTGATTGGTCACCTTTGCTTTCAGCTGAGATGTTTGTTGAGAAAATATTTGTCAAAGGAATCAAACTTAAACCACGGGAACAACATTTGTTTGGATTTTCTCTCCTCCCGTCCGGTCCCCCCATGTTTGTCTCTCTTTGACCGGTTAAAAGGACTCGGAGAGACGAGAGAAAAGCGTGAAGAGGTTTTTTTTTTCCCTTTCCCTGTAGTGTTTTGGCCACACTCCGCAGGCCGCAGGTTTACAGACTAATCCAATTAAAAGCCGGGGTGAAGCAGTCAGCCGCCGCCGGTGAAGGAGAAAGATTAACTCCTTCATTGTTTGGGGGGTCTATTTCCACTTTTAACTTTTTGTCTTTTCTTTCTCTGTCATTCTTTCTTTCTTTCTTTCTTTTTGAAGTGACAGTAGCGATGTAAGAGGTAGAGGAATGTGAACTTTTGAGAAAAGTTCAAATGATGTTTTACCCAAAGCACAATGGGCTGAGATAGGTACATACCACAGTGTGTGTGTGTGTGTGTGTGTGTGTGACTTTTAATCGTTTTGTTTTGTTTATCTAACTTTGTTGTTTTTGTTGTTGTTGTTTACAGGTTACAGTGTGACTGCCAGCACAACACCTGCGGCGTGTCCTGTGACCAGTGTTGCCCCGGACACAACCAGTTACCATGGAAACCAGCCACCACCTACAGCGCCAACGAGTGTGAACGTGAGCACAGCACACACACACACACACACACACACACACAGACACACAGAGTTTAATCAGTGATCCCTGCAGAGGAATGTGTATTTTTCTTCTTTCATGTGTTGGTTCAACAGAGCTCATCGACCTTAATTTAATGAAGCTGAACAGGCGCAGGCTGCGGGTCGCTCTCCCGATAACTTTCACACATGCACGTCTCAACGGGGAAAATGATTCATGGTTAAATATACATGAAGACAGGCAACATATTTAGAATATTTCAGCTCTTTCCTGCCACATGTCTCTGAATTTAGAGGCGTTCCTCCTGTGAGTGGAGCGTAAAGTTCATCACAGTACGGATAAATATGGAAAACACCTCTTCACCTCATTATTTACTAACATTATTGACCAACTGTTCTTAAAAGTGTCTTGAAAGTCTGTTTTCTTTGCCTATTTTTACTTGTGGTTCTGTATTTTACTTCCTTTTACTAATCCCTTGTTTATTTCATTCATTTACATTTGTCTTTTTCTTTGCTTTTTTTCATTTGTGTGCAGTTTTTCTGCTTGTTTTCTCATTCCTTTAACTTATCTAACTTTTAAAGGAAAATATTGTTAGTGTAGTAAAATCTTAAACACTCAAAACAAATCACAATTATTTACTCATCAATGGTGTAAAAAAGACTTTAATTAATAGATAACGCCTTTATTAAAAGTCTATAATGTGTTTTTACTCTCAGGATGACTTTTTTGTTTGTAAGATTACATTTATAAGTTGTGTTTTTGTTTTTTTTTATTTGTTGACTGAATATAACGTAACTAATGTTCATGTATATTTCAAGAGATGTTAGGCATCATCATTTCACCTTAAAAGCTGCATCTCTCCGTCGTTGTCCTGCCGCAGTCTGTCGGGCGTCTTTGTCTTATCAAATCTCTGGTTATATTTACGTGTGAGCCGTCCGTTATCAAAGCTGCAGTTATATTTAACAAGGAACGACACGCGTATCACAATGACAAAAAGGTCACTAAAGAGCAACACGATACGAACAAACACTACGGAGAGAGAGCGAGGTCGTTTTCAGGACAGAGATTCATCGTTCTGCGACTGGAAGTGCGTTTTTAGGATTTTTCTCTTTTCTAACCAGCGTCAGGAACATAAAACAACATATCCCATGATGCTCGGCCTCAGAGGAAGTGAAGTTGTTGTATGTTTGCAAAATAATCAGTCTTTTAGTTTTCATAATATGAGAAAGAGCTCAGATTTTACCAGTCGTAACAGAAGATTATTACAGAAACACCCTCAGACTGACGAAATCCAGCATCTCTCAGAGCTCGTCTCTCTTCAGAAGCGGAGTTATTCTGGTCTGCTTAGTTTATCACTTGCTTGGAGAGTTCTTAAAGGTCTTATTTTAAGTTTTTTTTTTAAGGAGGGGGTCAGTGTGGCTCAAGTCTAAGAAAAACACTCGCCGCTATCAGGAGCCGGAGTCAGAGCTGGAGGAGAAGGAGCGCTGGTTTATTCAGCCGGCACCTCTCAGGCGCTGACGGTCAGATAAGAACAAAAAGCTCTATCGGGGGGGGGTTTCACCGGCTCTGTACGAAGAGGAAAGGTTGGCGCGGATTTTCTGCACATGTGCATCTTCAGCAGTCTCTCTTTATTTTAGATTAAAGTTAAGACGTATGTTATCTTTTGACTGTATGTACACGTGAACGATGAAGAGGTCGGCTTCAATTCCTCTTCGAAGGCAAAAGATTCAGTCACACAAGCACAAAGAGAAGTCCTCTTCTTATCTCTGCTGGTTCTCTGCCAACCTCATTGTGATTTTTTTTAACATGTATTTTGTGGCAGTAAAATATATTTTTAATGTCAAACTGATGAATTAAGTTTCCATTCCTCTTTCTTCAAGTCATCAGTTTCCCAAAGACAAGAACGTGTCGTTTCCTCTTCTTCCTCTTCTTCCTCTTCATTAAAGGTGGTAATAGCCCAGAGTTTATGTGGTCCTTTTCGTATTCATGCAGCCAAATGAACATCTGAACATCTGCCTATGTTTATGGCTCACATGGCGGCTGATTGGGAGCTTGTAAAAAGCCCGACTGAAGTTGAACAGATTATATGTTGAACCAGAGAGACCAGATGTTCACGCAAAGCACGAAAACTACATTTTTATCTATATCTAAACTACATTTTTTTATTTAAATATGGTGCCACAAAGGTAGGTAATTTTATTTGTGTTCAAAGCACATTAAAGTACTTTCAGGAGTGTTAAAATCACATTTCAGCCTGTGCCATGTTGTTTTTTTTCTTGCCTCTTTGAATGAATGAACAGCTTCTAAAGTAGTATTAGTAAAAGAGACTGCACCATCTTTGATCATTCACTGTAATCAGACATGAAAAAACCTTTTTATGATTCATAAAATCTCCCCCGACCTTCCTGTTTCTACTTCAAACTAAAGTATCCGATGACTGACTTTCATCAAACGTCCTGGCTCGTGTGGTCGTTGGTTAATTACAGCCTCTCTCGTGTGTGTCTCTCATGGTTTGTTTGAAAACCTATTGAATATGATCCTCGGAGTGTGATCTGAAATGAACACCTGTAAACCCAGAACCCAGACGACACGGGCTTTAAAATAAAAGCCATATTTGAAGTGACTTCATCGAGTGAGCTGAGAATAACGTGAGGTTGTTTCAGATGGCGCATAAACTAAGAAATTAATCATTTTGTGCGGCTGTGATTCTGAATATTAATGGACTTTTTTGTCCATATTGACTTTTTTGTCCATATTAATAACTGACTGCTCTATCTTTTCCTATCTGATGTTTCTCCTGTCGTCCTGTTGTCTTCCTCCTTTATTTTCTCTTTTTTTCTCTTCCTGCTTCACGTCTCGGCCTGCAGCAGTTTTCAACCCACAGGTGATGAGCGCAGACGGTGTTGTTTCAGTGTTTTTTGTGTGTTTTATGAGCATTTGTGCAACTGTCGTATACAATCTGTTGGGTTTTTTTGTTGATTCACCTGCTTGGGAAAAGATCTGTGAGGTTACAGGCTGTTTAGTTATTGATGTCGTGTAAAATTTACTATAATTTCCATCCTTTTCCTAATAGTAATGTCATTTATTATTCCTCTTTTGTGATAAGTGTACATACAAAGCTTTACAGACAAACATGTATTTAAATCAGTCTATTCTGAATGAAAACATTATGAAAATCAACATAAGTTTATATGAAATTAGTTGTTATAAAATAAATAGACAAAATAAATAACTAAAGGCCATCTCATCATCTCCATCAGTGGATCAGTTGTCTTCACACTTTAACACATCACACACCCGCATCGCTGCAGTTGTGTTTTACGCTTTGTGTTTCGTTGTGTGTTTTCAGCGTGTAACTGCCACCGTCACTCGTTTGACTGTTACTACGACCCCGAGGTCGATCAGAGGAGAGGAAGCCTCGACGTCCACGGACACTACAGAGGAGGAGGAGTCTGTCTCAACTGTCAGGTAACCACCACTCTGCTTCCCACATCTGTAAAAGGATGTGAAAATTAATTTAATTCTTTTATTTTTGTATCCTATGATGCCTGAATGTGTCCTGAGTGCAGAAGAGAAAATTTGCACAATCCCAGTTTTAAATGTCATCTTTATTTGAGCTTTCTCAAACTGTCCGGTATGCATGAATGACTTTGGTCACTGATTACAGTCATGGTGAGGTAACTGTAGTATAAAACTTTTCCCCTTCCAGCATCACACCACCGGCGTCAACTGTGAGCGCTGTATCCCCACCTACTACAGATCACCTGACCACCCCATCGACTCGCCGCTCGCCTGCTCACGTGAGTCTGTCAAATAACACGATCAGATGGATGCATAGAATATATCCATTTATTTATTTACTCTTTATCTTAACGTCATCCTCCTCCTCCTCTTCCTCTGCAGGCTGTAACTGTCAGTCAGAGTTCACAGACGGCACCTGTGAGGATCTGACCGGTCGCTGTTTCTGCAAACCGAACTACACCGGAGAGAACTGCGACTCCTGCGCCAGCGGCTTCATCAACTTCCCCGACTGCTACCGTGAGTTACAGCAACAGACACGCCCGAAAGAGCTGCTCTGCTTTGGGTTTGATGTCCAAAGAGACTTGACAAAGCGTTTAAATCCACCTTCAAAGTAAAATTTTTAAATGAGGATTAAAGACGTGGGAACAAATACAGAGACAAACCTTGTTTATCTCTTTTTGTGTCATCAGCCACCCCCACCTATCCCACCAACAACAACAATGGAGAGGCCAAACCAGCAGGAGAGATCATCAGTAAGACTTTTCATCTTCATCGTGTTCTTTATTTTCTTATTTCACACATTTTGTTTTGTGTGTTGTCATCGCTCCTTTCCTCCATTGGTCCTTTTCAACTTTTTAAAAAAACAAAAAAAAAAACGAGAGCAAACAATGAAACAAAAAGGTCAAGAGAGTGCAAAAACAGCATAATTTAAGCAGGACAATACCATTTTTACACACAATTAATCACAAATTTGTCTCTGATGAAGTAAATGTGCCATTTTTTCCAACACTCCTCTCCCAAATCTTTCAGGTCAGATGGTGTAGGTCACCTGTTCTAGTAAATTGACAATATCAGTAAAGATAGCCATCGATGGACAGTCTTCATTAAACCAGTACTTTGTGATGGTCTTTTTAGATCTTTAGGAGGCCTTTTCAAGCAGTTTTTTCTAAACATGACAAAGTATTTAAGAATGAATGTTATAAGTAATTAAATATGGGTTCATTTGGAAAAGATTCAACTTTCCAAAAGTTTCTCCCAGTATTAAAGATTGCAATATAACATTAATGAAATTTCTGATCAAATGAAAGAAATTTTAAAAAACAGATTTAAGAAACAAACTGATGACGTATTTTGTCTCATCCTGTTTCTACATTTTCCCACGTTCTCTTCTCACTTGTTGATCTGCTAGGGTGTTTTGGTTCAGTCAGATGTTTTTTTTGGGAGAGTTTTGGGAAAATCAATATAGTGTGAAGGGAATTTCAGTGGAGTGTGATAACACACTGTTCAGACTGTCCTCCACAGATCCACCTGCTGTGTTTCTGCTCGTATCAGCCTGTTAGTGTTTCTGATGGTGTTTCATTCTCATAACAGAGAATGAGCCTGACGACATCTCTGTTATGTTTTTCTGGTCAGCTGCCCTTCTCATCAAAAGTGAAATAACTTTATTGACGTGAAACAAATCTGTTCTCTCTCTTCAGACTGTGAGTGCAGCGCCGCCGGCACCGTCGATAACTCCTGCAGACCGGATCCTCAGACTCGGACCTGCGTCTGCAAGCGAGGTTTCACCGGGGACCACTGCGAGACCTGCGCTCCAGGTTTCTACGGACTCAACTGTCAGCGTGAGTGATTGATACGTGGACAGACGGATAGAAAAATATATTAAAACTTTATATTCAAAATTTCATTATCAATTAACATGCACAAAATCTATTTCTTCTACTTCTTTGGACTATAAAACATCAGAAAACACTGTAAAAACATCTAAATCTCGGTCACATCATCATATTTATTTATTTTTTTTCACTCCAACAACCCAAAAATTCACAAAACTATTATTTTATTTTATTTATTTTTATTTTATTTATTTATCCACAGAAATGCAGGTTACAGAACAATTTACAAGGTACACATACAATTTCAAATTGTACAATATACAAAATTCAGTATACTAGAGAATTAAATTGTTTCTTCAGTTTTACAGTTTGGACATTAACAAAAACATAACAATAATGAAAAGCAATAAAAAATAGACAGTAAAAACAAGTACTCTTAGGTTTTAATAAGTAAAATAACTCTAGACATGAAGAAAGTTATGTGATGTGTGTAAAAAATATTTTGGACCTGATGAACAGCGGTGTGTGTGGCTGCAGCATTTACACCTCTTCACTTTTACAAAAACAATATTTGGTTCATTGATTTAACGTTGCACAGCTAACGAGCTCAGCGGAGTTTCTAAGAGTTTAAGAGTCGAGTTTAACGTTTGTTCTTCTCACACGCAAAACGCAGACAAAAGTCCAAATAGACAAACAGAGCCAGGAATGCCAGACGCTTTATTTATCTGCTGGTATGTTTATCCTGTGTTAGTTTACCACCCAGAAGCAGCCTCTCTCACACACACACACACACACACACACACACACAGGCTCCTGAATAAACATCATTCCCCTGAGCTGTGTTAATCACTTCAAATAGTTTCACACCTTTTCTTCAGTCAGTAGTTGGTTCACAGTCATCTCTAAATAAAATAAAAACTAATCACTCAGACATATTGTCACTGACTCGTCTGTGTTTTAACTCTGTTTTGTTGTGTTGGTTTGTTTTGTCCCTGCAGCCTGTCAGTGTTCGGGTCCCGGCTGTCTGGACGGGTCATGTGACCTGCTGACGGGTCACAGCGTCTGTCGCAGCGGTTTCCAAGGTTTCGAGTGTGACCAGTGTGCGCCGGGTTACTTTAATTACCCGCTCTGCCAACGTGAGTCATCCACAGCTGCACACTCTCTCTTTTCATACAAAGGCTTAATGTAAAAAAATATATATGTATTTGACTCTGAAGGCTAAATCTTATTTGTTGTCCACTCTATGAATTTTGTTATTTGTGTTTATTAAGTTTTAAAACAGTAAAGATCCCATATATGCTTACGGTATTAACAAGCAATTAACACCCTACTTCAATCTGGCCTTTGTCTGTGTATTTTTTTTAAGGTCTGTTGTTGCTTAAATTTGTCTTATTTTGAACATTTTTACCGCTGTGACCTTGCTCTGTAAAAATGTGCTAGACTAAATGTACTCTACTTACTTATTTTGCTCATTTAAATCGAATCACTATGCAGAATAAAGGGAGACATATAATACACTGTGAGGCCATAAAAGCTTATTAATACCAGGTGTGAAATATGCAGATACAGATGTCAGTAACAGGAAATGTGGTCCCTTTCATCTAATTTAAAAGTGACTTTAAATTGTTTCAGTTGTATGCATGATTATATTTTGGTGTCCAAATTAACTTTCTCCGTCCGTCTCTTCAGTGTGTGGCTGCAGCACCGTCGGCTCTTTGCCCGAAGTCTGCGATCCGTCCGGTCGTTGTCTTTGCAAACCGGAGTTTCAGGGTCCTCGATGTGAACAGTGCAGATCTGGTTTCCACTCGTACCCCAACTGTCAAGGTACACACACACACTCACACAGAAAGTGATCAAATGCATCTGTTTCTGCTGATCCTCACATACTGTAATGAAAAAAGAGATATCCCGTCTGGCTGAACACATGTGGACTCACATGGAAACACTTAAGTTTACACACCTTCTTATGAGGTGTTATATTGCATTGTTATTTTTTATGATGCTTTATTCAGGTCTCAGCTTTCAGTGTGAAATAGAATAAATCCAGCAATAGAAATTGACAAATGTTAAAGCTGCAATAATACAGATATAAGGGTGATGTTTTATTTTGCTAGTTTTATTGAGCCTATACTGAATATTGGGCTAATGGAAGATGATCCCACAAGTGTTGTGTGGATATAAGATTAAAACTGGTTCCTAACTTCAGATGTGAAATAAGGTGATGCTTTGTTCCCCTCATGGTCTTTATTTATATAAATGATTTGACAAAAGAAATTAAAGCTTGAATTTGTGGGATAATGTGTGGAAAAGGAAATGATGAGTATTCTTTTGTATGCAGATGATATTGTTTTATCACCATCTAAACAAAAAAAATGCTCTCTACACTAATGAACGGTATAAAAATCAGAGACTGTGAAAACTGAAATAATATAAGCAAAGAAGACTAGACAGCTCTCAGATATGAGACATCACATTAAGTTAATACTGTACCATGTGGGTAGGACTTTGTTCTCAAGAATAGATTTTCATGAAATGCCAAATACACAGCCTTAATCTGTAGAATTTGTTGGTACTACACAGCTATTAGTAGAAAAAAAATATAAATAATATATAAATCAGTGCATCAAAATAAAATGTATAAAAAGTAATGCAGTGGTTGAGGACATAATGGTGTATTTGGAGTATTTTTTTACAAAAGCTAAAGCTATAAAATAAAAAATATAGAATAGAATAAATAAGAAAGAATAAATAAAAAAATTAAGACTTGAAATGACTCTTGTATTTTTAAAATTTGATTTATTAGGTTATAAATAAAATGTGTTCCTGAAAACATTTTAATCGACAAATGAATTCCAGCTGGAAGTCAAAAAGCTCAAAAAAGATTACACAGACGACGAATTTAGGACTTATTAGCTAAAATGCAATCCAGATATCATTCTATTTAATGAACACTTCCCTGAAAATATTCCTGAAGCTCAAAATGGGTAAAAGAAGTTCTTATTCTATGTTTGATAGTTGAAGTATAAAGTGGAGAGTTTCTGAGTCATTTCTTTCGTCGATGATAAACTGTTCTCCGTCACTACTCGTCCTGTATATCGACTTGTACTTCTTACCTTTCATGATGTCTTGTTTACTCAGTGTGCACCTGTGATCCTCGCACCTCAGTGGACACCAGCTGCACCGCATCCGGTCATTGCCACTGCCAGCCCAACTACAGCGGGGCGTCATGTGACCAGTGTGCTCCTGGTTACTACGGTTACCCAAGCTGCACACGTAAGTCACCGAGGACGGCTTAAAATCCCCTCTGAGTCCATTTTCAATCAAAATGTTCACTGTTAAAAGTCGTTACCCAGTTCAGCACAGGTGGACAAAATAATAGAAACACCTAAAACCTTTTGTTTTGAAAGCTCATATCATCACCGGATCAATATATTAGGCGGATTGATTGATAATGTGTGTTTGTTGCAGCCTGCCAGTGCTCTGCAGAAGGATCCCGCTACACCAGCTGTGACCAGGTGACTGGACAGTGTGTTTGTCTGCCCAACGTGGTGGGACTGAGGTGCGACAGCTGTGCACACGGCTCCTACGGCTTCCCCAACTGTCAAGGTAATAACATACACACACACACACACACACACTTAAAGCCCATGCACAATGTAAACACAGACAGACAGCTGCAGTTAATGTGATCTACAGTTAATCACACACACACACACACTAACATGTCATATGAGGATGGTTTAAAGCATGTTTAGAAGGCAGATCTGTTGTTAGCAGTAAAACTAATAATGTTGTTTGTTAATGTTGCGTTCACATAATGTCAGTATAATGTGAAAAAAACACCTTTTATTCTAAGTTGAGTGTTAACACATTATTTTAAGATGCTTATCACTGCTTTTAGCCTTACAGATACACCATCCATGGCTAAATTCAGCTACTTTATTTATTTACACTTCTTCTGATGGATCTAAGCTGACAGATATTCTTGTTATCTCCGAATCAGAATAACAAGTAGAAGCCTGACGCTTGAACGCAACATGAATCTAAATCTGTGCCTGCAGTGGAAGACACATTTCTGGCATGTCAGTTCACTAACTGACTGTTCATACATATTTGTTCTGCAAATGTGTCGTCTTGTTTTTACACAGCATTTTATGTTAACTAACCAGCGTAGGGAGCTGCAGGCTACCAGAGCTGTGTCCTGAACTATTAAAGTGTTTGAATACTGTGGATGTCGGGATGTTTTGCATTGACAGCAAAGTTTTTGGCTTCAAAATGTTAACTTCCCCTTCTCACTGAGATTTAGTCTCATGTTTCTTGAGCTTTTTCTGTGATATTAATGTTACGTGGCTGACATGCAAAGGAAATTGAGGCAGGAAACGACACATGTATAGTATAGATTAATAAAGACACATCTGACAACATAACAGCTGTTTTTATTTAACCAACAGCATAATAAGTAGCTTATAAACATCTAAAATTACAGAGGATCTTTTTGATATGCAGAATTTTAATTGTGTACACGCTAAATGTCCAACAGCTGCCTCTTGACATTTGTGTCGATTTAAAATCTACAACAAGTTTTATCAATAACATTTCTTTCTTTCTTTGTCATTTAAAGCTGGGACCTGCCACCCTGCCGGCTCTGTTCAGTATGTGGTGCCGCCACCAGTGGTAAGTTTTTGCACCTTAATTCTTTTTGTTGTAATTTGTTTTGTCTCGTCATATTAAAGATTAACTGTGATGCAGAATATTTCCAGCTGTACGAGCTGAGACAATAGTCAGACATAGGCAGGCATGTTTCCTCCCAGAGAAATATTTTCTGTGGCTTCTTAATATCCTAATAAGATTATAAACCAAAGTAGTGTTTTCTCTCCTAAGTGGATGTTCCATTGTAATATTGCTGTTTAAATGTCCTGTTTTGTTTTTATCCTTTTAGGGCCAATGTGAGTGCCGTCGTCATGTGGAGGGCCCGGCCTGTGACCGATGTAAACCTCTGTACTGGAACCTCTCGCCCGACACTCCCGATGGATGCACCAGTAAGACGACTACAATACTACTATATATATACATCTCGCATATATTTCACTAGTTTGAATGCATTAAATGATCATATCTGAACCATCTGAATTATAAATGAAGTAAAATGTGTGTTTGTGTTTCCTCCTGCAGACTGTGAGTGTAACATTGCAGGAACTATCAGCAGTGTTGCAGAATGTGCACAGGTGAGCAAAATAAACTGCTTTTCTTCCTCTGAAATAAACTTCAAGTCTATATTTACTCTTTTAAAATGCATTTGTTACTGTTAATCCTGCAGCCCCTTCCTGTAGAGGTGAACATGCAGTTAGTTCATGAATATTTACAGAAATTCAAATCTAGAATTAAGTGCAAATCAAGTATTGGATGGTGACATGTCTGTTTAACTTTGTAGTTAAAATGCGGATTACTTTGTTTCCATTAAACAGTCAATATATTGATCAGTACTGTCCTTTTCCTTAATAAAAAGAAGATATGAGTCTCCATGCTTGCTGTTATTATACTTTTATACTTTTACTATTATACTTATAATAATCTCTTTCTTGCGTCTGACAGGAGAGTGGTCAGTGTTACTGTAAGCCCAACGCCTGCAGTGGAACCTGCTCCACCTGTAAAGACGGCTTCTACAACCTGCAGGAGCACAACTACTTCGGCTGCCAGGGTGAGTGTCCATCAGGACGGGAGGTAAAAAAAAAAACTGAATAACTCTTTAACCTCAGTGTTGGGTAATGCGATGTGCTTTTATTTGTGTGTTGTGTGTTCAGGTTGCCAGTGTGACATCGGAGGTTCGGCAGGTCAGTCCTGTGGAGAGAGGAACGGCCGTTGTCGCTGCAGACCCAACGTGGAGGGACCGAAGTGTAATCTGTGAGTTTAACAGCAGCTGTTTGAGTAGTATCTGTTTTACTAGTAAATGCAAATATATAATCGTTAAATGAATCATTAATAGCAGTAAAAAAAAAAAAAGACATTGGTCAGGATGTGAAGTGGCCAGTTTTAACACTGGTAATGAATCTTATAATTAAGACTACATTTCCCATAGTTCCAGTTGCCTCATGTCACAAAAAGATGCTCCTACTTGACTTTCCTTGCATCCCTAAATGTTTAACATTAACATAAACATGTAGGGAGGAAGGTTTTTTCTTTTTTTTTCCAATTGCTCTTTGTCTCCTTCCACCCTCTGATAATGTGTAATAACGGTACAGAAAATATAGTATAATATGAATATAATAATAATAAGATGTCAAAATACAAATAGAAAGGGCAGGAATTTAATCACAATAGCTTTCCTCTGAACAGAAAATATTTAGTATTGCAAAGTTTCCAAACTTTATGATCTTTTATGACCCTCTAACCAGACCTCACTGTGTCCTCAGACCTCGTCCGGATCATTACTTCCCAGACCTCCATCACCTGAAGTTTGAGATCGAGGAGGGAATGCTGCTGGACGGCCGACCGGTGCGATTCGGCTACAATCCCCTGGAGTTCCCAGACTTCAGCTGGAGGGGTTACGCTCAGATGTCCCCCATCCAGGTAGGAACGTTAACCTTTCACCCCCCCCACACCTTTCAACCTTTATCGCTGACAAATTTCTGTTTACTCTTGTTGTTGTTTATTGTTAATGATGTGGATGATTGATAATACTCTTGACATCTCACAAATTTGTTTTTTATTTATAACCTGCAGTAAAAATACATAAAATGTCTTTTTTCCTTACATATTATATGTGTATTTTTGATGACTGTGGCCCGTCATTTGTTCTCCTCCTGCATGAAATAGACTCAGCCTGCTCTGTGGTTGAATTTTTTGTGGACATTTAAAGGGATATTTCTCTTTGATAGATTTACTTC
The DNA here is from genome assembly GCA_023238725.1 of Scortum barcoo. Lineage (NCBI taxonomy): Eukaryota > Metazoa > Chordata > Actinopteri > Centrarchiformes > Terapontidae > Scortum > Scortum barcoo. The sequence goes on from CM041549.1 coordinate 26,243,838, forward strand.
TCAGCACAAGAACATCCAAAAGAACATGATGGTTTAACATTTTTTTATCATTTAACAGTTGTGTAGCCTCTGTAAATGGATGTTAAAGTTGTATTTTAAGTCTGCGCATGGCTCTGAAATTTATTATTTTTAATATTAAGAAGCTGTAAAAACATTAGGTGGATTTTTGGGAAATATTTTTTTTGCTGCTTCTGAGATTCTGGATATTTGTGCTGAAAAGTGGAAATTCACAGAGAAATATTATGGGTTGTATTTGGGGCTGTATTTTTTCTTTTCGTGGTGAAGGTGATGGAATAAAAGTCTTGCTTTTGGCTTTGTTTCTCTTTTGGTGTCGGCATTTTCTCCTCTCTCCTTCCTATCATCCTGTCCCGGTCTTCCTCTCCTTCCTCTCCCCTCCTGTGTTTCCCCATTTCTTCTTCCTCCTTCCTCCCTTTTTTGCTGCCGCTCTCCATCTTGCTTGCCGTCTTGCTCCTTCGGCAGTCCAAAGTGTTGGTGTCGGTGTCTGTCAGCGCTCCAGACGTCTTCCACGTGGTGCTACGTTACGCCAACCGGGGGGGTTCGGACGTTCTGGGCAGGGTGTCGGTCTTCGAGGATGGCTGGAGCTACTACTGTGGTAACTGTGAGTGCATGGTGGGGCTTTGTCTGTCCTTCTTTCTTTTCTCATTCACTTCATCACGTCACAGCCCTTCCCTCCTTCCTCCTGTTTGTCGGCTGAGATGGAGGGGTGTGTGTGTTTGATGGTTGTGAACGGTTGGTAGCGGTCTCTCCTCCATCTCCTCTCACCTTCAGGGCCACAGATCAGTGCACAGTTCAGGGATTAAAGTCAGAATATTCACATCTCCCACCCTCCACACTCCTTCCTCCTCCCCTCCCCGTAGACGGCAGTGAAGCTTCAGTTTTATGTGAGCGAGGCGGACGTCTATTTGACTCGCTTCATCCTCAGATATGTAAACTCTGAGGGCGCCACCTCCAACGGTAAAATAACAGCCTATCAGGCCAACCGCAGAGGTAGGTCTCCACCAATCACAGGAGAGTGTGAATGTTTGACTTTGACTGATTTTCTTTTTATTTCATTTCAGTTTTTATATCCAACATATTACATCTCTGCTGTGTGTGTACGTCTGTGACTGTCTGTGTGTGTTTTGCAGGTTCAGAACAAAGCAAACAGATCGTCTTTGCTCCCAGCGTCGAGCCGACTTTTGTCAACGTCCCGCAGAACAACTTTGTGGAGCCGTTTGTCCTGAACCCGGGAACCTGGACTGTGGTTATCGAGGCTGAGGGGATCCTGCTGGTGAGACCACACACACACACACACCTGTTTTTATACATGTATGCAGACAGGTGATGCAAAACCAGCATCAGCATAGAAAACTGAAGGAGAAAGATGAATTTTATCCACACAAAGCTCTCATAAACATCAGCACAAGACTTACACTGCTTTTATTAATTGTTCATTCATTCAGTGTCTCTGTGTTCATGCTGTGTGTTTTGTCCTCAGGATTATCTAGTCCTGCTGCCCAGTGCTTACTACGAAGCTCCCATCCTGCAGATCAGAGTCACCGAGCCCTGCACCTACAGCTCTGTGCCCGATGCCAGCCAGAAGTACATATACACACATTTTTCACTTTAATCGATCAATAAGTGGGAAAATAATCACTGAAGCTCATTTTTGACATTCATATTTGATATTTTGGGTATTTTGATGAAATGATTGATACTATTCTCACTTCTGTTTCGTAAATATACTCCACAACCTGCAGGAGGTTAGCTTAGCTTAGCACAAAGAATCAGTTTTACCTTTATATTCACTGTACAAACATGAGTCTCATGGCAAAATAAAACAAATGGGCATAATTCCCAAAACTATTATTTTAACTAAAATCTAACTCAGATCTTAATTTCAGCATCGGTCAAAGTTAAGTTGTACTTCAAAATCCAAATTCTGATGCCTGAAACCTCAAAGATGTTGTGAGGAAATTAATTCTTTCTGTCTTTGTGAGGACATGATTAACAGACCAAAGAGTTTTAAGCTGTCTGTCTGTCTGCTCGGTGTCTGTCCAGCTGTCTGCTGTACAGGTATCTGTCTCTGGACTCCTTCCCCTACTTCTCCGGCAACGATGCAAACTGCGTCCACGACAACCACCTGCCGCGACCCTGCCCGACGGAGAAGGTCACCCCGCGCCACCCCGACATGGCCGTCTGCAGCAGCGGCTACGATGTAAGTGAGGAGAAACGACACAGAAAATATGAAATCAAATTAATATGAGTAAAGTTTTTAATAAGTGTTTTTCACATTTTTGCTGCAGATCAGCATCGAGCTGCAAGGGCGTCTGCCATCTGCAGGTGAATACGTTCTGGTCGTGGAGTATTCCAGCGAGGAGGAGCTGCCACAAATTCTGTCGGTCGCCGTTAACATGCCGGGAGCTCGAACACACCAGCACCGCCTCACCCTGCTGCACTGCAAATACAGGTACGAACATCTGTCACTGCTTTTAACTTACATACTCTTTTCCTAAAACTGCACTGATGTTTGATTATTTACAGCTCTCTTTAATAAATGCAAATTAAAAGAAAAGAATTCAAGACACTCCACTTTTGCTTTATAGAAAACAACACTTATGTCCACATCTCTAATGATTATAGATTCGCATTTTTTGTTCAATTTATAGATTGTAATTTTTATTTACATAGTTTTATATCATTATATCATCAAATTTTGCACATTTTAAAAGCTTAGTGCACCGAACACATTCATGCATTTTACAAGTAATTTAAAAGTAGTTACAAAAATGATTTTTCACATTAGATGAGGTGGAGATAAAATGAAAAACAAACCACTCACCAACCCAAGAAGACAATTAGAGATCTATAGAATTAGAGTGTATAGATGTGATGATGAGCAGTTTACAGGAGGAGGAAATGATGAGGAGGACGCTGTGTTTGGTCCGTCTGCCATCAAAAGTTTTTTACTGTAATGTGTGGACTCAGCTGGTTCACAGTTTACTGTCACTGTCTGTGCTTTGTTAAGGATGTCAGCAGCTCTTAATCACTGTGTGTGTGTGCAGCTTCCTGTGTCGAGTCGTGGCCGTCGACCAACAGAAGAGAGTGGCCGTCCTCTCCCTCCCCTCTGACGCCGAGATCCAGCTCGTCTCCGACCGCGCCAGCTTCTTCCTGGTGAGAGCAGCACCCTCGTCACATGACCGACCCGGAGCTCGGCGGTCACGCGATGAGCTCGAGATGTTTTACCAACATGGAGGGATTTTATGTTCGTGGTTGGTCCAGAGCATTAAAAAGCTTTTCAAGATGTTAGTGTTTGAAAAGTGAGACAGACAGAAAACATTAAAAAATATAAAGATTTGACTTTTAGTTCTTAACGATGACGACCTTAATGTCAAACTGAAATAAAATATTGAAATAACAAAAAGAAAAAAAAAACTTTTAATTGATTTCTGAATATCTGTTACAGGTCACTCAATAATACAGACTACAGAATACTAGACTAGTGATAATGTGAAAATTGTCTCATTAAATTTTGACCCTTATTCAAAATCAGTCAATCAAATGACTCATCATTTAAATGATCAATCACCTAATCACTCAGAAGAGAACATGTAAGAATATTAAGAGCTCATTTTAACATTATCTGAGTAATATCTTAAAATTTTTAGTCTAATCAGTATAATTTTTATACAAAGGACTTATACAAATGATTTATCAACCATTTAAACAAATTGTTGATTGTCTCTTTGTTTGTGTGTTTCTTCTTCATCTTCAGCACAAAGTGATCCTGGTGCCTAAAGACCAGTTCACCATGGAGTATGTTGAACCCAAAGTCCACTGCATCAGCACTCATGGACAGTTCTCATCTGACAGGTAAAGTAAACAAAAAAAAACTTTGTAAACTAAAAAACATCTTCATAAATATTCACATACATTAAAAAAAAAATCTCTTTCCGTCTAGCTCCTCCTGCGTCCCCTCACGTTTCCAGACCCCGTCGGACTCACTGGTCCTGAAGGAGGGTCAGAGCTCCTCCATGCAGGAGCCTATCCTAGCCTCCCCAGCAGCACCTCCCCCCCCCCCGCCCTTCCACCAGACAGACGAGCCGGCCTGGACCGGAGGAGACCGCCCCCCCCATGCAGCAGATAACAGCGACCACGTCAGGCTGGACTCGCTGCAGGTACAGATGCAGAGGACACTTAGTTTATAAGACCTAACGAGGGCTGCAGATTAATTAATGTGTTGGATTTATTTGTAGGAGCATGTTCATAGTAGTTATGTATTTGGATATTTTACTGTTTTTATCCATTTATTCAGTAAAAAGGAACGATTTTATCATATTTTTGTATTTTATGCTGCTTTATTCTTCTACTTTACTGGACTACTTGGATTTTTAAAGTTACTTGCTGCTCTAAAAATGAAGCTATTACATGAAATCTTATTATGACACTATAAAGATTCAACTATCCCACAGAAATATAAAGAACATGAATTTAAGGTTCAACTCTCTGACCCCCCTCTAAGACTACTGGTGTGTTTTTGATTAGGAAAAAAGATGAAATCTGAACCAAGTGTAGGAAATGATCCCAACATGCGAAGGTTTATGGGTATCAGGAAACACATGTTATGTCTGATAGCCAGCAGATGTAGGACAGCCACAATCTGGACTGATGCACAGATCTTTATATGGAGTAAGACAAGTCTGTGATGACCTGTTACAGGAATAAAGAACAGATTTAAAATGCAACTCAGTAAATATCAGTGATACCTCTTTATAAAATAATCTGTTGGAGTGTTTCAATGTCTCTTTCCCACCTCCTCCTCCATCATCCCATCACCCAGAATGCAGCGGTGTACTCGACCCGTGTCCACACCCTCGGGCGTTACGTCTTCATCCTCCACTACCACCAGCCTCTCCACCCCACCTACCCCGTGCAGGTCTACATCAACGGAGGCCGAATCTGGCAGTGTGAGAGCGCGCGCCGAGCATTCTTGACACTTCAAGCTTTTATAAAGTGACGGCATGACAATTTTTATTTGCTCTCTTGTGCGTCAGGCCACGCCAACGCCTCCTTCTGTCCCCACGCTTACGGCTGCCGCAACGTCCTGGTCTCCGAGAACCAGATCATTTTAGATGTGACGGACCACGAGGTCTTCCTCACCGTGCAGATACCAGCCGGCAAGACTTTGTGGCTGGCAAGTTTCACCGCTACTTTTACCTTTGTTCGACTTTCTCTGTTGAGTTTGTTTGCTGCTGATCTCAAAGCTTCAATCAGAAAAATTAGTGAAGAGGTCTTCTGTCTTTTCTCTAACGTCCTAATGCAACAAATCCTCTGTCCTAATGTGCTGCGTCTCTGCAGGATTATGTCCTGGTTGTGCCCGAGACCAGCTACAGCTCCAGCTACCTGAACGAGGAACCTCTGGACAAATCGTACGACTTCATCAGCAGCTGCGGCCAAAACAGCTTCTACATCAAGTCAGTATCTTTGCAGGCGAAGAAGTTTGCAGCAGAAACGAACATTCGGGATGTTTTCATTTACTCATCGTCTCTCCTCGTCCTCCCTCCAGTCCGTCCACCGCCTCTCCGTTCTGCCTCGGCTCGGCGGTGTCTTTGTCCGCCTTCTTCAACAATGGGGCGATGCCCTGCGCCTGCCACGAGGTTGGGGCTGAGAGTGACACCTGCGAGGCGTTCGGCGGCCAGTGCCGCTGCAGGCCCAATGTGATTGGCCGAGACTGCTCCATGTGCGCCACGGGCTACTGGGGGTTCCCCAACTGCAGACGTGAGTGTCCGAATGGTCAAATAATTAGCTCTAGTCACACTTTTTACTCACAAAATTCTTAAAAAGCAGACACAGTTGGGCAGTAAGTGGCCAAATCGTCAATAACAGCAAAGGCTGAACAAAACAAACTGTTTGTTAAGCTGATTAATTGCAGTTTTATGTGAGTTAGTTGTGTTTTTTTAAGTACAAGATGATAGTTCACTTTAAAACCAGGCTCTGTTATAAGATTATTTTACCATTAAGCCTTTTTTTAAATGAGTATTCAAGGAAATGATTCATATTAAGAGCTCTAATGTGTTTTGACTGCAGTAACTTTTCAAGGAAAGTGAAGTGGGTTTGTTTCTCTCCTTCCTGTCTCTATGGATTCTGTCTTCTCAATAATTAACCCCTCGTTGTCCTCCTCAGCCTGTAACTGTGGTACGAGGTTGTGCGAGCCAGTGACGGGCGACTGCATCTGCCCTCCGAGGACTCTGCGCCCGGAGTGCACCCAGTGCGAGCCCCAGACGTTCGGCTGCCACCCGGTGGTGGGGTGTGAGGTCTGCAACTGCTCCCGGTCCGGCATCGTCTCCCCCGACACGAGCTGTGATACGCTGAGCGGGCAGTGCAGGTAGGACTGGATGGGACACGACGATTGTCAGTGATTGATTGTCGGCGGATTGAGATGTCAAAAGCAGGACAGTCAAAACAACAGTTCATCTCGCTTTACGTTTCTTCAGAAGCAATGAATCATATTCCACTCTGACACAAACAAGTGATTTTTTTTTGGTTCAACAAGTTCAGATATCAGGCCCATGTTTGGAAATACCTAAAAAGGCAGATATTTCTGGCCCCTTTAGTCTCCTGACACGATCTTGGCTCCGGCTCTCTCACCGGGTTGATTGCCTGTGTGTTTGGCCAGCTGTACTTGCCAACTCTTGTCTGCAGGTTTTTAAAACTCGGCGTCTCAGTCGGCCCGGGATCTCCTGAGCACTGCCAGCTCCTCTATATCTGTTTGCCTCTGTTTACCCAAATTTCACTCAAATTACTCAAATTCAACTTTGGATTGCAGTTTTTGTACAGGTTAAACAAAAGAGGTATAATTTAGATATTTTTTTAACCTTTCGGCCGAGCCTAGATACGCTGTTAATCAGCTGCTGGTTCATTGTTCACCTACAGAGACGAGAGCGCTGACATTTTCTGATCTAACTCAAGAAAGTAAATTTCAGACAGACACTGACACAACTCAAGCAGCTTTAAATGTGAGATTTGACCTGATACTTTAATCTGTGTACAAAACTTCAATTCAATAAGGTGTCATTCAGTAAAAGTTGGTTCACTCATTAAATTTGTGTTTAAATCTTTTACACAGACTGAAGTGGTGACTTTATTGGAGCATGTACACATATATTTAATCTTTTTCATTCATACTGTTTCAGATATTGATGAATAGTCTTCCTCACTCTGTCTTGGCTGTCGTCTTTTGTTTCGGTCTTTCTTCCTACAAAAAGTCTATTTTTGTCTTCTGCCAACATATTTTCATTTTTACATCTTCTCTCACTGTTTCCCTCTCTGCGTCTGTCTTTCCGCTTCGCCTCACTGTAAACATCGAGGCATTCAAGATGTCTTAAATCACTCTCATTACTCACCTAACACACACACACACACACTCAGGAGGAGGAATGTGTTGGCTTTGTTCGGACAAGACAAGGATGTAAAGCTGAAAGTGTTTCTATGCCTAAAGGCTCTCGTCACCTCAGATCCCAGCTCCTGGCAGCAACACACACACACACACACACACACACACACAGATGCCAGCTGCCAACATGTGTAGGATGTATTTAACTCATCGTGATATATAGGATTAAATCAGTCATTTGGATAATGAGGAGCAATAAACCTTTCGTCTGTTGGATGATTGAAGCATATTTTGGTGCAGGGGGGTCAAAGGTCAAAGTTTGCAGCTTTTCTAAGGCAGAACAAACTGATTTGCAAACATCGATCAACTATTTGCGTTTTTTCCAGATGCAAGAACAACATTGTTGGCCGTCAGTGCGACCGCTGTGCTCCCGGTTTCTACGGTTACCCCAACTGCAGGCCGTGTGACTGCAATGAGGCCGGCACCGAGGAGAAAGTGTGCAACTCATTCACGGGACAGTGTGTCTGTGCAAGGTGAAGTGATGCGTGCACACACACACACACACACACACCTTGTCCTGTCACGTTCTGGACCGGGCTGCGTGTTCTCCGCCTGCAGGAGAATGTCCAGGGTTCCCGATGCGACCAGTGCAGAGTTGGTACGTTCCACTTGGACCCGACCAACCCGAATGGCTGCACCAGCTGCTTCTGCTTCGGCGCCACCGACCGCTGCCGCAGCTCCGACAAGAGACGCACCGAGGTCGCTCACGTTTTTCCTTTTTTTCAACTTTGCAGGATGTTCTGTAAATTCCACTGCTGGATCATTAAAGCCAGCAGAGAAAGAGGCTTGATGTTTATAATCTTGAAGAGACATCTGCACAAATTAGGGATAAATTTTGTTTTATATTAAGTTTAAATACTGGTTAAGTCTTGTGTTTGACACACATATTTCCACCGAGACTCTAAAACCTTGTTGTAACTAAAGCTTCGATTATTAGTATGCAGATTGTTTCCTTTGCTTTAGTCTATAAAATGGCAGGAATGTCAGTTTCTCAAAGCTGAAGATGACTTTTTTTGTCCAACCAGAAATCTGAAACCCTTAAAAAATATTCAGTTTACAGTGGAAGAAGCTTAAAAAGGCCATTTTTGTGTTTTAGTTGAAAAATAATTTAAATTTAATCAATTATCAATGTGGTTGTTATTTTCTGTCAATCAGCTAATCATTTCATTGACTAGTAAACACTCAGTAAGTATTCTCCCTCTGACTCTCGTATTAATCTCATGTATTTAAATTTCTTCCGCGCTGACGTGTTGGTGACGGCTCCTCTCCTGCAGATCATGAACATGGAGGGCTGGGTGCTGCTGGGAGCCGACAGACAGGAAGTCCCGGTCACGGTGTACCCCGGTCAGGACCTCGTGGAGGCCGACCTCAGCGACGTGCCCGACGTCTACCAGGACCTGCACTGGCACGCACCAAAGACTTACCTGGGAGACAAGGTGAGGGAGGAAAAAGGAAACAGATCCTCGGCTTTAATTCAAAATACTTTATTCAGTCAGTGGGTAATTTAAGGTGAGCAGACGTGCAAATACAGGTGGACTTACACAAGATTTGACAAGGATTTATTGGCCACAAGGTGCGTTATAGTGACGGTAAACACAAAATGTAAAGGAGTTTTGTGGACCAGCTTGGTGCAAAAATAATGAGATTTTAGGTCTATATTTTATTTTATTACTAAGTTTATTATTTATTTTTAGTTTTATATCTATTTTTCTTTTTGCACATGTGGTCTCTCTTTCTAATATTTTCAACATTGTTTAAAGGAGCAAGAGTCTTAAGAATTACATGCGCTGTGATTCTACTTTAAAATCTTACTTAGGTGTGTTTCTGTTAAATCTTTTCTTTATGTCTCAGTTAAAGTTTGTTGAGAAGTGCTACACAGACAAACATCTGAGACACAAACTTCATTACATCACCCAACGCAGACACCTGAACTACAGAGAGGTTTGAGGGTTGGGATGTGTCGTGATCCAGAGGCTCAGACGAGGTGTCTGGATACGGATCAGTGTTTCGTCTACACGTTTCTGCTTTCATGTGTGATTTAGCCAGCATCGTGACGGTTTCGATTGAAATCCTGCACAGAGTCCCGTTACGCTCCATCAAAAACCAGCTTCAGATGCTGGCTTTTGCCAAAACCTGCATGGTTACCATAGCGATGAAGGCACTTTATCTTTTTTTGTTCTCGCAGATAAAACCGAGGCCTCGGATCTTGTTTCTGTCGGCCTGTACAGTCTGAATGTAATCCATTGTTGTCTGGATTAAGCGCAATAACTTGAGATTAAAGCTCTGTCTGTCTCTCTGTCTGCTTCTCCTGTTTGTCTATCCGTCTCTAATGCTTTACTTCATCTTTTCTTTCTTTCTCGTTGCTCTTCATCCCTTTTTGTTTGTTTTTTCATCTTTAATCCACTAAAACCACCACGTACGCCCCCCGTTTCCCCCCCAGGTCTCATCCTATGGAGGTTATCTGAGGTATAAACTCCACACTCAGACCATGAGAGGCGACGTGTTGTCTCTGCCGGCAGAAGCCTCCAGGCCTGATATCATTCTCAAGGTACAAACACACACACACACACACACACATACAAATATGCATGTACACACACACACAGAGTATTATTAAAGAAATCGTGACACATTTTTTCCTGCAGGGTAACCAGATGACGCTGGTGTTCATGGAGAGAGAGTACTTCTCACCTGAAGAGCCTCACCTAGGAATAGTTCACATGGTCGAGGTAAATCTACCATTTCTTTTTTAAACGTCCCGTCATGGGTAGTTTAAGCTACACAAGACAGGAGAGATTTATGTGAGACGCCGAATCAAACAAACTCATGCAGACAGGTAGCAGCATGTCAGATTTTCCCCTCGTCGTAATTTTTTGGTATTTTTTGGTTGATCACTGCAGGTAAATCTTCTTTTCTCTGCAGAAGTTTTGATTCAAGCCTCAGATGGAAACAAGAAGTTATTAGCCTCAGTCTGGTGGCCACGAGAGCCGCTGAGGATGCAAAATTACATGATATAGATTAATTTTTATGAAGTGTTGAGTTGCAAAGAGCTTTTTCTATCAATTTATGTGAAATTCTGAGATGCCACCATTGGTTTTTAGTCCCTCTCTTCCTCTTTCTGGCCTCATGAAATTTGACAAGCCGCTTTTTCCACACAGGGATAAAACATTTTATCTATGATGATACAAAAATTAATTATGTTTCTCAGTTGATTATTTCTGAATAAAATATAAATCTGGGATGGGAAAACATTAAAAGGTCTCTCCGTGCTCTCCCACAAAAATGATCCAAATACAAACTTTACAACCACCAATTTCATTCTTACATAAATATTTTTATAATAGTACTCTCAGCTGCTGACCAGAAAATCTGTTTATCAGTCTTTTACATTTTTGCATTAATTAACTGCCTAAAAGCAGCTCCTCCTTGCTTCTCTGATCCTTAAATGATCTTTTATTGTTAAATATAAAATGAATGTTAGAATTCATTCATTTACTTATAATTTATTTAGTTTTTTATGTGTAATTTGGCCCATATAGAGTTCAGTTTAGGTTTTAGACTTTCTTTTATTCCTCAGTGACCCCTCAAACAGGACGAGGGTCTTGTCTCTGCGATCGTTTCCTTCATCCGTCTCCTTCCTCTCCGTCCTCGCAGGGAAGTTTCCGTCACGCTCAGACCGGGAACTCGGTGTCCCGGGAGGAGCTGATGATGGTCCTGGTGGGTCTGGAGTCCCTGCAGATCCGAGCCCTGCACTCCCAGTCGGCCCACTCTGTGTCGCTCCGCGGCGCCGTGCTGGAGGGCGCCGAGAACCTGCCCACCGGTCGCCACGCCAACAACGTGGAGATCTGCATGTGTCCCGCCAACTACCTGGGAGACTCATGTCAGGTGAGTTTAGGGATTATTAGCTTTCTTTCACTTTTGCAAAACAAGATATTTATATATTTGTTAGATCTAAAAGCATGTTGAAGGATTTAAAGAAAGTTCTTTTGAATTTTTCTGACGGCAAATGTTTGTAGTAAAATGAGACTGTTTTTTATTTGTGACCAAACTGACAAAGGTTTTATAACCAACAGAAAAGCTGACACAAAAATACCATCCAATACATTTAGATCTTAATCTTCACACACGTCACAAACATTCGATTTTTCAACGTCTGTCTCCCCTCTTGTCTGTAGAAATGTGCTCCAGGTTACTACAGAGACACCATCGGCCTGTTTCTGGGGAAATGTGTTCCCTGTAACTGTAACGGGCACTCTGACCGATGTCTGGACGGGTCAGGAATCTGTGTGGTGAGATTTATAAAGAATTAAATCCAATTATTGCTCCCCTTCAGCTCTGTTTTTATAGATTAGTCATCTGTCATTGATTTTTTTTTTTTTTTTTTTCGTCAGGACTGCCAGCACAACACCGTCGGTGACCACTGTGAGAAGTGTCAGGGCGGTTTCCTTGGCAACAACAGTCTTGACGGACAGGCGGTGTCGTGCTCCAGCTGTCCCTGTCCACTGGGGGTCCCGTCCAACAAGTCAGTACTTTTTTACTTTATTTTTTTTACAGCCTTCCTCTCCTTACACTTCAGTCAGTGTCTTTCACGATCACTCCCCTGATCTCTAAATTATAAAACCTCCTTGTTTTTGTCTCTGTGTGTAGTTTTGCAGAGGGCTGTGTGCAGAAAAGCGACAGGATGCAGTGTCTGTGCATGCCGGGTTACGCCGGGCCGCACTGTGAAAGGTAAACAGCCTTTATCTTTATCTTTACAAAACCAGCAGTTTTAAAGGTTTTGTTCCTTTTTTTGGTTGAGATGTTTCCTTTCAGCTTCAATAAAGTGCTTTCTTATTTTATAAGAAATAAGTTTATAATTTACTGTAAAATTTGGAGTTTTTTGTTTGTTTTTAAGTGAGAATTGCCTGTAAGTCAATGGATCCTTCATTGATAATATGATGACAAATTTAAAAGCTTTATGTAAGAGAGTTTATAGATTTGAATGTTGCTAATTATGTCTTTCCTAAATATATATGAGTAACTTCACATCAAATTATTTGGGAAAACTTGCATAATGAGCATTTACTGCAGATACAGGTGTCATTTAAATGTTGGTCTCTGTGACAGGTGCGCCCCCGGTTACTACGGCAACCCCATGGTGCTCGGCAGCAGGTGCCAGCCGTGCCATTGCCACGGCAACACGGACCCCAACATGCTGTTCACCGACTGTCACCCGCTGACCGGCGAGTGTCTGAGCTGCATGCACAACACGGCCGGACCTCACTGCGACACCTGCGCGCCCGGTTACTATGGAGATGCCATCCACGCCAAAAACTGCACCAGTGAGTTCATTTGGTGTTAATTTGGTGCAGTAAGAGCTTGGAGGAATAAGAGACGTGCTGAAATAATCAGAAGAAGAAGTTGCTTTTGTTTTATTGTGGCTTTGCTTGTTTTCTCAATTAAAAGATGTCTAAGAAAATTAAATGTTTTCCATTTTTCTATTCACGCAGAATGCAACTGTTCCCCGTGTGGCACCGAGTCATGTGACCCCCACACCGGAAAGTGTCGCTGCAAAGCCGGAGTCACCGGGCCGAGGTGTGAGCGCTGCGTGGTGAGAGCGATTTATCTTTTCTAAATTTAACCTTTCTATATAATCTGACACCCATTTATTTATGAACAGCATAAAAAATGCTTCTAAAAGGCTTTTAGCGAAAAGAAGAATCTGATTTTGCAATATTGCATCAAATATCAAAACAAATAATTTCTATTTCTATCAAGGCTTCGCTATCTGATCAACACTTTCAGATGAGGAAAAACTCTCCAAACAAAACTTTTTACAGGGAAAAAAAAAAACAGAAGAAACCATCGGGAAGAGCAGACAAAATCCACAATAACATCACAGTGTTACAGCGTGATAACAAAGATTGGAAAGAAACTTCATATGCTGCATATAAGAACAATAAATTTTTCTATTTTAAAAGAAGCTCCGTTTAACACAACACTATTAAAAGACAAAATAATAATCTAGCAAGCAAACGTACAAATCCGAAGTGTTTCAGCCTGAAAGCTCCAATCTGTCGTCTTTACTGTGAAGAAACTCTTCAGCTCGACCTCACGCCTCCCCGTTCTCCTCTCAGGATGGCTCGTTCGGCTTCGACTCGTGCTCCGGCTGCCGTCAGTGCGACTGCGACGCCTCTGCGGCTCTTGTCCAGCCGTGCGACCCTCAGAGCGGTCAGTGCGCCTGTCAGCCCGGTGTCAACGGGCCGAACTGCAGGCAGTGCGCTCCGGGACACTGGGACTACGGACCTAACGGCTGCAAGAGTGAGTGAACGAACGACGAGACTAACGTACCTGCAAATCCTCTATCTGTGATTCCCAAAATATCACAGTAAATACTACGGCAATAATACTTCTAATGACAAATGTAATATGTTTCATCTTACAGTCACACATTTTTCCAGTATTTTACATATTTCCAGACATTTAACTGACAGTTGTAGTCTTGTCATCATTTCCTGGAGGGAAACTATTTTAACGCCATATTTTTCCTAAGTTTAAGTTTCCTTTCCTTAAGTTTATCTTTATCACAAAAGTGTAATCAGCTCTTTCTCCTGATTTATTCTCAGGTTTATTCTGATATTTTAGACTCTTATCTTGCATGTTGTTGTCCTTTACATTCCTCATTTTCATTTCTCTCTCTGCCCCCCCTCTTCCTTCAGAGTGCGACTGCAGAGGAGGTCGCTGTGACCCCCGGACAGGAGAGTGCCGCTGTCCTGACGGGATGACAGGAAAACAGTGCGACGTCTGCTCCCAGAAGTACAGCGTACCCGTAGAGCACCAACACAGCATGCACTGTGAACGTAAGCCACACATTTCCAGTCTGATAAACTGAAAAATGCACGATTGAAGATTATGCCCCGTGTGACACTCGTGTGAACTTTCTTCAGCGTGCGACAGCTGTGTCATCGTCCTGTTGGAGGATCTCGACAAGATGAACGACGAGTTCCGCTCGGTGGCCGATCAGCTGAGCAGCCTCAACGCCAGCTCCATGGCCTGGGCTCAGCTGCACAACATCAACAAGACTGTGGAGGACATCGCTGTGAGAGCACACACTAAAAACACACACACACACACCTTTATATAGGCTGCTGCACTGTTGGTGTCACAGGTTTTTTTTTTTTTTTTTAAATAAACTCATTTTTCCATCATCTCCAGCGCGCCATTGAGAACTACAACAGCACGCTGGACAACAGCAGGAGTCGGGCCGACATGCTGGATGCTGAGATCATGAATATCAACGATGATATTAATGAACTACAGGACAAGGTGACACACACACACACACACACACACACACACACATACTTTCTTAAACAATCTGAAATCTTTATTTAAAGATGTTTAAATTTGACTAACATTGTGCTGTGCACCAGGGGAAGAGATTAAACTAATTCAGTCATTGTTGAAGTTTATGGGTGCTTTAAACATGTCTGCGTTATAAGGGAGTATCAATTAATAGTTAAACATTATTATTGATTTACTTTTTACATAATTATAGTGTGATTAATTCTTTTTGTATGAAGTTATTTCTACATGTGATAAGTTCATCTGAAATAAGATCATAAATATATTAGTTTAAGACTTACATTATTTTAAGCACATTATACTCTTTATTAAGGCTACTGTAAATATTGTGATATTGTGATAATTGGTGATGCTTTAATGATTATTTAGATATAATTTTGCCCACATTACTCACCACTTTTTACATAAAAGTCCTGACAGAAAGTTAAAAAAAAAAAAAACTTTCAGTCACGAAAACATCTTGTATTATAGTAAATACATTATTATAATATCTGAAGAAACTAAAATAATTTTTTTCTACTTCACCTGTAGAAAATAATTCATAAATGTGTTTTCTTGTATGTGGGGGAAAAAGAAAATGAGGAACAGTGTCCAGTTTTTTACTCCAGCTAGCTTTACTCAGACATATTTTTATCAGTTATTCCACCACCACAAAGTAAAAAAAAAAAAGTAATTTAGTCTGTTTTCATATCGAACTGAGAGCGTTGTGGTGTTTTCAGGCGACGGCGCTGACTGACAGGGTGGGAGACCTGCGGGACAGTACCACCAACACACACCAGAGGGCGCAAGACCTGCTGTCCTTCATCAGCAATATGACCAAGGATATAAACGGTAGGACCGAAGAAGAGGAGTCCATCAAAAATCAACCAAGACAACATATTTATACAGTAAAATACAAACCAGTATTATAAAATGCTGAGACAGAAACCATGAAGGATTTTTAACAACTTTTTAGATGAATAGAAATGTCAAGAAGAAAACATTTGAAGGTTGAAAGTAAATTTTAAGTGAGTTTTGTTCGTCTGTGTCTGTCATCAAAGAAATAAAAGGTTCCAGATGCTGCAAGATGCAAAATGATTAAAACTTTGAGGAACAGTGTCATTTTAGAGGAAGAACAATCATTTTATTATGTATTTATCTCACTGTTTCACACCACAAAGAGTTCAGACTAACTTAACGAGTCTTTTTTTTTTTTTGTGATGTTTCCCGTAGACATCATGCTGATGGTGAACCGGTCCTCGCTGAACGACACGGGGGCGGAGCAGGACGGCGAGGAGTGGGAGAGGAAGATGAGGGAGGTACAGGCCATGCTGAGGGAGATGAGGTACAGGAGCTGCGTGGGGCAGAAGAAAGTGGCCGACAGAGAGAGGACGGAGGCAGGGAAATGTAAGTTTACACACTCGGACGCCTGAACACACCCACGTCATGTATAAAAAAAAAGATTAATATGTAAAGAATGCAAGATGAAGGATATTCTTCCATCGGTACGTCTGTCTTTTGTTAATATATGAGAACTTTAAAACAGCCTTTTAAGGGTTGAAATGTCTTAATTAGTGCATGAAATGAGATAAAAATGCAGTGGTTTATTTGTTTATTTGTATACTCTTTTAAAAGTAAAACCCTTGCATACAAAAGTATTTGCATCAAAATATACTTAAAGTAAGTTATCAAGTAAATGTAATGGAGTAAAAAAAGAAAATGTTCCTCATTATTATACCCAAGCACAGTATTTGAGTAAATGTTCTCAGTTACTTTCCCCCACTTCTCCTGTAGATAAATAAAAGATATAAAAAGAGTATTGTTCAATTAACGACCGACTTTGTGTTGGAAATAAATTAATCAGATTTATTATTTTCGATTGTTTGATTCTTAAGATGAATTTGCACTTTTCAACATTGTTTAGGTTTCTTACACCGTTTAGCCTCCAGAGCTGTAAATGTGCAGAGACATAATGTTTTACGGCTCCAATTGTTGTTGTTTTTTTGTGGATTATTTTTATAATAGGGCTTTATTTTTTTTAATGAATTTTTTAAAATGAAGTAAATTTCAGTGCCAAAAGTTTAAAACCACAGTTTAAAGTAATCCTAATGTAAAAGAAATGAAAACACACTGCAGGTGTGATCAGCTCCTTAAATTCAGCCTCTGCCCTCTGTCAGTGTTGGATCGAGTCAACAAGGAGCTGGCGGGTCGTCAGGGAGAAAACATCGACCTGGCCAAGGCCATCAGAGACCGCCTGGCCCGCTTCCACTCCGAGATGATGGATCTGAGAGACGCCCTGAACGAGGCCGTAAACAACACCGCCAGAGCCGCCGAGCTCAACAATGCCAACAAGAAAACGCTGGAGGACAACAAGGTGAGCTGGGAAATGTGCAGGGGCGGAGGTAAGGAAGGGGCAGAGAGTCAAAAGTCATACTGATTCTCTTTTTTCTTTCTTTCTTTCTCTCAGAGGACCATAGAGGACCTGCTGTCGAAGCACAAGGAGGTGAACGATCAGTTGCAGATGGCTGAAGACGACATAACTCAGGTCAACAACATGATGTCGATGCTTCAGGACTCCAGAGAGGTCAGAACCAACAAAACCACGCAGATTTTAATATGAAGTTATAAATACTGCAACAACAATGACATTATTAATAATTAACAATGATCAAGGAAATTTTTTAATATCTTATATGAAACTGATGTCAGTTCATCAAATAAGATAAATATGAGATAAAACTCCATCAGAGGTTTGATTCAGTTTTGTTTCTGTGTGTGAGTTATTTTTTTAAGGTTAGTGCA
Source organism: Scortum barcoo (assembly GCA_023238725.1). Taxonomy (NCBI): domain Eukaryota; kingdom Metazoa; phylum Chordata; class Actinopteri; order Centrarchiformes; family Terapontidae; genus Scortum; species Scortum barcoo. The sequence continues at coordinate 26,261,416 of CM041549.1, forward strand.
GGATTAGATATGTATGAGTTTTATGAGTTATTAGGAGGTTTAAGTACAGATTTAATTGGATCATTAAAGAGATTCACAGACAGGAAATGCAGGTTCCTACAGTATCAGGCGTCATTGCATGTCTCTTTAACACTTCCTTCGTCTGTCTCAGGAGTACGAGCGTTTGGCGGCCCAGCTGGACGGCGCCAGGACGCCGCTGGCCAAGAAAGTGCAGAATTTCGCTTCGACCGACTCCAAAATCCCCCTGGTGGAGGCGGCGGAGAAACACGCCGAGTTGCTGAACAATTTAGCCATGAACCTGTCCAGGTAAGAGAATAATGATACGACTTTTTTATTCTGGTGAAGGAGACAGACGGACAAACTTCAGTGTTGAAGAGAAGATTGAAGATTAAATGACATATTGATAAAAAAATCCACATTGTTTTGTTTTTGTCTGCAGTTTGGTTGCAGAAACCAAGAAGGAGGGAATTGTCGACGTGACACAAGCTTACCACAAGATCATCAAAAGCATCAAGGAGGCAGAGGAGGCAGCAAAGGCGGCTGACAAGGCTGCGAACGACGCCGTGGAGGTAAAGGACATGTTTCTTCTTCTTCTTCTTCTTAAAGCTCGTAAACAACTGGACTCAAACTGTGTGTTTGTTCGTGTGTTTAGAACATAAACAACCAGAACCTCGGACAGATCGCTGATTCTCTGAGGAACCAAAGCATGGAGCTGAAGGACGAAGCAGAGAGACTGAGTGATGAACTCAACAACGGTAAACACATTTTTACATCTTCACTTAAGTCATTTACATGCAGGGTGTCTTAAAAGCAAGTAAAAGAAGAGGTTATAGACACTTCGATCTTCTGTTTAGTAGTTTAAGTGTTGTTTGTTTTTTCTTTTTTTGTGCCGCACAGACCTGAAGCCTCAGCTGGAAGACGCTCAGAGGCGGCTGGACAAGGCCAAAACCAAACAGGCCGACGTGATGAAGGACCTGGAGATGGTTCAGAACAACCTCAACTTCACCTTGAGTATGAGACACACACTCACACACACACAGACACACACATTGAAGTTATCTTTATATTTTAAATAAAAAGAGAAAGCAAACAATAAAACTAATTGTAGACACAGAACCACAAATAAATTTAAGGTAATAATCATAAAGATTAATTCATCATAAACACTTGATTTACTGTGAATCCTCGTCCTTCTCTCTCTGCCCTGCACAGATGTGACTCAGGAGATCGTCGAGGCAAAGCAGGCGGCAGATCTGGCGAACACGACGGCCACGCAAATCAACGACGCCCTGCGCCCCATCAAAGAGCAGCTGGACCAATGGCAGCAGACCTACGGGAGCGCCAACGTCACCAACGACGACATCAACAACGCCCTGATGGAGGCCAATAAGACGGGTACGACCCCGTGAATGAAACATCACGCAAAAATACTTATTTTATTCACTGACCCAGAGTTTGCTTTTTCATCTGCCAGCTTGTTTCTTTTTATTATGTGATGTTCAAACATATAAATCTTTAAATATGATGCTTACAGCCACATTGTCCCCACAGATTTTCTCCCAGATGACTTTAAAGATACTATAACTATATTGATGATAATAATAATAAACTTTACTTTTTAATAAACTATTTGCACAAAACTTTTCAAAACAAAGTTACAAACTGCTTTGCATGGTTAAAGCATGATAAAAATAAAATTGCAATTAAAATAATACAAAAATAAAGTGGAATTAGACATTTGTCTCTATTTTCTGACCAAAGGATTAATAGAAAAATCAAGAAAATAATCAGAAGATTTATTGATAATAAAAATATTGACTAGAGCTCCAATAAAAAACATATTAAAGTGAAGCAGGTCTGATTTTTACATAGACTAATTTCATACAATAGTAAACAGTAAATTAAATGTTGTGTTAAAGTTATTAGTTGACATAAAAATGAAAACAAAGAGTCACTTCCTGTCTCGTCTCGTCACACCCTCTCTGCAGTGCACTCTCTGGGTGAGACCATCCCTTTGCTCATGAAGAAGCTGGACAAACTGCAGAATCACTCCGCTCAGATGCCGAACATCTCGGAGAACATCAGCCGCATCCGGCAGCTCATACAGCAGGCGCGCAACGCCGCCAGCAAGGTACACACACACACACAGAAAACATGAAAATAAAAACATCCAGCAGCCTCTGACGTTTGTTTCTGTCCTCCTCCGTCCAGGTGGCCGTGCCGGTGAAGTTTAACGGAGCGTCCGGCATTCAGGTCCGCACTCCGCGGAACCTGGCCGACCTGGCCCCCTACACCTCCCTGAAGCTCTACATCACCCTGCCGGAGGCGGCGCGAGCCAGGCGGCAGGGCGACAGCACCCAGCAGTTCGTCTTCTACCTCGGAAACAAGGATGTAAGCATCACCACGGCAACGGAGAGGGTTTATATAAGGATGTCCAGGTTTATTATTTGTTTTGTGGTTGATTAGTGAGAGTGTTTATAGGAGTTTTAGTCCGGTTAAGAGGAGTGAAGATGACATCAGTAGTTTTTGTAGTTCATTTTCTGTCTGTGTGCCGTTTGTAGTCCAATAAGGAGTTCCTGGGGATGGCGCTGAGGGGGAAGAGACTGCACTGGTACTTCAACGTCGGAGGAGGAACTGCTGAGGTTGTGATGCCTGAAGACGTCCAGTCTGGAGAGTTCAACAGCGTAGTGCTGGAGAGGTAAAAACACACACACACACACACTCAAACATTACAAAACACTGCGTGTATGCATACACACACGTGTATGGATATGATGCCGTGTGTTTTTTTTATCATTATTTTATTGCCTTTGCTTTATTATATTGCAAAGATTTTTATATAAAGAAATAACTTTTTTGTCCCACTTAAAAGACTATAATAATTGAAATTCACAAATAAACTTATAACTGGATTTTGTCATCAAGTTGCAGTAGAACAGTAAATATGGTGGTTTTCTTATGTTTAATTTAATGCTTTATTTACATTCAATGAGGATATTTCATTATAAAGAAAGGCTGCTCTCTCCACATTGAGGTGTTAATATCTGTAGTTTTATTACATACAATCACATGTTAAACTTTAGTTAATGTTATTGGATTTTTAAGCATCCAGAGTTGCTCCAAATGCTGTTTTCAGAAACACTTATGGCAAAGAAATGACAAAAAATATCAGCCATCAAACCAGCCTTTAATAACTGTTTGTTTTTAAAATACAGGTGTGTATTTTGTCCTTATTCTATCTGTATCTGTCTGTCTGGATGAATGTAGGATCCTCCAGTATGGTCAGATGTCCATATCCTCCACTGAGGGAGACCAGAGAGTCACCAAAGCGATGCCCACAGAGGCGGCAGGATACCAGGGGCTGCTCAACCTCCTGACCAACAACACCGTCTTCTACGTGGGAGGATACCCGAGCACTTTCAAAGTCAGTACACGAGGGGCTGTGTGTGAAAATATCAAAAGGGAAACGCTGAAACACTTTTCTTTAAATGCATCATAGCTGTGATCCACGAGAGCGTCCATGTTTACAAAGTTTGCACCGAATGAATAGACTGGATCCTTTCTCGTGTCGTAACTCAGAAAATTATTAAAAAAAAACACATTCATTTGTCAATTTTAGATTAAAAAAAAATACAAAATCATGACTTTTTATGATAAAACAGATAAAAAATGTTCCAGAAATATGAGGTCAAAGAAATTTAAATTAAATTAAAGACTGAAATAAAAAATAAATAAAAAAGACTAGTTTTAAAAGATGATACCAACTCAGCCTACCTGATTTCCTTCAGCAGGTCTTTTCAGTCACTGATTTATCTTTTAGATGAATAATTAACTATAATTAACTGTATCTGAAGCATGAAATCAGGAGTTTTAATTAAATCTGGGACATTTACAGTATCCTCTTCATTTTTAATCTTTATTTTTCTGTTTTTAGCCGCCTGCCCCGCTCGCTCTGCCGAACTTTAAAGGCTGCATCGAGCTGGACTCGCTTAACGAGGAAGTGATCAGTTTGTACAACTTTGAAAAAACCTTCCAGCTCAACACCACCGAGGAGAAACCCTGTCACAGGTCGCTGCACGCTGTCACTCTTATTTTATTCATTTATTTGAAATCTCTGGTTTTCTTTCCTGTTCTCCGTTTTTCTTTCTTCTTTCTTTCTTTGTGACTCATGTTGGAATAAAAACTTTAAACCAGGTTGAAGCCGGGGCTGACTCGCGTCTGGGTGAACGACGCGGCGTATTTCGACGGCACCGGCTACGCTGAGATCACCTTGCTTAACGGTAAAGTGGATAAGCAGCGCTTCGAACAGGAAGTCAAACTGATCTCGCACAACGGGATACTGCTCCTGCTGCAAAATGGGGTAAAGTAAAGCTTCATTCATTCATTCATTCATTCATTCATTATTCTCTTAAATGCATTACAACGTTCCCAACAGTAATCTCAAACTACGTGAAATTATTGTTTTTACTGAGTGTTTTAACTGTTTTTCTCTGTATCTCGAGTTCTCTGCATCTGAGATTTTAAAGGTTTAAATAAAGGTTTGAAATGAGTTGAAATGTGTTTTAAGAACGGCAGAGAAAGCTTAATGTTTTCTCCGTGTGTGTGTCTCCATCAGGATCAGTTCCTGTGTCTGGCGGTGCGTCACGGCAAACTGATGGTTTACTACGATTTCAACGGCGAAATGAAGACGCTCGAACCTAAAGACAGTTCGTCTGCGCTGCTGAAGGTCAGCGACGGTGAAGCCAAAAACGTAAGTCCGTCCGTCTTTGCCTTCTCCATGTGTGTTCTGTACTGTCGTATCGTATTTAAGCAGTTTTTCACAGTGTTGTTCTCCATATGCTGTTTCTTACTTCTGCTTCTTTTAACTGTCCAGTTGGATTTCATCATCCTGCGTACGTCCTCGTACCGCGTCGTGGTGAGGAACAACCGCGACATCCTCTACACCGACATTTTTCAAGAGGCCATCCCTCCGTTCGGTGGCAGCTATTACCTGGGTGGAGTACCAGAGAGGAAGATGCCCGCAAAGTGAGTCGAACATACACAAAATATGGCTCATATATTCACATTTCCAAGAGAATAAACTGTAAAAACTTGATGGTGATCCTCAGATTGTTCCTCCAGCTCCGTCATTTAGTCAAACTTTTAATCTGTCGAGGTGTTTGTTCTTCGGCTTGTGTCCGCTAAAGAGCTCTTTCTGTCTGTCTGTCTGTCTGTCTGTTTTCAGGTTGAAGTCTATATTTCCTAAGCAGGGCTCTCTGAAGGGCTGTTTCAGGACCTTGAAGGCCGAGGAAAAAATTACGTAGACCTGAAGAGGATGACGACGTCCGGGGTCAGTTTCGGCTGCGACAATGACCTGCTGGTAAGGAAACACACCGCTCATGATCCAGTTAAAAAACAGGAGCTATAAAAGCTATAAAAAGGAGTAAATAATGATGATGATGACTATGATATTAAATAGTATGTTAGTAAAGGTAAAGGTACGCACCATTTCTATTCAAAACTAATTATTCAGCTCAAATATCAGTCATTCTCTTTTCTGCTGTTATAACCTTTATTTAACCTTTATTAAGTCTCTTTAAGCTAAACACACATGTAACTTCACCTGTGTGTGTGTGTGTGTGTTTTCACATGCAGGTGGCTCGTGAGGCTCATTTCTCCGGTGAGAGCTACCTGGACTTGGCTCTGACAAACGTTCCCACCCTCAGGAACAACTTCTACGTCAGCTTCGGCTTCAGGACGGAGCAGAAGGACGGACTCATGTTCCACCACCACGATCAGGTCGGACGAGCCTCACGACTTTATGTTCTTTTCTTCGGACTCAACACCTTCATCTTTCTCACTCAATGACTGTGGTTGGCGTGTGTGTGTGTGTGCACAGGATGGAGTGTGTCAGGTGTTTTTGAATAATGGCCACGTTGTGGTGAGAGCTGGAAACAGCGAGATTAAGACGCAGCAGACGTACAACGATGACAGCAGCCACTACATCGCCATCTACAACAACATCACCGGGTAGGAAGTTCAGTAAAACCGCACATGAAGCTCTTTTTTTGATAAATTTTTAATTTATAACCTAACGTTTACTATGAAACCGTGCTGCCTTTTCCTTCAGGACGCTCGTGTACATCGACGACGTGCAGGAGAAGTTAGAGAACATCCGGCTGGACAGCAGGTCGCGCGGAGCGGCGACCACAGAGGGGAGCACCTTCCTGGGAGGGATGCCCACCCAGGGCATCAACAACCTCACCGGGTGCATCAACAATGTTTTCATCAGGAGGTGAGAATAGAGAGCCAGAAAACAACCCCCCCCAAAAAAATGTTTGTTTGTAAGAGCAGAGTTTTTATCTGCACTCTGCACAGCTGTACCTTTGACCTTTAAATATCATTTCTTGGTCTCCATGTTGAGTTTTTTTTTCCATTTAATACCTGCAAAAATTCATAAATTATGTTCAAAAATGTTGAAATTATAAATCTTACTTTGCTTAATATAAAAAATAACTAAAAAGGCATGTTCACAACATGAAGTGTGAGACTTTTATTAAAGACATTTTATCTTTTTATACATTTTTTTCATTGTTATAGTGGTCAAATAATTAAATAATAAGCCTAAAATGATTTATGAATATGACTTTCTTTAAATCACATTTTCTTCCAGTGTGTCCCAACTGTGTGTTGACAGATACAAATAACATCTGTTCCCATCTATAATCTAAATTTTTAATAATTTTACTTTTGTCTTGGAGGAGTTGGATATTTGAGTTGAAAGACAGAAGGTTGATATATTAAAATCAGCTGTTGAATATATATGTAGTTTAAAATGTGTGTGTGTGTGTCTTCTCTTCAGCGAAACTCCTGATCAGCAGGTTCTGAACCTCCTGAAAGCGAAAGAAAACATCAACGTTCCTCTGAAATGTCCCGCCGCCAAAAAACCTCAGCAGATCGTCGCTGTGCAGCCCAAACACAGCAACAAACCCAAGGTACACACACACACAACCACACACCTAAAATTCTGCTTTTCCTGAAAAATAAACACAAAATAAATGGTTCGCTTTTTCAGGGGAAGCACAAGAAGCTTCGTCGGGGTCTCGCAGCAGGAACACCAGAGAGTCCTGTCAGGCCGAGCCGTTGGACCAGGAGGCCGGAGCGACGCACTTCAGCGGCTCCACGCACAGCTACCAGAGATACAACTCTCTGCCCAGCTCGCTCAGCTCCACGTGAGTGTGAATGCTCGCCGTGACAAACATACAGAGAAAAAAGCAAAAAAAAGCACTGCAGTTTTTTAGTTTTATGGTACTTTTACTGTGGCGGTTGGTTTCAATAAACCCACCATGCTCTGCCATTTGGTGTTGAGCAGGTAGGCAAGGTTAACCACTGCCTGGTGAACAACGTGGAACATTTAGCATCTAAAATGACTTTGAGGAGCCCAAACCAGAGCTAAAAGGAGCAAATACTTCAGGTGGATGCAAAAATGACAGCTGGCAATTTTATAGGACATTAAATGTTTTTCAGCTTGTTATGGAGCTCAAGTGGCAAAAAAGGTGAATTAATTCAGCTAAAAATGGCTCTGATGTCTCTCTCTCTCTCTCTGCAGGCCTCACATCTCCATGGCGGTGAGGATCAACTCCTCTGACGGCGTGGTGCTCTACGTCGGCGGCGGCGGGCAGCGAGGAGGAGCCGTGATGTCGCTCAGCGTGACGGACGGCCACCTGCTGCTTTTGCTGGATGGCGGCAAGAGGAAGGTCAGCCTGCGCAGCCGCAAGAAGTACAACGACGACCAGTGGCACACGGTGAGAGTCTCATCTAAAACTCGTCTTTGAGCACCTTTTGTTGCGCAAAATCTTCAAAACCGCCTGAGTCTAAACATCTCGCCGGTTCTGCGTCTGCCATCGTGTCACTTCAGGTGTTTATAAAGCGCGAAGGAGAGAAGATCAGTCTGATAGTGGACGGGATCAACGCCCAGTCGAAGAGAATCCCCGGAGGAGACAGGACCCGTCTCTCCGGGCCTTTATACGTGGGAGGAGTCCCGCCTTCTCTGACGGTAAAAAAATTACACACATGAGGCTTTTTATTATTTGTAGGTTTTTGATCATCGTTCAAGTTATTAAAACAGTCCATGACATGGTAGCTTTAATTTTTGAGCCCCTTACATCTAATTTTCATAGTTTTACTCACAGATCTACAATCAATCTGGAATAAATGTTGATAAAATTTCAAACTCTGCAGCTTTGGCACACAGAATAAACATGAACATTGCTTCATAAAACGTTTCATGCCATGGGAATAATTTTAAAATGCATCAAAAATAAGACTTTCTTTCTTTCTAAAAGAAATAAAAGAATACAAGAAGCCCCTTCATTCCCTCCGTGACTTGTAATTCAGCTCTGTCTGTGTCCTGTTTTGTTCTGACCTCCAGGCTCCGGGCTCTGGTGGTTTCGTCGGTTGCGTCCGGGACCTGATGCTGAACGAAGCCCCTGCAGGAAGCCCCGCCCACAGCCAGGGGACGGTGCCCTGCTTCCAGAACCCTCTGCAGCCCGGAGCGTATTTCTCCGGCCAGGGAGGACACGTCGTGATCGGTATCATCACTTTTCTTATCTGAAACGTTTGAGTCCTGCTGAGCTGCTGTGTCCTGACTCTCTCTCTCTCTCTCTCTCTCTCTCTCTCTGCAGACGAGTCTTTAGTTCTGGGTCGGGATCTGGAAATCCAGCTGGAGGTTCAGCCCATCTCAGACTCCGGGCTGCTGTTACATGCGGGGTCATCACCTGACCAACACCTGAGTTTGATCCTCAGCCAGGGAGAGGTGAGATCACGGCGCCGAGGCTTTTAACGATAGCAAGAGGCGTTTTTATCGGCTTGTAAAAGAAACACAAGAAACAATAATTATTGATTCTGAAACAAAGACAAAACCTGAAAATGAACACTGTGTGTGTGTGCAGGTGACTGTTTCAGTAAACGGCGGCAAAGGTGAATTCTCTACCTCCTTCACACCTGAGGAACCTCTTTGTAACGGACGCTGGCACACGATCACAGGTAAGTTTCAGTCCTCATGGCGCCGCCGCCGTGTTGCTGTCCTGAAGCGACGCCGATTAACGACTCTGTGTTTGTCCTCAGTGGTGAAGAAGAACAACGTCCTGCAGCTGCACGTCGACGCAGCCAGCGAGCATAGCGTCGGGCCCAAACAGAACCGCGCCGCAGGGGCCAAAGAGACCGTTTACCTCGGAGGGGTCCCCAGTGAGTTCACACACACTCACACACTCCTGTTTCAGTCCTGATTATGTTATTAATATTATTAAAGTAGTAAGAACAAAGCTTCAAAATGTTAAATAATTATTTTTACATCTTTTCCAAACACACGTCAGGCTTTGCTGCACAGCCTGATGTAATTTAATGAATTTGTCAGGGATATGGACAAAATGTTGGGGCATTTCTTTATTAAAACCTCAATAGATCCTCAGTCTTCTTTTCTCCTGTTACCTGGTTCAATATACTAAATTTTCCACAAAAAAAAAATTCAGCTGTATTCTCGTGATGTGACTTTCCGCCTGGGTTTATTGTCTGTTTAGTTTGTTTTTCAATGAATGGGTGAATCATTTTGTCTTCAAAATGACAGAAAGTAGTAAAAATCATCTGTAATTTTTCTGAATTTCAATTCACTATAAATTTTCTTAATGTTTCTTTTTTTTCTGTAAATTTCAAAACATCCCTCTTTTTCCTCCTCTCTAACATGTTGTTCCTCTCTCTCTCCACCAGATGGCGTCACAGTTCCCGGTCTTCCCGCCGGCCTTCCAGCTTTCCACGGCTGCATCCGCCAGGCGTCGATCAACCACCGACCTGCCATGTTGTCCAAACCGCTCGCCGTGCACGGAGCTGTGGGAACGCAGGGCTGCCCACACATGTAGATCCAGTAGATCACACACACACACACACACACACACACAGTCTTATCCTCACATTCCCCAATGACAAATTACTGGTGGTGGGTGACATGTTTCTGTAGCTAATTTAAAATATATATTAATATTTATTTTCTATTTTCAGAAATGTATATTTTATATTTTCCCATTGAATTATTACTGGTCTGTTGTTTGTGTCTGCACACAGAGATACACTGAAGTCACTGGTACAAGATATCAAATATCTACTCAGATCAATCATAAAATGTGTAGTATATTGTAAATAAAGCAAGCAGCTTGATTTTTCTTGCTTCTGCAGACAAAAAAATGGAATCAATTGTTGCGCCCCAAACTGATTTCCTGAATTTGGGATATATAATGAAGTAAATGTTTTATACAGCTGTTTATCGTGTATCTCTAGCAGTGAATGTTACAGATATACCTACTGAGTCGGTACACTGAACACTGTGATATAATAAGAGGCAGCACAGGTGGGAAACGTTACCTGCACAGAGGACTCGGACTGGACTTTTGGGAAAATGAGAGCTAATTAAGTCTCAGAGATGCAATGATGAGCTAATTTAACACTAAAAAAAGGTTGAGAAATCAGAGTAAAAGTCTGGTTTCAGCATCTTATTTAGGAAGAAGTCCACTCTCTCCTCCCCTTTAAATCATCTTTAATGTGTCATTTTAGTTTTTTCTTTGCAAAAAGTACCCTAAAACCATGAACATAAACATAACACACAACTAATGACCAAACAATGAGGCCATATTTACTCTTTCTTGGTGATAACGCTGCCTTCACATAACTTATTGGAATCACTAGTTTCCACCTTGTGAGTCAATGAAATCCAACTTTAATAATTAAAGTGTTATATTGAGTATTTTAAACCCTCACACTCTAATCATTCAGCGTTCCCGTGTCAGCTTGTGTCCGGGTGTCAGGCAGCGTTTCCCATCTCTGCTGTCATAACTGTAAACCTGTACCAAACATGAGTGTGAAGCTTTTATGTGATATAACCGCTTTTTAAAATATCTCACAGAAAGAATAAGCTGTCCCTCCCCTCACTCCCGACCCCCCCATGTGTTGTAAATGTATTTCTAAATAAAGTTTCTTTTTCATACAAACTGAATTCTTGTGTTTCTGGGGAAAAAAAAACTCCAGGTAAGTTGTTTTTGTTTGCAAATTTTTTATTTTTAATTATCAAGACTAAATCTCAAAAAGGCCTGAAAGCATCAGCACTGACAGTCTGTACTGTGATAACAACAGAAAGAAAAGAAAAATCAAAGCTAAGGCTCAATCCCGACGTGCCCACTGTCTCCTTTCAGAGTAAAACAACAAGTCAACAGAACTAAATCGAGTTGTCGGTGGTAGTTTACGTGCTGGTCACAGTGAAAACGGCTCTGCTGACCTGTGCTGTTCATCCTGAGCAGGAGCAGAGAGTTGCCTTTGGTACAGAAACGTGTAAGACAAAATCAAAGAGGGAGGAAGAAAAGGAATCACAGATTTTTGCTGAGGCCGGTCAGCGTTGAGCCTCTAGTCCAGACTCATGTCCTCGTCGTCCTCTTTCTTCTCTTTGGAGTCTCCTCTGCTGCCCTGCATGGCTCGAGCGAACGCCTCCACATCTGACGAGGAGACCAAACACACATTTAGTTTTAAGTGAGAGGAAAAAAAAAAATCACGGGTGAATTTACACTGAGAGGTTCACTGTTTCTTTTGTCTTTCAATGTTAGTGATGAGAAACTAAATTCAGTCCTCTTTCATTTTGTTAACGAGGCCTCAGCAGTAGGAGGCAAATACGAGGTATCTACTAATGTTAGTTGTTTTAGTACAAAACTGTCCACGAAGGCTTCAGGAAATTGGAAAGACTTATTTTAGTTTGATTGGGGGAACGGTCTAAATTTAGTGTTTCCGATATAAAGGAAATACTTTCTGGTGGCACATGAACTCTGTTTAATCACTTACTGTTTACTTTGCTTAAAAAGAGCACGTAAAATATCAAAACCTTATAAATTATAAAACAGAAATGTAGTAAATTAAAATGTTAGAGTGTGTGTGTGTGTGTGTGTGTCTCACCTCCTCTGTTGGCGGCGTCCACAGCTTCTGCCGGCAGACCAAACTGACTCAGGAGAGAGGGCCAAGCTGCCCGGAGGCCAAGGCACTGCTGAACATACTCATCGCCTGAAGGAGGGAAGAAGCAGTCACACGTTACGCTGCAGCAATCAAACACTTAGAAAATACTTGAAATGAACTGCTGCCCTGATATGATTTACTGTTAACAAATAATTGCTTATGTTCCACTTCCTCGTGCTCTAAATAGCTAAAAGTAGGTGCACTGAGTCATCCAGGAGCATGTGAACACACCTGATTTAGTTAATCGGGTGTGTGGGTGCAATGTTGTCATGAGTGTGTTATAGAAAAACAGCCTCTGTCTCACACTTTGGTGGGTGTTTCTGAATGTTTTTATTAATAAGAGCATGTTTCCATAAATCTGTTCAGTCAAAAGGTTTTTCTCTTTTCTCTGTTTATTTGGATCTTCTTCGTGTTGTTCTGTTACCTGCTGGAACTGAGGGGAGTTGATGGTGTTCTGGATCTCGTCGGCACTTTGTGGTAAACTTTCTCCGCTGGGGAGGAAAGGCAGGAGCCTCTGCTGGACCTCAGCGTTAGTCAGGATGGGAGCCATCATCTCTGGGGTGCAAACACTCGCAAGGTCCACTACAGAACAGGAGAGAAAGTCCTGTTAGACATATGTGATTAAATATTCTGTCCTTTTCATTCTCTTCGTCTATTCTACTCTCCATCTCACTTGTTGTGACAAGCCAACATTGAAGTCCTGAATCGATATCGTACTCGAGACTTCTGCCCTACATTCACTCATCTGCCGCTCACCTGCTGATCCCTGAGCGGCCGCTGAAGCCGGGACGTTCATGGTGGCGAGGATGCTCTGAAGGTCACTGAGCTGGATGGGCTGGTGGGAGGCAGGGCTTCCAACCGAGGCCGGCACCACCGGGGTCTGAGCCGCGGCTGCGAATGACAAACAGAGTAAAGAAGGTATTAAAAATTAAACACATTCTCTCGGTTTTCTCCTCCTCATTAAGAAAGGCCAAATGGAATCTTTCCTTTTGAGATTTTGAATTAGTCACGTTTTAACAAGTTGTTAAAAATATCAACACTGATCATGACTGGCTGTGTGCTTCAGGTGCCTTGTTAGGTATTGGTGCAGATGGATGAAAAATTATTCAGTCTTAAAACAGTGATTCTTGATAAAACTTTGGGGAATATTCCTGCACGACCTATACAGATTAAAATAACTAATCATATTTAATTCGTTTTGATGTTTTAAAATGACTACTGTCTTTCAATATTTCATTTATACTCTGACTTGAAGTAAATGCTTCACCCTTACATGTTTCCCTGTTTTTGAAAACCTACATGGCAATAAGCTTGATTCTGATTCTGACTGACACTTAAGGACAGTACTGTGCTTCATGTACCTGGTGTGGTGGGAGCCACACTCGAAGGGGAAACAGCTGAGGCAGCAGGAGTCACGGGGGTGGTGGGGGCCTGAGAGGAGCTCAGTCTGGAGGCTCCGCCTGACGAAGGAGTGGCTGCTGCCGATTGGCTACGAGAGCTGAGAGGAAAACGCAGAGGAAAGGGGGGAGATATTATAATTATTATTCATGGTATTTTTATGTATAATACTGATGTCAGTGTGTTCCTGGTGATCTGCCTCACCTGGAGGAGGAGCTGCTGGTCGCTGGTCCTCCGCTGCCCAGCAAGTTGGCGAGTCCTGGTCCCGCTAGAGCTCCCAGACCTCCTTAGACAAACGCAAAGAAATTAGAAAAATGTGTCCAAACTGATCCGTTGATTCATATTTAAAACATACACTGAGGATGTGATCAGAGCTTCACTTCATGGGGATTCAAAGAAAAAGAATCCTGGCTGACCATTTCTCAAAATAAACCCCAATTAATCTAGTCTAATTTACAGCTCCTTTTATACAGCAGGTCGTATAAAACCACCTTTCTTTGACTTAATGTGACGTTTGGTTTTAAAAACATGCATATATTGAGGGTAACTGCTGTCACAGCTAACAAAGATCCACTAACGAGCATACGATGTGACAAAAAGGTGGGATGTGTTGTTTTTGAGGGTTATTTCCTGGAGGGCCCTTCCACTCTCTCTGCTTTGGTCAATGTCAGGATTTATTTGTGTCAAAGAAACATCCCATGCAGCTCACCCAGTCCCCCCAGTCCTGTTGGTCCAATCAGCTGCATCAGCTGGTTGTGGCTCATATTTCCCAGCAGGTTCTGCAGGCCTCCCTCTCCTCCAAGGGCAGACAGTTCGTGGCCGCTGCCGCCTCCGCTGCCTCCCGATCCAGGGATGGGAGGGTTGTTCAGGTACTCGTTCACCTTACGACAGTACTCTTCATCCTTATCAGTCTTTGGCTCCTGATGGAAATGGGGCAATGAGGAATTCCTTGAAAGCAGAGCTAAATTATCCGCAGAACAAAACACCAGACAGGTCGGACAACACCAAAGAAAGATAAATAATAGATAAATAAAAAACTTTAAACTAATTTAGCTTTTGTCTCGTTTCATGGACGACCTAATTACACACACACACCACGCCACTGAAAACTAATAGACAAATACAATGTGCATCAACTCAACCAATGAAAAATATTTTGGCAGGTCAGAATAAAATCTCTTTTAACCAACCAAGTCCACATGATGATAACCTTTTTTATTTGACTAAAGAAAATATATGAATCAGAATCAGATATATTGCTGAGTAGGTTTTAACATACAAGGAACCTCTTGATGTGTTGGTGCAAAAAGACAGACATAGTAAGTGGAAAAATAAAAGGTGAAAGCAAGTACTTCACATCAGAAGTGTAAATTCTGTATAACAGACATTATAAAATAGTAATGTAAAAAAATTTTAAAAGAATAAAATAGGTCAAATATAAATAAAAATATGTACAATATGAGTTGTTTGAATGAAAGAACTGTTCAGGATTGTGAAAGAATGTGCAAAAACAATACTCCTCCTAACTGGAGCAGATGAAAGGAGAAAACTACTGTTGGCAATAAATATAAAATGTGTGGCTTCCTGACAAGTGCACTGATTTCAGCCATGCACAGCCTGTCATGACAGGAAAGAGTAATAATCTCTCTCTGCTTAACACTCTTATGTCTTCTCCACTTCAGTTTCCATCTTTTGAACATCAATCTGCCACGCAGATGTCGTGAATTCACAGAGACTGACTCCATGTCTTCTCCTTCCTCTCACCTGCATCCAAAAGAACAGTCTCTTGGATCCGGCCTTGAACTTCAGCACATAGACGCGTCCGGTGGTGCACTGGTTCACCCTCTTAAATTCACAGTCGTCAGGGAAGATGATCAGGTCCTGGAACAAGAAAAGCACAATTCAATAGAGAGAGAGAAGGGGAGGTGCAGGGGGGGGCACTGAGGTTTCTCTGCCACAACAAATTATCATCAGCCAATTACCGAAAGGGAAAAACAAGTCAGCAACAGCGCTGCAGCTCTGAAATAAAGTCACCTTGCTTGCTCTGTGGAAAGCCAGCTAAATTAGGATCCAATGTGTTAGCGTTGCTCGTATGAAAAATGATTTTATGTACAAACAGAGAATGAACAGGAAAGGCAACGTGACAAACAGGGTATTGTTCTTCATTGTGGGAGTGCTGCCACTGCCCTCTTTTCTTTGTGGTATTTGAGGAATGTACAACATGTCTGAAGATAGAAACAACTCCTGTCACGCTCTGTTTACACAGCACCGAGTGAGACTGCAAACCTTACATGTTTAGTACACAAATGAGAGCACTCCCTGTATGTTGGAATAAAATCTTATGATCAATCCTATCTTCAGCTGATCTGACATTTTACAACTCAACAGGGTCATCCAGGTCCACAGACCAGTTTTTATAATGCTCCTACTTTTATTATGTTATTGTCTTGTCTTTTAAACTGATCTGTGTGCCTTAATTGTGTTGCTTTATGGTTTTTGCTATTTTTATTGTAAAGAACTTTGCTCAGTTGTTTTGCACATATTTAAGAAAAAGTTAGAGTCTAATTCTAGTAGACTGATTTGTTGGCTAAGTTCTCTTATCTTATTGGTTAAAAGGGGCTGATGTGTTAGTCTGAACTTCAGCCACAGATCATCACATAAACAAAGCAGCTGTAGTTTGAATAAGAAAATTTACCAAATTGCAAATCATTACTGCTGACTAGAGTTAGAAAGGCAGACAAAGTAGCTCATTAAAAATATAATCCTGTATACTCTAGTGTATCTTGGCTGATAGTTACCAGAAACTGCAGTGCAAAAAAAGCTAAAATGTGTTGGAAAGGTATAAAAATTGTCTCCTAAACATTGATAACATTCGTTTACAGTTACTCACATCATCAACGTTTCCAGTCGTCCTGTCCTTCCAGCAGAAATGAATCAGGGAGTCATCTGACTGCTGGATGTACACCGTGCCTTTGCGTTTGTCTGGTGTCACGACGTTCCCCTTCAAGGTCATTTTACCGGCACGAAACTCCACCAGGTACTTGCTGGAGCTTCCCCTCGAGCCGCTCACCAAGCTTGGAAAGAGTGCGCCTGACGACATCTTTAGATCTCTGAGTAAACCTGCTGGGATACTGGAGGAAAAGGAAAAAAGGTATCTGTCAGGATTACAAGAAGATTCAAACATTTAACTGTGGCACGATCATTATCACTATCAATAACAAGACTATTAATATATGAAAATAGTTGACGATTAATGATTGTAATTGTATTTGAGTGTCCTGTTTTATGGTATTTCTTTGAACTTTGTCTCAATCCTTTTGGCTCATGAAGCACTTTGAATTGACTTTGAGTTGAATAGCACTCTATAAATAAATTTGCCGTGCCTTAATAGTTGATAACTAATCGATTAATCAGCAATTGTTGCAGAATATTTACACTTTTTCGTATATATACACATCAAAATTTCATGGTATCTTGTTTTACTGTATTAGACATGAATAATCAAGCTTATTTACATTTCTATAGCAATAAAAGACCTTTTGTTATCCTGAACATATCCTAAGTATAATAATGTCTACATCAAGGGATTGCCCCTGGAAAATGTCTGTATTTATTATCATTTTATTTTTATCTTGTTTTTCTTACTGATGCCTTTTGCTATTGCACAACCCCCCCTGTTGCTATGACACTGCAGATTTCCCTGCGAAAAGAATCAATTAAAAAGAGCTGTCTTATTTAATTTGACACCACATTGTACATATTTATATATTTTATACGTTTTTACTTTCTCTACTCACCCACAAAAAAAGACAAATTCCTTATATATGTATGAAAACTTACTTGGCAACGAACCTGACAGCCCTGCAGGATAAAGACTTAGCATTAAACGGCTAACAGTTTTTAACTTTTATTTTACATGTTTACAGCTACTTTTTAGTTTAATATAGGACTTTGAACGTGATAAATAGGAGGGACAATGTTATATTTGTCTGATCCAAAAAGTTTCAGATCTTAGTTTGTGTCAGAGACTTTTTAAAGTGCTAAAGTTAGCAAAAGTTAGCCACAGTTAGCGCATGACTCGGCTAAAAAAACAACGAAGACCAAAGTATGACAATATATTTAGCCAGCTAGAGTCAATATTTCTTCTTAACAGGAGTTCACTTTGTATATAAAAGTAATAGTAAGGGTTTTAAATAAAATTGAAGTGTAAAACGAAGAAAATACCTGAAGTTGTGTTAGCAGGGTGAGAAGTTGGAAAAAGTCTGTCCGTGGCTTGCTCTGCTCACTTCCGCGTTCACTTCCGGTTACGAGGTGCGCGCGCAGCTGATGAAGGAAGGGGAGGGGCGGGAAAACGTTTCCCGGCGACAGAGCGCTCCGGTCGGATTGACAGCTCGCCCCCTCCCCGCTGTAGCCGCTAGCTCCGGTGCTCCTCTGCCGGCCGTTTGAATGGTGTAGCGGCGGAGCGGAGAAGCCGACCTGGGATGCGACTGCTGTGACCAAACCGAAATAAAAAGTCGAGCTAACAACGCGACGGGCCGCCGCGCCGAGTCGAGACGAGGTAAGAGACGCAGCCGAGCTCGCCGGATTAGTGATCGAGCTAAGTGCTAAGCTATCCAACATGGATGCTGTGTGTTCCTTTGATGGAGATTATCCGCTTTAACCGCGGTTTGATTCCCGAGTCGACCCGTGTTTTCCAGCTCGGTTGCCGGCCACGAACCGAGCCGCCACCGCGCTGCAGGCGTTCAGATTAATCGACTGGTTATGGCTTTATTTTAGGCATCGTTTGAGTGAAATAAATCGCGAAATAATCCGGATTTCGAGCCAAGTGAAGGAGCCAATGTGTGTTTTATCTTGTTGGAAAAACAGGTGCAACTTCTCTTACAAGTTTGATTTATTGATTGCTTGTCAATAAATTAGCTCGGCACACTATTTATATTGTTTTTAATCAGGAAGTTCCTATTATATATCAATTATATTGACTCATGTCATAATAGAAAAACTGATAAAGACTAAATTTATTATAGGACAGAAGACTACTGTATTATCAGATCCTGATCAATTTATGCAAACATATAGATTGTGAGGAAAAATATATATATATATATATATATATATATATATATATATATTTGATTTGAAGCCAAAATCAGTTAATTTGGACATTTTTCCTCAAAACTTTACTCAAAAAGGTTTGCCCATTATCCTGTTGTCCCATTGTTATGATTACTATGGGACATTTAGATGACAAATATTTAGCTTAATCAAAATATTGATAACTGATGACTAAGCTACTTTAATAAATACTGATAATCTCAACTATTTTTTTAATCTGAAGTCATCAGAAGATTTTGACATGAACTCAAGAAATCTATGCAAGCTGTTTATTCTGTCAAACACGTACCATATGTATATAAAGTAGTAGTATCATATTTAATCATGTTTACCTCATCATCCTTCCTCCATTGCACTGTAGTTTTACTGTCCACAAATGTTATTGTTTTTCTCATTGAGTGCTGCAACTAAAGATTATTTTTATTATCAGTTAATCAGTCTATCATTTTCTCAATTAATTGATTAGCTGCAGCAGTAAAAAAGTTCGTCGGCATTTCCCAAAACCCAATGTCACGTCCACAGATGGCTCGATTTGTCAATAACCCAAAAGATATTTAGTTTACTTCACAGGAGACTAAAGAAAACAGAAAATATTCACATTTGAGAAGCTGAAATCAGGAATTTGGACTTTCTTTTACAAAAAAAATATACTCAAATGATTAATTGATTATCAAAATAGTTGTCGATTAACAGCTTATTATAATTGTATATTTGAGTGTCCTTTTTTGTTGTGTTTCTTTTGAATTTTGTCTCTTGTTTGATGTGTGAAGCACTTTGAATAGACTTTGAGTGACTGAAATGTATATACATAAATTTGCCTTGCCTTAATAGTTGACAACTAATCGATTATCCAACCAATTGTTGCAGCTCTAAGACATGTATGCTGTTTTATCCGCTTTCAATGGGGCAGCTCCTATGATTAATTTGCTTGCCAGTGGATCTAAAATAGCTAAAGAGGAGCTGCTGCCTTTTTCTGTCCTCATGTGATTTGTATGTGTGGTGGCAGGTGGTGTCACAGACTGGCTGACTGTGTCAAAGTGCAGGCATGTTTATGGCAAAGACATTTCATAATCAAAACTTTATTGTACAGTTGTGACTCTGGTTCACACTCTTTTGGGCTATCATTAACTGGAGATGTAGCAATTAGTGCTTTCATCAATTAGTTGTCAGCTGTTAAGTTAATCACCAACTATTTTGATAATCAATTAAACATTTTTTAGACAATATTTTCTGGTTTCTTTAGTTCTCTATGACAATAAACTGAATTTATTTGGACATAATAAGACATTTTAGGATGCCACCTTGAGCTGTAGGAAACAATTTAGTTTTTAGTATTTAGTTGCAGCCCTGGTTTAATCAGATTGCAGGTAGCAGCCCAGTCCTTCACTATAATTTATGGTGATATGTTTTCTGATACTTGTAGTTATCCTGGAAAAAAAGATACCTACATAAAATGATATAATATTTGTGTTCATCCCATTATTATAGTGGAATTATTACCTTTCTGACACTGTTAACAAAAACTGAAAAAATATATTGATCATATATCTCTATAAGTAGAGATGCTGTATTGGATCACATTACAGTAAAGTACATCACACAGTAGTGAGGTGCAAATAGTGCAAAACATTAAATGCAAGTATAGATTCAAGACTTTGATTTATCATGTGCAACAGATATATGGAGCAGTTCTTGAGGCTTCACAGCCTCCCTCTAATGATGCTCAAAAAATATTTTGAAAGAAAATCACACAGTAAAACGACTAAAAGTACAAGATATAGGAACAGAATATAGTATAGAAACTAAAATATAGATAATACTGTTGAGCTGTACAGTTGTAGGGCAGCTATGGATCAGATTATTAAAAGATGTAGAAAAGTTTGAGTCTTCAGTAATTTAATGATAAATAATGTGTTAAAATATTGGATTTAGACATTATTAGAGAAGATACAAAAGTACAAAATACAGGCTGTATTTTAACAGCTGTTCTATCTGATTAAATTCATGATGTTTTCATTCATTAAGCACATAAACGGTGTAGAAACTGCATCGACGTAAAGGAGTCACCCTCTTCGAAATGTCTCTTCTGAGTCAGCTGTGTTTTATAGTCAGCACATGTCCAGGAAACATTATTTGATCAAATCGTATTATTTTTCTGAGTCAGCTGGTGTGTGTGTGTGTGTGTGTGTGTGTGTGTGTGTGTGTGTGTGTGTGTGTGTGTGTGTGTGAAGAGAGGATGATGTCATCGGTGTGAGCTCATCAGTGACTCATATAAAAGCCAGTCGCATCAAATCAGGTTACACCTAGATAACGGAGCAGTAGTAGGTCAGAGAGGGGAGATTATCACGTGACGTGACGCTGCGGACGAAATGTGGCTCAGTTCACACGTCATTTATTATAAGAACGAGTGATGCACATTTATCCTTAAGCTTTGCCATTAATTATTGTTGTTATATTATTAAATAAGTATTGTTCAGTATTCAATTTGCAGTGAAATAAACAGAGAAAAGCCAAATTACTGTGTTTAATTTACATTTTTTGTTCTAGATGTTTAATTTCTTTTCATTTGTAATTAATGGCGCAGATACTACTTTAAGTAAGATTAGCTGTGGTGCAGCATGTCAGAGCGTCTCTGCTGTGACTCTGCTGTGACTAAAATTAAAATAAACTAAAATTATCCCCCAGCTGGGATTCCTACTGTGGTTCACTGGTATTTGGTATTGATATTTCTATCCCAACACACACACAGACACACAGAGGAGGCTAACAGGGCTCGTATTCAGCCTCTGACGTGAGAATCAAAAGATTTATAGGCGACTGCAAGAACTGAGCTTTACAAAACCTAATTATTAAGAGAGAGAGCAACCCAGTGTATGTTTTTCTTTCACCATGATGTGTTTGTATGTTTCTTCTTTTGTCTTTAAAGCTGCATTTAAGTCCTTCAGTTCTCTGTTGGCTGAACATTAAACGCATGTTGCACCTCCGAACATATGATCCGTGACATTTTTCAGTCAGCTGTGTAAATACAAAATGCCTACTTTGATATCACCTATTGAGATGTAGCCAGAAGTGAAAGATCATTAATAATTTTGATGCACAGAAAGAATCAGAATCACAGACAGGTTTTTTTCCAAGTAGTTTTTAACATACAAAGAGTTTACTTTGATGCATAAAAGTAAACATATGCTAAATAAGACAAACAGATGTACGTAAGGTTTGGTGCACTTGTCTTCCCTTTTGTGGAAATGAATGTTTGCTTATTTCAGTGGGATTAGCAGTTTTCTATTTGTGTTATAAACTGTGATTCGTCCTGACTCACAGCTAAATCATCACACATGCAGGATCCTCTCTGCTCGAGAAAGTAAAGAAAACCAGTCGTGGAAACACCAGCAGACATGGCTGGAAAATCTGTCGTCACCTAGCACTTTTACTTTGGATAAACCAGAGCCGACATCAGCTAATCAGCTAGTCCATAGACAGAAAAGAAATCCACTATTAGTTTCTGTAAAAAGTAAAAGGGCATTTTCTCCGCTACTTTTTTTGACATCTTACAGATAAAATGATTCATCAATGTATTGAGATGTTTGTGCTATTTAGCATGCTATTTATCTTTGAATATATTTTAGTAAAGCCAACAGTCTTTGCAGTTGTTTTTTTCTACTTTAAAGCTTCTACCTGATACCACTGGCATTAATTTGAGCTAAATTAAACTCCCATGCAACACCTCAGACTTCAAAAAGAGACACAAGAAAAGCAAGTTTGTCTCGCTGTAAGTAAAAACTAATCTGTCTGTAGTTGTTTTGCCTTTGTAATCAGAGAAACCTGAAGCAAAAACACAGTTTCCCTTTTTAGGGAGAGATTGTGGCGGCTGATGGCCTCAGGTCACGAGTCTTGTCAGCAGTGTGTCTTTCAGACAGGAAGGTGTAACAGTCCTGTGACCGTGAGTCGCACGAGGCCGTCAAATGTTATACCATCTCCTTCTTCTTCTCTCTCACCCTGAACCAGTCCTTTCTTTCTGCCTGTGTGTCCGTTTCTGTCGCTCCGTCGTCATCGCCCTGGTTTCTCTCCGTCGTTCCTCTCCGTCGTTTTATTTTATTGGACTTGGATCAACTAAAATGATGGGAGACATCTGTAGTTTATGAGTCAATTAGTAAGATTAGAAAGGTGTTTATAAGGTGTAATTAATGAAAATAATATCATAGTTTTATCTGGTAAGCATACGCGGGCTGTGTCTAATCATTAGTTTAACTATCGATTGACATGCTGAATATTATCTCTGATTTATCCATTCCTCCTTTAGTCTGTAAATTGTTTTTTGTAGACGTCTTCTTGTTTTATCTGACCAAAATGTAGAATGATCCAAACAGAAAAAAACATCTGATGTGAACTTAAATGATTAGTTGATTATATCAACATAGTTTTATGTGGATTAACTTATCAATCAATTGACTATTTGATTGTTTCAGCACACCAACATTTACAGATTCAGCATTAGCACTCATCACTGTAATTTTCCTCCTGCGTGCGTCCTTTGAGAAGGCTTGAGACAGACAGCTGACTGGACATTAGCTAATGAATTGGATTGGCCTTTTTGCATCACAGCCTACTAGTGCCTGAAGGTAGAGACCACAGACTGTATTTAAAGATGGACAACATGACAGCTCCCCCAAACAGTGAAGCCAAAACATCTGGATCGCCCCCTGGTGATCATAAGCATCATGATTGACAGCTGTCAAAGTGAAGTGGTCCTGGAGGCGTCTGCAAACGTCTTTTCAGGAATTGACTGTAGAGTAGGAACATCAAGAGAAGAAGTAACTTTATCTTTAGCAGATGATCGTTAGCTAACAGTCATTTATTATTGATTACCCATCAAGTCAGGTGGGTTTCTGGGCGGGGCTATGATAGAGAGGCTCCTCCTCTTGATCACAGCGTCACCAGCTCAAGATGGCAACGCCCATATTTGAGATATTTTGGCTTCATTTTTGTACAGCAGGAGGAAGTGAAGGCACTTTGTTCATCTTTGTAAACAGTCAGAAGTAGAGACTGATGGGAAAGCAGACTGTGGAGTCTCTTAAAAAGTCAAAGGTGACCTGACTTTCCTTGAAGTTGAACAGTTCTTAATGACTTATTTTATATTTCTGGCTCCATTCATGAGATTTCAAGTCATGTGCCATGTTTCTTTAACATCATAGTGTTGCAGTTTCTACCAGCAGTTTAATGTTTTTTATGATGATTTAAGAGATATGAGAAAAATTAGTTTGTATTTTTGGCATACACCAATCTGTACCACCTGCCATGAAGAAGACATCCCTGTTTTTTATTCTCATATAAAGCTCTGATTGGCTCGTTTTTCAGTGAGCGCATCACAGGACCGATTAGAGTTGTTTAAAAAAGTCTGAGAAGTGTGTGAGATTCCTCAAAGTAGAAAATCCTCCGAAGCGTCGTCAGTGTTTTCACAGCTGAGCGAGCAAACACTGAGATGCATCAGCGGTTGGTTTCCTGTCCTGCATTCATTCATGTGTGTGACAGCTGTGTTTACTGTGGCAGACTTGCAGCATTGAGGTCGCATTACCATCTATTGATTGTCAGGAATAGAGTGTGTGTGTGTGTGTGTGTGTGTGTAACCAGATCTCAATGAATGAGCCTCACACTCTTATAGTCAAGAGTCACAATTCACTGACTGACTATTTGAAGGCTGCAACCATCAATTATTTTCATGATCAATCACTACTACAATAAATTTTTTTCTCAAATAATCTTTTAATTATTTTCTGGATAAAATGTCAGAAAATAGCAGGAAACATTATAATTTATCAGAGCCTGAATATGTTGTCTTTAATATGTTTTGTCCGATCAACAGTCCAAAACCCAAAGAAATCCCCAAATTTATGGATGAGTATTGCCAAACCAAACTCTATTCAGAAAATAAGCATTTTAAGTGTTGTTTGTTTGTCATCTTGCAGACAGACCTAACAAAGCGTAAATTCAGACGTTTTACAAATAAGCCTCATGATGTTGTCATTTCAGCATCCATTTGATCCGTTTATCTGTTTATTTTGACATGATACAGCTGTAGCAAATCAAGTTAATTCAGCTGACATGTGACTTGCTAGATTATTTATTAATTTTTATGCACTAATTATGAAACTGACGCTCATCAGAGAGGCAAATATTCACAATAAACAAAAATGATCCAGCGGTGAAACTTGCTGTCATCCTTGAGTTGTGTGTTTGTACTCAGTTTGTTTCCAATTTACAGAGCCAAAGCTGTGTATGAACACACAGGACGGCTAGCGTGACAGGATATGTGCTGAATCTGACAAAAAATGTATTGATTATAGTTGCAGACTACATCTTTAACCCTTGTATGATATTTGGGTCAAATTGACCCGTTTCAAATTTTTACTTACGAAGAAGAAAATGGTAGAATTATAATTTTTTTTCTACCTGAAACTCAATGGCCTTAGCTTATTTATTTTCTGTGATAAACATGTACAAACAAAAAAAAAAATCTGAGCACACATGCTACTGTACCACCACACATTTACATCCTTCATATGGTCTTTGGGTCAGTTTGACCCCGCATACACAGAGACACACAGAAACATGCCACACACACACATACACAGACACAAACATACACACATACACACACACATACAACATTACACTATTATAATCTAAGAGAGAAGCTTAGATTATAAAAAAATAAGTCCTGAAGTCTTTACCCTCTGTCAGGCCAGTCCATTCCTCCAACTTTCATGTTCATGGCCAATATTGCCCTGGTACTCTACACAATAATTGAACAATAAGTAGCCAGGAGGACTGTAAAAGCCAGAGGTCATACTTGACTTCAGCACCACCAAATGAGGGGCAGACAACTTAGACAAGCTGCTGGTCTGCCACAGCTGTCAAAGAACAACACTTACAGTCACCACTCGTGATCTTTTACAACAAGCTGGATGGCTCAGCCTATAATACATTTACAATCTGGCACGGCAATCAACCCAGACTGGAACCAAAGGAAGCTCCAAAGAAGACGACTTTTCTCCTTCGAGGAGCTAGGCAAGGCACCAGTGACACTGCACATCTAAAGGAGATAAACGTGCCCAGGACCCCAGCTTCTCTAGCCACAGTGAGGCGAAGACACAAAAACCGAATCACACTTCCATTGTTAATTGTCTTCTAGTAGAGACTGATTTCAATCATTAAACATATATGTTATCTCTGTTGTTTGAAACTTGAGATAAAGACAATATATGGTAATGGTTTATGAAGTAAAATTTTATTTGAGAATAGTTTTTAAAACCCCAAATGTGCCCCTGGGTCAATTTGACCCGAGGGATACCAGAGGGTCCCTAAAAGTGAAGACAATACAAGGGTTAAACCTTTAAAAGCAACAACGATAATAATCTCCAGACGTCAAATGAGTTGTTGTAATAGTTAAAACATTTATAAATATGATACTTTCCTCTTTTTTACCGTCTGTTTGCCAGGTCTTCTCTCTTACTCTCAATTCATCTTTTTATTTCATTATTAAGTAAAAAAAACTGCAAAAATAATGACTAATGTGTATCAGATATCAAACAGAGAGCTAATTTAATTTGCAATGATTTGAAACAATACAAAGTGAGAAAATCAGCACATTATAGAAGCTGAAACCAGGACGTTTTCTGAAAGTAACTGATCTCTTTAGCATGTGCTCGTCTGTCCTTTCGCTCTCTCTTACCTGCTGAGTTGTTATCATGAGGCCCGTGAGTGAATAAATAACTGGTCTGGTGTTTGTCAAAGCCTTTTTACTCCGTTATGAGAGACGTATTGATAGCAGCAGACAGGAGCTGTGGTCAGATTCCCAGAAGACCACTTAGAGATTAATATCCGAGCAGTGAGGAGGAGCTGAGGAGGATTTAAGTGTGTGTAACCTCCGGTGTAAAAGCGTTTCCTCGATGATACAACATAAAAACAAAAAGCAAATTGAACCCCACATGAGCAGCATCTGTCTTCTACTCGCTAAAGGCTTTTAGAAGAATGTTTTAATATGCATTTGCTTGTAAAATGAGCACTGTCAAGTGCAGAATTTTAATAATTGATGATCACTGTGTAATACGAAAGTCATCTTAATAAACTGAATCAGGGTGAAATAAGGAAGACAAACAGGAAAGTGAAGTGTAAACGACACTCGAGAGGCTGAAGAGGGTGTTCGTAAACAGAAAAGGCGATTGTGTTGAAAGACTGAAAGAGGAGTAGCGAAGAGACAGTGAAAGCAATAACGGGGAGGAGAGGACAGAGAGACAAACAGAAAATAAGAGCGGGGAAGAGACGAGGTGACACGTTAATGAGGAGGTGATGACAAGAGTGAAAGTGTGATGATGGCAAGAGAGTGAGGGAGACGTCAAAGATGGATGTGAACTGAGGAAAAGGGAATAAGAGGTAAAGACTGACAGAATGGGAAGAGGCAGTGTCTGCATTTTCAGCCAACAAAATGTCTCAAGATTTCAAGTCTTCATCAGCTTTAAAGAAAAATGACAAACATGTCAATAAACAATGGCTGGTCAATTAATCCACAGATTATGTGATAATTGATGAACGCTTGAAGTCACTTTTTCATAAAAATTATAACATTTACTCGTTACAGCTTCTCATTTGTTAGATTTTCTGCATTTCTTTGTTTAATGTGACAGTAAGCTAAGTATGTTTGGCTTTTAAAGTGTTGTTCAAACAGAAGCAGTTTGAAGGCGTCACTTTGAGTTTGAGGAAATGGTGATGTGACACTTCAGGGGCATCTCAAGTGTGTCAGAAATCACATGAGCGAATGTTTGTTTTGTTGTGCGGATTTTACAGCCTGTACGTTACTGTGCAAATCCATATGTTTATTTGTATTGATTTAATTTGTTTGGGATATTTCATACATTATAATTTTAATCACTATCAAAAAGAACAACTGATGGTAGAGACAGAGAGAAGAGAGGGATGAAAAGACTGATTAATTATTGTTAATATTCATTAATTAATTGATTGGAATGAGCCTGAAACTAACAATTTGAATTATTTATTAAACCACCAATATTGTGCAGGCGTCAGCAAAAGAGTTTGAGAAGTTTAATATGTTCTCTGCATAATTTATATTCCATTTCGACTTTCTGTTTCATTTTGGCTGTGTGTGTGTGTGTGTGTGTGTGTGTGTGTGTGTGTCAATAATACTGACTAATGATCCATGTCATCCCCAGCAGGCAGCAGCGAAAGGGAAACGGATCGGTTCAGGATAAATGAAAGCTCGTAGGGAGTCGTATTTTTTAAAAGAGACTGAAAACTGCTGTTTTATTACCTCAGCAGTCTGTAAACACACTTAAAGGTACATTTCACCCCAAAATATCTGTCCACCACATTGTCACCACAAGAAAGCAACAGAGACAAAGTTTGTTTGACTTTTCACATTAAAACATAACAACTAGGGCTTAAAAATTCTCCTCCTCAACCATTAATGTGCACATATTCATAAGAAAAGGAGGAAAAGTCTCTCTTTGTTAAAACGTTGGCAGTGTAGAGCACTTTTTCTTTATTTTACTCGCTTTCCTGTTCTTCTCGTCTTAATAATTTATAATGAAAAAGTATTTGGTTGTTAGACAGAACAACAAGCCATCACAACAAAGAGCCACAGCGTTCAGTTTGTGCTGTTTATTTAGTTATTTCAGCTTCCTTCCTGCGTGATGTGTGGCTGCAGTGTTAACCCCAAGATGATACAACATAGTTTTCTTACCACCATGAGGCCAAGAAAATGCTAAAAGCTTAAATGCCATGTGAAATGTGAAATTAGAGGAAAGGCTGCCAGGTTGATTAGCTAACAGGAAAAGACGACGACACGTTCAGTATAAACTTTATCGGAGTTTCAGGCACGTCGTGTTGGGCGGCGTCACTGAGTGCTGCTGGAAAAAAGCTTTTGGTGTTCAGTGAAGCTTCCCTTGATAAACAGAAAGTTTAATACCAGACTGAAAGTAAGCACACACACACACACTCTCTCTCACACACACACATTTATCCTGTCAGGAATGGGATTTGGCTGGGTTTGCTTGTTGATCTGAGGTTATACTGTAGTGTGAGGGGTCATTGTGTTGTTACAGCATTTGGTGATCGGTCATGACACATACACATTTGTGATTATGATTACAGTATTTACATTTAAGTTAGTAAGTAAAGTTTTATTTATTTTGCACTTTTTAAAACACACCGTTACAAAGTGCCTCACTAACATACACGAAAAATGAAAATGTGTCAGCTAAATGATGAAAGAAAAGAAACATGAAACTAAATTTAGATTACTGTATAAAACACAGCACAACGAGGGACAGACCAAACTAATAAACCAAAACATAAGACGGGATGGAGAGGCGATAGAAAAAGGTCTATAAAGATGAGTGTTTAGAAGCCGCTTAAAACAGTGCAAAGATTCAGCAGATCTGATTGATAAAAGAAGATTATTTCAGAGGGTTGGTACCTTTTGTTGTGCAGTCAGCATTATGAAAAGTTAAATTAATGTTAGTCAGTCAAACACATCTCTCCAGCTGTCTTTTTTGCCTTTTGTGCTGTACTTCAAACGTCAAATCTCACACATGGAGTTCACAGTTTTTGTGAGCAGAGTCGTCCGTGGGTTGCTGTTTGCTTTGTGCATAGTACTCGTGATATGAACACCACAAGAGTTATCAACATGTTCACAAGTGACTGTCACGTCACAGTGATCCGCAGAAGATTTTGAGGAAGTGTCTTATCTAATCTTAAAAAATTAGACACACAAACAGCAAAGAGAAAGCCCTTTTTTGAAGAAACAGGACCAGCAGTAACAAAGCTAACAAAAGATGTTTTACTCTCTTCGTCTTTTTCGTATAAAATATAGGTTGCAGTTGTCGTCTCGCTGTTGGCACATGGAGTGACGGCTTCTTTTGATACGAGCTGACAACAGAAACCCTGGCCTATTTATTTCTTCATTGTGGCTCAAACGAACACACACAACATAAGAGTGTGAGAGAAAAACGGGCTTGAATATTTTAGATGTAAGTAAAAAAAACATAATTTTCAGAGGATCAGATTAATTTCTCATACAAGGAATTTGTCTCCGTATATAACACAATAGGTAAATGTAAAGTATGAAATTAATATTAGAAAGTATAGATATAGACTATTTGATTGGTATTTAAATGAAAGCTGTACATTTATGCAGGAATGTGCACAATATTTGTCAAAAATGTGCAAAAGTTCACAGTATCTAACAAACTAACAACTATTCAACTTGTGGAGTGATCTTATGATGGGAGATCTGCTGATGTGAGTCCTACTAAAAGGAAGTGAACATGCACGGTCTTCCTGTCATCTCATCAGAAAGACACAACACTTACAACTTCTCCATCAAAAGCATTAAAGTTGTTATCTCAACTTTAGGATGTTATTGTTATATGTTTGCTTTTTCTGTAGAATAATAATAAAATTTGTCATTATGTCAGGAAATCTGTTTTTTTTTGTCTGTTATATGATATATGTACATGTGAAATTTATAATAGGATTTGTTTTCCCAGCTAAGAACAATTTAAACATTGTTCTTCTGCAAAGAAAAAAAAAAACTCAGATTCATTGGCAGAGCTTCTGAAAATCTTCAGCGCTCACCTCCCCCAAACACAAAGCCTGCAGTTGGTTAATAATAGCACATGATGTGTTGCATCACATTGTACAAGTGCTTTTTGTTTCTTCTTTATTTGCCCTTTGTGCAGCTTTTATTTGTCTTTCCTCTGTTTTAAAGCTCTTGATGCTGTGAGAGGATTTCTGTGTACAGCTGTAAATCCAGGAGTTATACACAGACTGTCTGCTGTGTTTAGTTTTGTTAATTGAGCAGACGTCCAGTCACAGTGAGTACACAGACAGCGCCGTCTTTGGCAGCCGCTCTGAGCGTCGCGGGCTGTTTGATCATGTTATCTTGATGATGTTAAAGTCTCCGGCTGGAAAGAACAAAGAAGTGAAGTCTGGACTGATGTTTCTGACTAATTTTACACATCCAGTAAAGTCTGTTTGTTATTCTGAGCTGACGTAAGGGACACTTGGCAGCAGGGTTGGTCAATAGAAAGAAAAAGGTTTCTTTATCCGCCTTTATTTGTCCCTTTAGGACTCCTTCAGTTTTCAGTTATGAGAACTGATATCCAAAACGTGGAGTTGAATTGTTTGGCAAATTTTGTTCAAGGGTACATTGATTTATTTTCTTTTTTTCGGTGGTTGCATTCTTTATGTGACAGTCTGCTGTATCAGTTCTTTGGATTTTCCTCTGGAGTTTCCTCTTCATTTTAAACTTTGGAGTATCGTGTGAAGTGTCTCTGGAGTGGTCATGTGCTTTCACTGAATGGAGGTTTTGATTTGCGTTTGCTTCGATCTGTTGTGATCTTGTGTCACTTAAAGCTAAGGATGAGGTGCAGCATCTTGACACTAAAGCAAAAAAAAGCTTTATTAGTCAAGTCAATTTTATTTATACAGGCCAATTCTACAAAGTACATATTTGCGTAAAAAGGGCTTTACAATTTATACAGCATACAACACTACAACATTGTGATTATTTTTTAAAAGATATTCGGATGTGATTTTTGTCACACTCTTATGATGTGTTGAGACCTTTTATAATAAAAAACAAAAATGCAGGTTCTTCAATTTAATTATAAAATTATTAAATTTGTAATTTTGGCATCAGTGTGTTGAAATACCTTTATAATTCACCCAAAACATGCTGATTATATAATCTATTTTCATATTTTAATAATGTTCACATTAATATTGCAATATAAAGTACATAATGTATATCATGATAGAGGATTTAGTCCATCTTTTAATCCTCGACTCCTGTTTAACCTACATAAAACAATGAACATGAAGCAGCACCAAACGCTCAGTGAAAATCCTTCAGTGGGTAAAATCAAGTAAAAAGTGAGTGTGAGAGTGTGTGAGCACATTTTAAGTGTCGGGCTAACAGCGACCATATGCTGCGATCCCTCATTACTCCGTGTGGTAATTCTTTCCGGTCTGTTTCTCCCTGTGAATGGCCAATTTTAACCCGCAGCTCATTCAAACAAGACTAAATCTGATTGGCTGTGATGTCAGGTAGGCACAGACTTCATTTGAGGCTCCGACATGGTTGTGTTGTGTGTGTGTGTGTGTGTGTGTGTGTGTGTGGTAAATAATCACACACACACACACACACAGTCAGTATGTTGATAATCCCTGGGGTGCGGATGAATCGCTCTCATTGGTTAATCCCAGTCAGGTGTGTGCGTTGAATCTGCGCCGTGACTGGTTAATCCGAGGCGCAGCAGCGAGTGGGGGTTTTTTTTTGTTTTTTTTTTTTTGTTGTTTTTTTGTTTTTTTTTTAAGGAGGTGTTAAAATGACGTGTTGTCAGGCGTGTCGTCGAGGCATTGTGGGGTTGCCATGGCGATAGCGCCCATCTGGCTTTAGATTTAGACCCACGGCTGACACACACATGAGGATTTTTTTTGTCAGCATGGTGGTTTGTTTTTTTATTTTAAAGTGCCATTTTTATAATCCACTGATTGACACACGTTTACCTGTGGCTTTATTCGTGTTTGTTCATGGCGTGTGTTTCTTTTATAGTCCACCTTGTCTGGTTTTTCCCACCCGGTGTGTGTTTAAGATTATCCCTGTATGTTTAGGTGACTGGTACATACAAAATTACTTAATTCAAAACATACCATTGATATATACAAAACTAACTATTTAAAAATACAAAATTTACTTAAACATACAAGACATACCATAAAAATATCTTAATCTTATTGTGTAATTAATCCTTTATCAAGACATTACTACTTGAAATAATATGAAATGCATTTTGTAAGCCTTGAATAAAAAAAAAACTTGAATAAATTTGAGGGGAAAATTTATGGCATTTTTACTGGCAGAAACTATAAAAAACAAAAACCCAGTCAGTGAATTTGTTATTTCAGCCTCCTAAAAATCAGAATCGTGCCATAAATAGTATTTTAACACGCGTGTAAATTGTGCTGATGTGTCTGTGATGAGAAGTTCTCATTAAAACATCCAGCCAGTGAATCGCAGCGTGGTAATCACTCATCAGGAAGGTGCAGGTCTAACACGAAGACGGCGTGAAGCTCATTTTTTTTTCCAGTTTAAGTCTGGCAGTCTAGTCGGGGCCCGTCTGTGTGGCTGAATTGGCTTACCGTGGTCTCTAAGCCTGCTAACCCCCGTACACCTGCCGTCTGACAGCGTTATATCAAACACAGGGTCAGGACTCTGTCGCCGCTCTGCTCAGAGGGAAAAGAGCTGGATTCAGAAAAACAACAAATTCACAAATAAATCATCAAAGTTTACAAGTGAGAGTTCATTTCCAACCATTTTGCGATCGTCCACTATGGTTATAATCACGTCTCTTCCCTGTAAAGGTCTTTTTTTATGAGACTTTTACCAGATAATTTAACATGGTTCCTAAAATTACACAACATGAGCTTCAACTCCTGAGTAAACCAATATTTTAAGAGTGTTGTAGCTACAGTGGCTTGGATAAAGAAGTTATTATATTCCTGTTTATTATCAAAAAATTAAGCTGCCACCATTCGAGCAATAAACAACTCGTGTCTCAGGTAGAGGTAATAAGTTACAGACAGCACTGAACTTGGAGACAACAATAAAACAATCGAATTAAAGGATTACAGCGTTTTCTGCACCGCTGGTTAACGAACATTCAACAGTTTATTTATCTTTTACTGACTTCCAATAAGTACATCCAATCGTGTAAGTTAGAAGATACTGTTTGCTCTCCAGATTGTCTTATTTTAAACTTTATTATAAAATGTATTGTGTGAATAGTGAAGTATCACAGCCATGATTTAAGCGGTATTTGTGGTTGGTTTTCTGTGTCAAAATGGACAAAAACATGATGAAACCTTTTGACCAAAAGTGTTATAAGGCTTTGTACGTTTCGTTTTGCAAGTAAGCAACTGCCACGCTGCCACGTATATTTAGACTTCCTTATTTAATGGATAAAGTCAGAAAAGGTCATCAATACACACTCCTGCAGGGTAGTTTGTTTGTGGGTTCACATGCATGATAACTTTTGGTCCTGGTGTCGTCACTCTTTATCCACTAAAACACAGAAATGAAAAAGCTTTGGTGCTGATGTGGAAACGGGGACGGGGGATAAAAGAGAAAGAAAGTAGGCCATCAGAAAAACTAAGCTGAAATGTGAAAATAAGTACAGACACATTTCAGCAGCCCTCGGGTGGTTTTCTCACACAGGTTTTAGGATTTCCTGAATACTGAGAGGTATTGATGATGACCTCCACAATGCATCAACTTCAAGGCAATCGATCGTTATTATTCGCCTTTTCTTTGCTGAATCATGGTGTCACAGCAGCTCAGTGGCAAATATTCAGGGCCCCGTACTGGTCATGTGTGCCGTTTGAGGATATACTCCGGTGAGAAATGAGGTTCACCTGTCAGTTAACTTACCTTTACACTCTGTCTTTTCTACCTCTCGTATTTCTGGTTCTTGTTTACCGCAGCTCCTCAGAGGTTCAATCAGGACACAGAAGATAAATCTAAAGATAAATAAGCCTCGCCTGCCCGCCTGGCTGGCTGACACGAACTTAAGTCATCCCGGTGGTTTAACTCATTTATTCCTTTCTCCTCCTCGACACATCACACCTTCTTAAATCCCACAAACAACACAACGTTAACCATCCGTAAACATGCAGCTTTTACAGAAACATGCAATCATTATATTTGGTTTTAATCGTCAAAGTTTCTGCTATTTTTTTGGTGATGGTATTTTCTCTAACATCAAAGTTTCACACACGAGTTATTCACATAAAAAAATAAGCTCATTCTCCAGACTGAAGCTGTTTAGTGTTTCCTGTCTGTGTCAAAAACTCTGTCCCGGTTTTAGTTTCCTTTTAAGCTTCTGTAAAAGCCCGGAAACACACCAGTTTAGTGTAATTGTATCAGAGGGAGGGAGGCTTAATGCACCGAGTGGGCGTCCCGTACCTGAAGAGGTGACAAGTTTGATGTTGTCAGCCGGCATTAAGGGACCAGATCGACTGAGTATCAAGTATCTGCCGGGCAAACAGCAAAAGATCACTTGACGTATATGAGAATTCATTTAAATAGTTATTTGGTCATTTAAAATTCAGCCTAATGAAAGATGATTTACTATCATTTGATTGTTTAGTGGGTATAAGAGAGAGTATGTGCAGGGAGGAGTGAAAAGATCCGATGGAAGGGGGGAAACAAACTCCCTTTTTATTTGAGGCCTTAACTCATCAGCTTCTTTGTCCTCCTTTTTTGTTTTTACCTGACAGGTGAGAGGCTGAGCGAGCGAGGGAGCGAGAAGGAATAAGAGAGAGAGCGAGAGAGAGGCGCCATGGAGCAGCAGAGGCAGAGAGCTCTCTCCACGTCCGGAGAATCGCTGTACGCCGTG
Source organism: Scortum barcoo (assembly GCA_023238725.1). Taxonomy (NCBI): domain Eukaryota; kingdom Metazoa; phylum Chordata; class Actinopteri; order Centrarchiformes; family Terapontidae; genus Scortum; species Scortum barcoo. The sequence continues at coordinate 26,296,422 of CM041549.1, forward strand.
TTGGGAGTCGACAAGAACGCCACGACAGAGGACATCAAGAAATGCTACAGGTACTAATTAAAAACACACACAAGGATTTACTGAAACAACCTGACTCCATCTTTGATTGTGACGTTTTTGTATTTTAAACCACTAGAGGGAGTCAGAGGCCTGTGACAACTCACAGAGGGTCAAATTAATCCTGAAATAAATAAAAGTTGAGTTTAACAGCTGCGTGTTGATATTTTAAAGATTCATGATGTTTTTCTGGTTGCAAATGATCTTAACATTTTCCTCTTTCCTATCATGGAAGTCACAGCAGAGCCCCTTTTCACTAAAGACAGTAAAGTGTTACAGGAGAAAAAGCTCCTAATAAAATTGATGACTGAATTTGAAGGTCACTGGTTTTTATCACAGCAGTGTTTTTTTATGAATGTTTGAGGGTATCATTTTTTAAACATCCCTCATTCCCGGTCTTCATCTTTTTCTTCTTTTTTTTTTTAATAGGAAACTGGCATTGAAGTTTCACCCAGACAAGAACCCAGACAACCCGGAAGCGGCGGAAAAGTTTAAGGAAATCAACAACGCCCACTCCATCCTGAGCGACGCCACCAAGAAGAACATCTACGACAAATACGGCTCGCTGGGGCTCTACGTGGCGTGGCAGAGCAGTTCGGAGAGGAGAACGTCAACACCTACTTTGTTCTGTCCAGCTGGTGGGCGAAGGTGAGATGAACAAGCGACGCCTACAGTGTCAGCTAGCTGTCTTTACGGCTTTTCTTTGTTTTGTCTGGAACATTTCTTTGACTGCATAAACTAGTGTTTACTGTGAAATTGACCAACCAGCAGCTGAGCCTTCCAGTTTCAGCTGTAGTTAATTAAAACAAACTTTTCACAACAAGAAGCAACACGGATAATCTCTATTTACTTTATTTTGCTCGAAAACAACTGACTGCTCCAGCGATGAAATCAAATAATTTTATTTATTTTTTATTTTTTTGGTCACTGACATCATTCTAAAAATGCAATGTTCAGTGCAAAGTCACTGTGAGCAAGAGACAGTACACGCAATATGTGCAAATTATGAAGACTATTAAGTGTATATACAGACATATGTGTAAAAACCAAGTTTAAATAGACTTAAGTTAAAGAATAAAGGGAGTAAACGGGTGTAACAGTACATGGAAAATTATGTTTCAGTACTGCACTTGTTGTCCATGTCTCACTGATGATTAACACGTTTAATCCAGTGTACATTCAGGATTCACTGATTGTTTGTTATCTCGCTGCTCTGCCTCGTCCTTGCTTACCTCCACCAGCTGGTCAGTTATTTAATATTTCTCCCCTCTTCATCCCACAGGCCTTGTTCGTCTTCTGCTGCCTGTCCACTGGCTGTTATTTCTGCTGTTGCCTGTGCTGCTGCTGTAACTGTTGCTGCGGGAAATGTAAACCTAGGCCGCCCATGGACCAGGAGCCCGAGTTCTACGTGTCCCCCGAAGACCTGGAGGCCCAGATGACCGCTGACGAGAGAGGTGAGGCCGGAGAGGCAACACTGCTGAGGACCGAGAGAGAAACTTTAAACCAAAATGTCTCTGTTGGTGTGTGGGCGTGTTTTTGTGCCAGCAGGCCGGGCACTGATATTTTTTATATTTAGAAAATGAAATAAAACACTTGTTCATATTCAGTGTTTAATGCAGCCCTCTATGATCCAACATCCATAAACACTGAAGTACATTAACCCTGAGCTAGATTTAATAAAATAACCTCACTGATAGTGGCCTTTATTTAACATTTTAGTATCCTAAATGCAGCTATTTTCATAATAGATCAGTCTGTCTATTATTTTTTTTAATAGTCAATAAGTATCAGATTATAGCGTATAGTCTGAAGGATATAAAACAAAGAAACTCAGCACATCATCACATTTGAGCAGAGAATATTTGGCATTTTTCTTTGATAAATTACTTTAGATTAAGATAAACTGCAGTTATAAATTCTTGTTGCTCATGTAATGTGTCTGTTTTATGGGTGGGTTGTGCCTCTTTAAAATATTAGTTGAGATCAGAATAAGCTTTATTGTCCAAGTATGTAAACACATACTCTAGTTTTAAGTCACTCTTAATGTTCTTACACACAGAAAGCTCAAGGAAAGTGATAAAAATAAACATAAAACTCTACATATGTGCATACATACAGGTGAAAAAATAGTGTGTGTGTATTAATATATACAGAATGAACAACAACACACTGTCATACAATTTAAACTAGAATACAGTAGTGAAATACAGTAATACATTATATCAGCACAATATTATTATATTTTATATATGATAATGAATGTAATAGATTACTTTGTACACATGAAGTAGTTGGATTTGTGCGGTATATGATGGCATCTTCATCAGCTAGTTTGAGTTTTGTTTGTCTGTCTGTCTCCTCCCCAGATGGCAGCGAGCCCATCGTGATGCAGCCGTCCTCGGCCACAGAAACCACCCAGCTCACCTCCGATGCCCACCAAAGCTACAGGACCGACGCATACTAATCACACACACACAGACAGCACACACTTTTCAACCACTAACACACACACACACACAAAACCGGCTCCACTACAGTCAATCACAGGACTGATGCACACACACACACACACACACACACACTTTCTTGTCAGTTTGTGTGTTATTTTTCTTTCATCTACAACAGTAATTAATAACACCTCTCTCACACACACACACCAGCAGATACTTCATACCATCACTCAACAGCTCAGCCCGAATGTTTTTTTTAAAATTTCAAAATAACGTGGAGCAAGGGGAGAAAGAGGAAGAAAACTTGCACGTAAAAACAATCATTTTAATCACTAGTGAGTCAGAAAGCAGACGAGACGCGAGCAACGGATGAGCTCATCGTTGCGCTCGCATCAGAAAATATCAATCATGCTCGATAACAATCGTCAGTCGCACGCAGTCAGGAGCACAAGTGTCAACCCTTTTCAGATCACAGAGACACATTACAAGACGGTTTACCTGTAAGAGGTGCGCACACAAATAGAAATGTGTTTTTTTTCTGCTTCAAAAATCATGAGAAAGCATAAGCATAAAAAATCTCCTTTAGCTTGACAGAGAGAAAGCAACAGTAAAAGATATGCAAAAACTTTTACAATCATATTTCTTCTTGGGAAATTAACAGTGCCATTGTCGACTGACGCTGTGTCGACACGGGAGGCATTTTTCAGCCGTCTGTCTCGCGTTTCTGATGAAACCGTGCATCTATTTTAATGAATCTAGGTGTCGACACTCACCTCACTCACAACCCAAAGAGTATTTTTACGCTTTTAATCTGTTTTATTTCGTTTTATGCATGCACAGGGATTCGCCTCAGACGCTGCCAAACTGCAGGCGACCAACACGCAGCACGGTGCAAGGCTGCAAATTAGATTCTTTCTTTTTATTGTGTTTGTTAATGTTCACACGAGCGAAAAGTCCCCACACTCTGGAAACACACGGATCCATGAATGCATAAATGAAATAACGTCTGCTTGGGGCTTTATTTTGACCCTTAAATGTTGTTGAGATTGTATAAACATCTACAACTTTCCATCAGTAAACTCAGACATTTATCAAGGGGAAGTTTATGCAAGGCAGAAAAAAAGAGCTTAATGTTTTACCATTATGCTTTTTATTTTTAATCATTCATCTTTAATCAACTAATCATTATAAGAGAAATTTTTGGACAAGTATCTAAACATGCCGTCTCCTTTTAGCTCACCGTCCAGGCTTCTCCCTCGACCCCACGCTGGCTGGAAGTAGGTCAGTGATCCCGTCTATACGTTAAGTGAGGAGTTGATTGCGCCGGGTGGGGGTGGTGCGTGTTTATTTGTCCTCTATACTCTCATGAACGTCGGCTCCCGGAGAGGCCAGCTCGCACTTCAACAGCTGCATCGACCGCCCCTCACTTATATCGGACAGAAGGATCGAAAGGTTGAGATCTCAGCTTTCTCTGTCGTCTCATCATGATTAATCGTACGAGGTTGGCAGCCTCACGAAAAAGTCTTCCTTTAGCGAACACTGGAAAGTCTGCAGCTGCTGAATCTTAACCAGCTTTGATACGCGTGAAAGTCCTGAACGTTTAACTGGTGTGTTTCTCTGCTCCGTCACAGAAGATCCTTGGGAAGGCTGCAGATGTTTTCTAGTAACACACTACACTAACACTTTTATTATTTCCTGAAAAAGTCGCCATGATGAGTCTATTTGTTTTTAACGCTGCTCCTCTTCTTCCTCTCCTTCACTACTTCTTCTTCCTCCTTTCATGTTAAACCTCGATCCACTTCCTCCTCCACGCATGAAGGACTGAGCTCCCGGGTTCGCATGTAAAGCTGTGTGTGCTGTGGGAGCCGCTGCAGAGTCCAGTGTTAAAAACCCATTAAGGTACTTTAGTGACCTCCTGCTGTCATCTGGAAAAACAAACATACACACTGATTGAGCCCCTTTTTTTGTTTTTAGTTTTGTGAGAAAGTAAAAATGCTGTACATGTCGTGCGTGCAAACTGTATGTTTAGATTTGACGTCACTGTATTTCTTTCAGGTGTTTCTCCTTTTTTTCTTTCTTTCTTCTATTTGTCTCTGTAGAAATGCTTTTCATTCTTTTGTTGTTGTTTTTTTTTATTTATGTTGTTAATGAAGGGAGGATGTTCATATCCAAAGTCTTATTTGTTTGTGTGGCAGCAGTTTTGTAGATGATGCGATCCTCACGCCAACTGAAGAGCAGTTTATAATCAGACTGATGAGTTGGTTCATTTTCCAGAATAACACTTTTTTTTCTTTTTCTTTTTTCTTTTTTTTTTTGTAGAAGTTCGTCTTTATACTTTGTCGCACACGAGTAGCACTCCAGCTCTGCTATGCTAGAAAATACAGGAACATCGTGGTTGTTTGTATCAGCAGTTTGATTTATTTTGATTTTTTTTAACAACTATATTGAACCAAACAGGCTAATTTATTCACTGTATTTTTATTTGATTCGTCACTCAAACACTTTGTTCAGTATGTATTTATACATATCATGAGGAAGTGCAATAAGAGCTACATAAACCTTTTTTTCATGGCTGTCCTCCACTTCCAAACTTCCAAAATTTAAGGGAATCTGCAGGTTTATAAAAAAATAGAAATAAAAGAGGAGTTAAATAGCTAAAACGAGTTAATGCAGGTGTTCGTCATCAAATCAATCAGTTAATTCAGCTTTATTTGAAAACGAGCTGATCATGTCTGATTTTTATTCCTTGTTTTTAAGTTTTTTTCCTTTCAGTTTTTGATTTACACTTCCAAATCTTTTTAAGACTCTTTTTTTTTTTTTAAGAAACCTGCAGATTTCCTGTTCGCTCTGTGCTTCATGCCATGAGACTACTGACCACTGAAATGCCACACTGTCAAACCCCAAATCCTTTTTCTTTCGTCTCATTCGTCCTCTTTCGACCAAACATGCAACAGTGTCTGAGTGAATGCAGTGTGAAGCCTGAAATACACAAACCTGGAGTCACCAAACTTCCACGGTTCGATCTAAAACAATGAAGTAAATAACCAGAACTGGTGTAAGTGTGAATATAGTGACCAGATGATGATAATAATATTGAAGCATTATTTTATTTATTTTATTTTTCCTCTGTTTTTAATAATTAAGGACTAGCTGGTATGTCGAGGGGATGTATAGAATTTTAGATGTGACATTTTGACAACGAAATGGCAAAATGGCAGACCTGCTGTATTTACACGCAGTAGCACAGTACATAGAGACGTAGAGGTTTTCTGTTTTTAGCATGGACTGATAATGTTGCGTCTGTCAGGCAGACGTGTGGGTAAATGAATTATCTGATGTACTGTTGTAAAATAAATGTTTCTGTTGCTTCAGAGTCTCTTTTCTCGCTGTGACTTCCTTTGATTAGAGAGTAGAAATGCTTTTATAACCTGAAAATACTTGATAATACTTGATTATTTTTGCATGTTTGTATAAATCCCATAAATAATTGATAGTATTTAGTATTTTCATTATCATAGATTTTATTGTTATTATTGTGTGTTAAAAGCGTTCACCCAAAGAAACATATAAAACCAGAAAATGAAGGGGATCGAGACAACTGCCCTGTGGAACACCACAAAGATAGATCCTAATAAATGAGAACTTTTTATGTGAAAATGTTCACTCTTAATCATAAAAACACAAGTTAATGAAAAAAGAAAATTCCAATTTGGAAATAATATATTAAAAATAAAATTTGCACAAAAACTAGTTAGCAATTTAGCTACCAAACACCTCACACCACACCACAGACTTGGCTAAATATTGCAGCTATAATTTCCTTTATACATTTACAGTTTTCTTGTCATTTTTAAACTACAGAATAATTAAAAAATGTACTTTATCTGGTCTCTAGTGTGTGGTGTCAAATACTCGATCCAGAAGTTAAATTTGTGATGATGGCAAGTATGACACCCCTTCACCGCTGAGGAGATGTCATACAGATATTATACGCAGCAAAGATTTAGTAAATGTTTTCTTACAAATACATACTTGTCAACAATAAAACAGCAATAATGAATGACAACATGGTAAAAGAGTTTTTTGTAGTAAAGACTACAAATCATGTCTTTAAAGGAGATGTTTAAATTGTAATACTGTATATTTAAATATACTGGGCATTAAAAATGTCCTCACCTCTGGATAAAGCTACCTTAAAGTGTGTTTTAAACCTTTTATTAAATGATTATATAGTGTTTAGAAATACCAAGTTGAAGGGGTTTAAACCCAAAAAACAAAATCAATATTAAATTGAACTTTAAGTGTATTTATAATCAGGTTTTTTTTGTGCATTAAAACACGGCGGCGGCAGCACATAGAGGTTGATTTGACTCCTCTGCAGTGGTGCTGTTTTGATGACAGTAATAAAAGTGTCTCTGAATGAATTCGGTAATTATCATTGCGTATAAAAGCGTTGCAGCGCCCTGAAGACGACGACGAGTGTGTGTGTAATAGTAGAAAGAGCACAGCCTGGCATGGTCTTAATCTGTCCACATACCAGCCCAATATAAGGTGTGTGTGTGTGTGTGTGTGTGTGTGGGACTGAAACTTGATGCCCCCCTGCCTCCACCTCCACTCAACTCACCTCCAGGTCAGTCAGATCATCCCACCCCCCCCTCGCTGCCGTGCGTCCCCTCACTCAGACACACTCATTGCTGTGGATGGTGAGGAAGCTGCGATCAAACGCTTGTGTGGAAACTGTGGAAAAGGAGTGACTGGTCAGATGAGAGGAGGAGGAAGAGGAGGCCCTGATGTCCTGTCCCATTCAGATTCAGAGATTTAGAGCCGGCGTTCGGTGGCACAGCAGCTGAAGAGGAGAGCTCAGAGCGGAGATCACAAACCGGCTCCTGCTTTATTTCTTTCTCCACGTTTTCTTAGGAGGACTGACCTTGACGTGACCTTTTCATTGGTCCCTTCACACTCAAAAACTCTCCAAACTCTCACCTGAGCTCTACTTAAAGCTGACAGCTAATGTTGGAGCTGTCTGACTGAGTGAGGGGGGGATTTCCAGAGCTGAGACGGCACTTATTGCCCCCCCACCCCTCCCTCTGTGGTTTGCACAGTCAGAAGCTTGAGGCTAAAACTTACCCAACAACTGAGTTAAAAGTAAATTCAATCCTGGAAAATGAAACTGCAGATTATCGTGTCCTGGATTATCTGTGCGGAGAAAAACCCTTTTATTATATTAGATAATAATCTTTAACTCAGGATAGTTTAATTGATCCTGATCAATAGTTCAGCCCATCTTCCTGCAGGACTCTGTCGTTGGTGTTACGCTCTCAGTCACGGGATCTCAACTCTGCTTTTATTTTGGAAAACTGAGGGAGAAAGAAGTGTGGACACAAATATATCTGAACAAAACGACAGTCTGATTCACTGATAATAGAGACGAGCAGAAAGACCAGAAACAGGAGGAGGAACCAGAAACTAAACACTGACAGGCGACGAGCGTCAGATGGAGAGGAAGGTGAGTAAACGGCCTGTTTGCTTTCTAATCTGCTTTTTTTCTCATGCTTTTATCTTTATTATCTTTCTTTGGTCATCTTGTGTTGCCTGTCCATTTCATTTTTTATGTTTTAGCCCATTAACCACAAAGAATTCCTCAGAAAGGTCCCGAAAAGAAAGATTAGATTAGATTGATCACTACTTTGATAGACAGGACTCAGTTAACACTCAAAAACAAATTTGGAACCACAAATCACGATCGGGTTCATTTAGTGCCGTTTAATTTTTTAACAAATAAACATGATAGTATTCTGATCATATCGCTCAAAGCAGGAGATGTGTTCATGAAAGCTTCAACATCGTCTCTGAGTTGAATCTGCTGTTTGCTAAAAGCATCATGAGGTGTGTTTAGAGATAAAGATAATCAAGGCTTGGAGAAGAATATTATCTGTTTTTCTTTATGCACATGTGGTCTTCAAAAATATATATATATTTCAAGCTTTGTTTATGGCAGCCAGAGACTCAGGAATTTAATTGCCAACAATCGCTCTATGACATATAATCATGTGCACAACAATTACATAGAGTCTATGTAATTGTTGTGCACATGATTATAAAAGTCTTCTAGAATATTTCTCTTTAATGGAAAACATGGAGCTATATGATGTTTAATCGTTGCAAACTTCATGTATCTTTTATGAGCTGCAGCTAGTTGATACTGTCAGGCGGTGTTTTTCCAACCTTAAAGCTAATTAAGTGATAGCAAAATGGGGAGATCTGTTGTTAAAAGATAAAAAAACATGAATATTGAGAAAACAATCAGGTGAATTTGGGAACTTTTTGTTGACACTTGATCAGCTGACTCTCCACTCTCTGCTTTCCTTCCAGTGTTTAAGCTGATTAGCTCAAACAAATTTAAAATTACTGGTTAATTTTAATAAAATTTAACTAAAACTAACAGCTGTCTGGGATGAGATCAATCTAAAAACCTGAATAATCTTTTTAAGCAGTGACTCAGATGTGCACTGTGTAGTTGTTGATCTAAAATGTGTGATTAGTCCCCCAAAAAAAACCTTCTGTGCATCCGTTCAGTAAGTTTTGGTGTCAACAGGAGGAGGTGAAGTTCGGCGTGTCGCTGCCGGCCGACCTGAGCTGCCTGCAGGCCGGCGGGGGAGCCGAGGGTGAGGCGGCGCTGGCGACGCTGGAGAAACAGCTGATCTGCCCCATCTGCCTGGAGATCTTCAACAAACCGGTGGTCATCCTGCCCTGCCAGCACAACCTCTGCAGGAAGTGTGCCAACGAGCTGTACCAGGTCCGACAACACAACACACACACACACGAGTGCATGTGTGTTTCTGTACATTCAGTCCTGTACGTGTGTGCAGTGCCTACAACACACACACATACCTCAAACAAAGCCCACATCAGACCTGGTGTGTGTGCCGTGGATTATCAGAGTCTAAAACGGGACCAGTGGATGTTCAACTGGTTTGCTCATCACCTTCACTGACCTACATTTACTGCCTTTGTTCAGATTGTGTGTGTGTGTGTGTGGATCATCTTCACTCTGGATTAATTTGTTTGAGTTCATTTATTCACACTCTGAGATATTTCTACTTTTATTTATCTGACAGCTACAGTTTCCAGTCACTTTGCATACAAAACACACAATGAGCTTTTAGATGTAGTTCTTAAATATGAATCTATCTAACAGCATATTAATTATCTCTGATTATCTGCACAGTTTAAGTGCTGCTGACAGGCCTCATCAGGTGGCAGGTGTTCACCATCTTTGCCAGGAAACTGTGTCGGTTCCCGCTCTGACGTAAACTTTAAAAGTAGGGAGGAACAATGTGCTGGCAGGTGGAGGAGAGAAGCATGACTGACTGAGGGAAGCATGAGCAGGCTGCAGAGAGATTAATACTCTTTAGAAGTCTGCAGCCAGAAACATCCCAAACACAGCAAAATCAGAAAATAACCAACACACACTTTTAATGGGTCGTAGGTGATGAGTGAGAGGGATTCTTCATGTATGTTTGTTTTTTAGGAAAATCCATCCTGTTGTATCTTTAACATGCTGATGTTCAGCAGGTGTAATGTTTTTGTTGTGGAAATAACACTCTGAGAAAAGTCTCTTTGATGCAAAACCTCTTCATTTCAAAGAATGAGCACTAAAGTCTGCAGAGTCGAGTACTGAATCTGTGAAAATTATACAGGAACTTTTATAGATACTTGAATAATGTCACAGTAAAATCACTTTTGTTAAGACAGATATGTCTTAAATGATCTTGTTATGATTGACACAGAGACTTGGTATCTTTGGCTGCACATTTTATATTTTTTAAGTCCCAGGAAGAATAAAATACACTGTTTTCTATGTTCTCCACGTTAGTTTAGCGCTGATTATCACTAAACAATCAATCAGCTGAGGCCGATGTGAATGTCATCAGCTTTACAGTTGTTTAAACCGAAGGTTCGAACTAAGTGAAATTTGTACCCGATGATGAAAGGTGAGAGGTGAGATGATCACCAAGGGGATTACAGTTTATCCTGAAAGTGTCAAGACCATAGTTAATTAGACAATTAACTTTTAACCACAAATATGGACCAAAAAAGGACCAAAGTCAGATCCACTCATGACCGTGAATGTCTACAGTGTTTCATGCCAGTCCAGCTGATCTTTATTTCACATATTATTGCAGTTTCGATCAAAATGGTGGACAGAGAGACCGACATTTTCATCCTCAGACGACAAATGAAAGCATGGCACCGGCAAAAAAAGCTTTTTCCACTGAGAAAAAAAGAAAAAGAAAACATTTAGTAAGTAATAATAAAAGAACGTCACTTATGATGCAATCCTAACTTGTGACTTGACTTTACTGCAGGTCAACGAGAACCTAAGATCTCCTCTAAGTGTTTTCTAAGAATAAATGTCCAGTTGTTTTCATCCCGCTCTCTTTATCATCTCTGACATCTTCAGTTTACACAATATCCAAACCTGAGACACACAAACACACGCATCATCACGTATCATATTCCCGGTCACATTTTAACACCCGGTCAGATTCACATGTAGTTTTACAGGGAAACAAAACACACACAAACACACATGGAAAGTGTGTGTGTGTTCATGTGCACGTCTTCATGTGTGTGTGTGTTATGTGAGAGGGAAACCTAAGAGACTCCCCCCCCAGTGTCATGCTCAAGTTTGTGAACTTTGACATTGACGAGTCTGTTTCACACACACACACACACACACACGTGACCAAATAAACTCTACTATCTGATTAATATGAAAACAAACTGCACATCACCGAGGTCAGTCTAGTTTATTGTAGTTTAGTAAATAATATAAGAAATTAAATCAAATCATGAGAATAGTTTGCAGATTTCCAGATGTAAAGTTGTGTAAAGTGGCGCTGCTTTTGTTTAATATGACACAAGTTTTGAGAGAAATGTCTTTCAAAGCTGAGATATCCTGAATTTACCTACGATGAAATGACAAAGTTTTACTGATGGTTGAACTTTGTTTGTTGCAGCAGCACAGTGACAGCAGTAAGTACAGAAAAGTCTGAGGGTCAAAGACTAAATAACAGAGCTAAATAAAAACTAGAATAAACAGAATACAAACTGTACACAAACATGTGGAGACAAACATTAACTTGTTTGTGTTGGTCGAGCTCAGAGGACATCCTACATTTCCCAGAATACAACTTGATATCACCTTTCATTGAACCCTGGGAAATGTGCACATCTTTCAAACACGCATTTTGTAGCAGAATCTTAATAATTTGTTGTCTTGTCCTCTCGTCCCTCTTAACAAACAAAGAAGATGCTGTGTGAATAGGAAGAGTTCAACATTTTGGAGAAAAGTGCCATCAGACCTGCAGCAAAGACTTAAATGAACTTATAATCTTTAAATGATTAATCAATCCAGACACCTCATATAAAATAGTTTTCCCTTTATACTTTCATACTCTGCTTTAATGATTGTAAACAGTTATTAAATAGCAACATATATTACATATATAATATATATAATATATATATAACATATATTATATTATATATACAAACAGGAGCGCTTTGAGGAGTTTCTGTGGACTGAACTGCTGCAGCTGATGCGGATTCAGTCCTTCTCCCTCTGTGAGTTTCTCTGATCCCTCCGACAGGCCCGGCAGCAGCTGAGGCTCATTAAAGGTCACTATTTCAGGCTGTGACCCTCTAAACCCCCCATCAGTCTCTCTGCTCGTCCCTCATGTTCTTCACTCGTTTCTTAATTCTCTGATCGATTTCCACATCTTTTCTGTTTTACGTTCCCGTTTTTATCTTTAAATGAACTTCTGTCCTTTTGTTTGAAGCACCAACATCCTCCGTTCGTTCTTTCTCCTTTTTCATGTGATTTGTTTTCTTAGCAAGAGTTAGACGAGAGGATTCGTACCTGATAAGTTTGCTTTACACAACCTAAAGAGCCAAATATTTATCTCAGACCAAAAAAGGAGCGAGTCTTGAGTTTACATGAACGTCGAATAGGTGACTGCCTGCCCAGTTCACCAAAACATCTTCATAAGGTGATAATATGTCAATGATTTGAGTCTGTCAGCTTATTTTAGAGTTATTCTGCATCCTAGTGGCTAAAAAATGATGAACACTGTTTTAACTGATTTGGCTTGTATCTTGTTACTTGTTATTTTTCGGGATTTTTCCTCATTTAGCTTAATTTACTAAGATCATACTTTGATGTAGAAAACTCAAATTCCCTCATGTGACTGAGCTCAGCGGAGGCTCAGTGTTATTTTTACTTCATTTAGAGACCAGCAGAGGAAACAGAAGGTGCTCGATGATGTGTGTGTGTGTGTGTGTGTGTGTGTGTGTGTTTGCAGGCCCTCTGAGCTTCAGTGTGTTTACATGCTGGATGGTGAACGGGGGATTTAGCAGTTTCGTTCTTGCCCAGTAACTCATCCTGAACGGGGTCTGACTTCACCCACAGAGACATTTGGAGGATTTCTCTACATTTCTCCAGTGACTGATCCTAAAACTACTGCTGATTGTTGAACTCCCATCATGCTGCTGTGTTGTGTGACAACAAACTCCAACTGCTGGATGTTGACAGGCCTGAAGAGACGCTGAGGAGCCAAACGCTCATCGTGTTTTATAAATAATTTCAACATTTTAACATCTCTGCCCTTCAGCCCTCCCTGCTGCAGGCTCGCACCACCATGATGGTGAACAGCGGCCGTTTCCGTTGCCCGTCCTGCAGACATGAAGTGGTGCTGGACCGCCACGGGGTCTACAGCCTGCAGCGAAACCTGCTGGTGGAGAACATCATCGACGTCTACAAGCAGGAGATCAGCAACAACAGCGCCGCAGGGTGAGAAAGGTGATGATAAAACACGCCGACATACGCACATACAGGTGTTTGAGGAGCCGCTGTCTCTTCTCTCTCCAGCTCCCTCGTTTCTTCTCCACCTGCAGCTCAGGTGACGTGTTCGGACCACGAGGGCGAGAAGGTGAACATCTACTGCCTCACCTGTCAGGTTCCCACCTGCTCTCTCTGCAAAGTGTTCGGAGCTCATCAGTCCTGCCAGGTGGCTCCGCTGACAGACGTCTACCAGCAAGAGAAGGTACGAAATAAAAAATACTCTACACCAAAGTTTCTTCATGTTTCAGTACATTTATATGCAACACGTCTGTTTTAGTAGTCTAGTAGTAGTAGTAGTATAGTCTTATGATAGATAGTAGATGGACAGATAGATAACTGTATTTATTTATAACTTTATTGATCCACAGAGGGAAATAAGGTTGTCATAGGTACATTAAAATACAATAAAATACAATAAAATTTGATAAAATAGTGAGGTGCGTTGGACGTCCAATACAAGAAAATGTGATCAATAGTTGTAAGGCAAAGGTCAGCAGACCTCACTCAGATAGTGATGATGGTAATACTGAAGAAATTTGAAATATAATGTTAATAACAATATTTGATAATAATTATAATATTAATGTATGATGACGGTTTAATAATAACAACAACAATAAGAACACAAAAAGACAAATATTTATCTCTAATATTATGCTGTTATATATATATAGTATATATATATATATATATATATATATATATATATATATATATATATATATAATAAATATTATCTATTTTTCTGTGTAGCTTCACTAGCAGAGATATATTTGGGGTTGTCTCTGATAACGCAGTTTTTTAAATCAATCTGCACTTTACAAAATGGCTTCTTATTTGCTACTAATTAAGTGCAATATATTTCATCATCCAGTGTTATAACTGAGCATCTTATCTTATTTCTCAATGTGTGTAAAGATTTTGCACCATGTAGTGCCTTAAAAGTTCCCTCAGTGGGGTAAAAGATGCTGAAAATGTTTAAAGTTACACAAAGCAATGGGATTATTCACTATTTGGCAAAGCTCACCCTGCGTTAGTGATCTGTTTGGGTTCAAATGTCAAATCCAGGGCCTTTAATCAGTCTTTGGATAACTAAAGGTTGTGAATAACTGATAATCATAATTGATAAAAACAAATTAATTTCCGTTTGTTTCACAGGATAAGCTGAGTGAAGAAGTCAGCTCTCTGTCAGCAGTCAGCGAAAAAATCCAGGCTGTGATCGATGAGCTGGAGGAGACCTGCAGAAACATAGGAGTGTGTGTGTGTGTGTGTGTGTGTGATCCTAAAGCGTCTGAAAAAATAATAAAATCCAAACCAGCAACGATTTATCTTTTTGCTCAGCTCCTCAGAGCTCCATTATAAACACATCAGCGAGCCACACTTTCTTCATCACTTCATCACTGTGAACACACACACTGTAGTTTATTTAGACTCCATCACACACACACACACACCGTCATGCTGCCACAAATACTCACCAAAGCACCAAATGTGGAATGATCCGCCGCTGAAAATAGTCCCCAAACACTGCTATTTTCCTCCTGTTTGAGTAATGTTTATTAAAAACTACAGTGGCCCGAACACTCTGCCTGTGTGTAGTTATATGTACTTAATATAAAGTGTGAAAACACTCAAATAAAAGCATGTTTTTTTCTTTTTTTGTGTTAATCTTCATTCTTCCCTCTGCAGGAAAACTGTAAAACCCAGAAACAGAGCGTGTGTGAGAAGTTTGATCGAGTGTTTTCTATCCTGGAGGAGAAACGAAAGGTCAGATTTAGTTGTTTGCTCTGACTTCACTCAGCCTGTTGCACATATTTATTATTAAATGTCTTTGAGGGACCTGATAAGCACCAATTAAAAAGACATTTATAGCAGCAGCAGCAGCAGACGTGCAGTAATAGGAGCAGGAGAAGCAGCAGATCTGAATAAACAAACATAAAAAGTGTCAGTATTAGTACTTGAAAACTGTCTGTTCTGCACTATATAATGGCAGTAAAAGTCACATTGGCAGTTGAAATGATAGTTATTGTCTTCGTCACACTGAAGGTGATGACACAGCAAATCAGCTCCGAGCAGGAGGAGAAGACGAGCCACGTCCAGGCGTTGGTGCGTTGCTATGGCGACAGCGTGGACGCCAACAGCAAACTGGTGGAGACGGCGGTGAGCAGCATGGACGAGACGGACATGGCCGCTTTCGTTCAGGTGAGTGTGTGTGTTCATTATAGATATAACTAATAAATTATCAGCACGTTATTATTCAGTGTACAAAGTGATTTTAAAGCAGATTTATCTTAAATGATTTGGACGGATGAGCTTTGGGACGAGGAAGAGGTGATGACATTTTGGTTGTGATCTGGATTTCTGTTGATTTCTGACCTTTGTTTAAATACTCTCTGAATCCTAAAGTTGTTAGACATGTTAAACATGATCGTTTCATAAAACCTAACTGTGTTGTAGGACCTTATGTGAAGAACCTGACATAAATTTAAAGATCTTTGTGTGCTCAGTTTCACTCAGGTAACCTTACACGTTTAAAGAGCTCTTTTTGAAGTCAATTTCATGATTTACTGCTCATTATATCATCATTTACAGCTGCACTTTTTAATTAAATGTCTCCTTTTTCTGATAATTATAAAAACTAGAGTTTTGTTTTTAGAAAAGGAACCTTTTTGCAGTAGCTTTTATTCATTTAGGATGTTGTGATGTGTTTACTTGGTTTGTGCTAAACTGAAGAAAATAGATTAAAACTGAAAGGTAAAGGTAACTAGAACATTTACTAAGTAGTATTTTCATTTTCTGATACTTTACACTTCTACTTCACTACAGTTCAGAGACAAATATTATACTTTTTACTTCTCTACATTTATTTTATACCTTTAGTTACTTTGGAGATTCAGATAAATAATATAAGATATAATAAACAAATGATTTATGATGTGCTGTTATAAATAAACCTCAAACCTTTGATCCCTCTGTGAAATTCAAAATTTACACTGTTACCTGTTAGTATATATAGTGACCACCACAATTTAAAATAATGCATATACTGTTAAATAATCAATATTTCTAATTCAATAATAAAATAGAAATGATTATGCAATAAGCCACTCTGCACAATATTTTACTTTTGGTACTTTAAATACAGTTTAATGTCAGTAATTAGCTGTAGTATTGCTACATTTATATTTATATAACTATTTTTTCTTGTACCACTGCTGACGTATTTACATCTGTCTTTAAAATGATCTCTATTTTCTCACTTCCTCCTCCAGAATTCAAGAGAGCTGATCACAAAGTGAGTACGGCGATGAAACTTATATATTTACAGGATGTGTTTAATAATACATGCTGTAGTTTGGCACTTTGTTTTCTAAAATGAATCTTTTCTTTTATTAAATCACCGTCCTTCTTTACTCTTTTCTGTTTCTTTTTCTTTTCATCCATTCTTTACTCCCCATACCTCTTCAGAGTGCTCACAGCGACCAGCTCCTGTCCAGCTGAGACACTGAAACCAGGATATGAGAGTATGAGCCACTACAAATTTAACTTCAGCGAACAGGAGAGCGCACTGAAGAGTATAGATTTCCTCAAAGGTAGGACGAGGGACTGCCTGGGAAACTTTTCAGCCTTTCAGACTTTACTTTCATACAATACGACACACAGTTTCTGTATATTTGTAAAAATTTTATAAAAATCTGCACCATTTTTAGCAGAAACTGCAAGAAACAGCACTGCTTAGGATGTCAAGATTAAAAAAAGGAAAATAAAGACATATTTTAAACGCAAACTGCGGCTGTAAAGGTTGAACTTTAAAGCTGCCTGGGTGTAATATAAACTAAGTAACTCGATCTGCTTAAGGGTTTTTTTGGATTTAAGGTCTATGAGTCAGATCCAGAAATAGCTGGTGGCTGCAGCAGGTACAGCAAAGAGCGAACGAGTAAGATTGAATACACAAAATAAGAAATAATTATTAGTCCAGACGCTCCCGCCACACCGCGCTGGTTTAAAAGAAAAACTCTCCTGATAGATTTCAAGACGTTTCTGTTTTAAACTTTGAGAGCAAACATGCAGTAGATGGTGCAGACAAGTGTGACATTTAATCAAAATTAAAACAGCTCCTTTTTATTCACAACAGTTTCTCCTCTCTAGTCTTTAAAATAAAAAAAGAGGTGTCTAAAGTTACCTTACATAAAGAATCCATTCGTGCATTTGCTCCTTTAGATACAGAAATCTAAGAACACTTATTAGAAACAGAACAGATTAAGATAATTAAAAGATAAAATAAAAATGTTTCTAATACACTTCTGCAGTTGTGGAAGATGCTCCTGAAGAACCAGAGGTGGAACAAGAACCAGAAGAATCCAAAGAGCCGTCTATCGAGGACACAGAACCAAAACACCAACAGGAAACCTCCACCAAGAACCCGAAATCTGCAGAACCAGCTGAAGAACTGATCCCTGCAGTGGAACCAGCACAGATAGCTGAACCAGGATCAGCTCCGAGTCCACCAGCTCCAGATCTGGTGAGGGACTTTATGCAGCCTGCAGGGGAGGTTCTGCAGCCGGAGACCGAGGAACCGGACTTAGATGATGTGAGATCCGGTCTGATGAAGGACAAGGAGGTGGAGAAAGAGGAGGCGGAAGAATGCGCAGTACCTGATCCTGTAAAAGTGGGAAACATCTGTGAAAACCAGGAGGGAATGAGCACAACGCAGGTACAGTACCACACCTGCTGTAAAGAAAAACACCTGAATTAGCTCAAAAATTACTTTTCGTGAGTGTAAACCATCTCAGTTCTTCTGTAAATATATAAAAATTTAAGCTCTTAAGTTTTTAAACCACTCTGACGCACTTAGATGTTCAATAACTCACGGTCTCTAATTTTAGACCTGCTAAGATGCAGCTAATTTCCCCCACTGTTCATGTGTAAGTGACAATTACATAAGCTATTCTGAGATGACAAGTGTTGATTGGAAATTAGTTTCAGCTGATAAATGAACTGTTGAATGTGTGAAAATGAACCGATCTGCTTTCAGCACATCTTTAGGAGCCTCACAGGTTTCTGTCCTTCAATCTCTAAAAGCTCATATCCCTCTTTTTTCTTCTGTAAATGCACCCTGAGCGCAAAACCTGCAATTTGTGTTAAACTTTTGCAAACCATTTTCTAGAGATGTAAAAAATTATTCATTCAATAAAATTGTAGACCATTTTAGACTGATTTCCTACTTCCCACGCAGCCTCTGATCTCAATTCCAGTATGCTTTGGAAATTCACAACAAAGTAATATATACATTACTATATGTTTTTGGTTAAAATTGCTTTATAATAATGTGGTAAAGAAGCTTCAAGCAGTCTTCAACATGTGAGAATAGATGGTCAGCCTCCAAACAGCGTTAATTGTAATTGTTGACCAACACTCGAGTCTGGTGGACAAACAGTAAATAACATGCACACACAAAAATATACCATAAATGTCTTTTTGAAAAACTGTTGTTGAACGCAAATTTCAGAACAAATTTAAAATAATTAAATAAGGCCTTTTAAAACAGTTCCTGCTCCCATTTCTGTCAGGCTCTTTATCATAATTTTTGATCAACTGTTAAGATTAAAAACTAGTTTTGATATATAAATGAAGTTTTATTTACTTTCGTACCTTCCCAGACTGCAACATTGAGCTGTGCCAGTCCCATTTGATAGTCTGCTTGGACTATTTAGTTGTATGACATGCATTTCAGTAAAAATGTCAGTTCAGGTTCACTTTTTTGCAGACGACACTGTGTTTTCTTTGCCAGAGCTCTCTGCACTTTGCTGTATCAACTCTGCAGGGTCACTGAAATAGTTGTGTAATTTTTATGTAGTATTCATGTTGGACTGACCTAGCGGTGTGAATTATAGCAGTAAGAAGTTGCATCACTTCAGTCTTCACTTCAGTTTGTTGCCTGTTCAAGATTTAATGTTCAGTTCAGTACAACGCTGGACATATAAAGTCACTGTTTATAAAATGAATAGCTCATTTTTTTGCGAGACAGTTAGCAGATTATTATTGTTTCTATGGGTTGAAGAATTATTGTTTCTATGGGTTTTGCCATTTGTACTGAGTTGACACAGTTACCATGTTTTCAGTCACCAGCGAGGAGCTCCAGTGCTAAAAGCTTCAGTCAGATTCAGTGAAGTCGGCTCACTTTGTAGATTTGTTCATTCGTACTGAACTCCTCCAATATTATTAAGCTAAAATATTATAATAATATAATAAGTCCCTGTAACCTGACTGAAATTAACCTAAACCAAAAGCTACCTGGTGGAATGGAAATCAATCTAAAAACATATTTTATGCTTTGGAAAATGGTTATTATTATTATCATCTCCCATATAGCTTTTTGACTGTCTTCCTTCACATATCAGTGTGAGGGTGGAGAGGCAGAAGGTGATGCAGATGATTGGATGGCACAAAGTGAAACAGAGGAAAAACACGATGAATATGAAGACGAAGAAATGCAGATGAAGGAGGAGATAGATGCTGCGTTTTACTCAGGGTGGTACAAACCCAACAGCTCGCTCAAGATTCACCCCGTCCCTGAAGAAAACCAGGCGAATGTTTACGATACAGAGCTGATGAAGTCTTCACCAAAACCAGCTGAGGTTTCCTTTTTGGAGGCCGAGATCCAGACTGAGTCTGAGCCCCAAACACAACCACAACCTCCACAGAGTCCAGACTCTCAGACCCAGGAACAGAGCAAGTCTTACCCACACCAGCCTCCCTCTGGACCACAACGACTCCCACCAGACAGTGAGCTTCATACTCAGCCACACCTTCCTCTTCCTCAGTCTCCTCTTCATGAATCCAAGTCTCAACCCCAGAAGGTCCCTGTTGAGGAGGTAAATGAGGAGGAAGAGGAGGAGGAGGAGGACATGCAGGGCTGGGTGTGTCTACCTGGAGCTGTGGATAAAAGTTTCAGCCCAGCAGAGGGTAGTTTTGATCTTGGAGAAGGCAGTTTGGACAGTTTTTCTGATAATAACGACAGTCCATCATCCACACCACCGGAGGAGGTTCGTTCTGGGCTCGAGATGGACAAAGATAACTCTGAGCTCGGTGATGGAACGGTAGAAGAGGCGAAGAAGAAAGAGCAACACGATGAGGATAATTTAGATTTAAAATGTGCCTTAGAGCTGAAATATGGAGGGTTTGAAGATGGCGATTGTGAAGCTGAAATGACGAATGAAGAGCTGGAAAAAGGAAGTGTTCAGTCAGATGAAAGAAGCAAAGTGCAGGAGAACGATCTCTCTGGATCAGAAATCGCTGCAAGAGAAGGTTCATCTAGACCAAAAAATGACGGCTTGGATTCAGGAGATCATGATGTGGAGAGGACAAATAGTTTGATGCAGGCAGAGTTTGAAGCTGGAGGTTCAGGGTATGCAGAAAAGAAAAAGGAGGATGGAGAGAAGAGCGATGAGCCCGAAACCAGAATTGTTGGTGAAACTGAAGAGATAATAACCTCCCCCGTCTCTCTCCAGGTCAGTGTCGCCTGGTTTCACCTTCTTCATCACCATCATCATCACCCCCGACCGGCACCTTCACCTGCCTGCTGACGTGGCCACACCTCCACATTGTCTCCTTCTTCTTCTTCTTCTTCTTCTTCTCTTCTTTTTGGTTGTTGCTGTTTAATCTCACTTGGCTGAAACTGCTTCACCACCTCTCTCTCTCTGTTGTTGTCATGTTGGAAAATGAAACGAGAAGGAGGAAGGAAGGAAGGAAAATCTATTTCATTAGATATTTTAATCCCAAAATTAAACGTTTATTTTTTCTGAAGCTGCAAACAAACTTTTTTTACCATCAGTTTTATTTCCCCAGTTATTCTTTCTTCTTGAAAGGAGTTTTGTTGATTGAATTCACATACATGGCATCTAAACACTTTAAGAAGAAGTATTCAGATTTTTTTACTAAAGCAAAAGAAGAAATACAACAATTTAGAAAGGTCTAAAGTGGCAGCAGAAGAAAATGTAGAACCTCACATTTGTTCTTGAGTAAATTATTTATTTATATTCTTTCACTGAACACAGTTTTCAGTCCTCTTTCCTTCCTCCTTTCCCCAAATTTCTCCACGTTACCGTCTTTTTCTTGCAGCATCATCTCTCCATCTCTTTCCCTCTTCCTTCCTTCCTTCACCCCAAATCATCTCATCTCCTTCCTTTTCTCGTCCTTTTTCCTTCACTTCCCTGTCCCACCTTTCTCCTCCTGAATGTATCTGTCGTCTCCTTCCTCCACCTCCCTCTCGTCCGTCCCTCCGTCTCTCTCCAGGCTGTCACTCTGTTCTTCTACCTGTTGGCCTTCCTGGTCATCCTGCAGAGGGTTTGGGCTTACATCGGCTGCTTCATTTGCACATAACAACCAGCAGGAGACACGCCCACCCTCACTGCTGCACAGCTCAGGTACACACGCACCTGCTGGCTCCACCAGGAAGTGCTTGTTCAGGGCTTTTATTTTGGAAATCAAGAGATTCTACAGTACATTTTAACAATAATGTGGAGAAAAGCATGAAAGTGATGCAGATTAACGGCCGGTGTGCATCATGTTGATTATATTGACTTGAATAAAATTGAATGTGCACCATTTTCCAAATAACTGCCAATTCTGCTGCTCTTATTACTTGCATACTACTCTTTAACTTTTACTTTTATTTTTTACTATTTTTGTTGTTGCAAAGAAGAAACTTATAATACTGACTTTATGGATACAACGATGGTAGAAAAAGATAAAATACAGACAAATAAAAACAATCTGATGTACCGAACAGAATATATCAAAGAAACCAAACAAGGATGAAAAGTACAGTAAGTAAGATGATTATAATAATATTAACAGCATGAGTTACTGTGATTTAAATTAGTGGAATAACCAAATGTTTCAGGAGAAATATGTTTAATATGACTCACATGTTTATGTGTGTAATTGTATGACTACTACCACTGCTTCATAAGAAATATCAAAAGAAGAAAAGGCTGAAGACAAATAAAATAAGAAATCTGTGATAACTTTGACATATTTTACTTGAAAATATGAAACAAGTTTTCTTTAACAACTTACTGCCACGTCAAGTCCCGTCGACAACTCTTAGAAATCTGAGATGTGATAATGACGCAGTGAGGCTTCAGGTTCCCGGACGGTAAACTGCCACTCGACTGTTTGTCTCCTGGTGTTTCTACATGTGAAGCTCTTCTCAGAAATCTGTTGTAAAAATGTTTGTGACGCATAAATGATTCAGAGGCTTTTATCAGCCTCAGGAAGCTCTCTGTGCTCATACTGACTCAGAAAATACATTAAAATATTATCTTTCTGGAATGAAAGATTCATTGTTGTGGTTGTATCTCCTTTGTCTTATTTTCTTTTTTTTAGACAATTTACAGTGACCTATAGGAGTCAACAGATAAAAGTTTTAAAAATCAAAATTGGAAATGATTTTGTTATAAACACAAATAAAAACTATGCTAAATAAAATGACAAATTAAACACTTTTTTATTAAAAATGAATAAATGACCCCTTTATTTAGTGCCTCCTCTGACAACAGCATTGTTTACTTTCTGCTGACATCTTGTGGTCAAAATATGGAATTGCAGTAAGTTAAAGAAAACTTGTTTCACATTTTAAATAGAAAAAAAACAACAACAAGCAACCAAAATCTATGAGGAAAAAAATTACTAGCTTATATATATTAACAACTTTCATTGTATTTTTTTATAATATACTTTATTCTTGCTGTTTTTATGCTCTAGTAACACTAACGACACTCAGTATGCACTTTTCGCTTTGTGCTACACGCTAAGTTGTGTTTGCGTGTTTAAATTTCCTGAAATATGCATTGAGGTGTTTGTTTTGTCTGCATCTGCAAATATCAACATGTGCATAATGTGAAGGATAATGCATGTGAGGCATTTTCCTCTTTTACATATCATTTAATAATAATAATAATAATGATAATCATGTTTGAGTGATAAATTCACTGAAATGCAGGAAACTACTTGTTGGATGAGTTTAAGTGTTTTACTATAATGATAGTACACAACAGTGGTAGAAAGATACTACTTTTATTGAAGGACTATATTGAAGTACCATTTTGAGGTACTTTTACTTCACTTTATACTTCTACTTCACTATATTTCAGAGATAAATATTGTACATTTCATTGTGTTACATTTAGCTGGTGGTACTTTTCAAATCAAGATCCTAAAAGCAAAACATGATCAGCCAATAAAATACAAAATGTTAAGAGTTATGGTCACACTGTCATTTAATTCAGTATAGCTTTCAGACTCACAAGAAGGCACACTGCAGTAATAAAAAGAAGAAAATAAGACACAGGAGATAAAACCACTACGATGAATCTTTTATTCTAGAAAGAAAATGTGTTTAAATGTATTTTCTGAGTCAGTATGAGCACAGAGAGCTTCCTGAGGCTGATAAAAGCCTCTGTGCTGCTGTCCTCTGAATCATTTATGTGTCACAAACAAGTTTACAACACATTTCTGAGAAGAGCTTCACATGTAGGAACACCAAGAGACAAACGTTCAGGAACCTGAAGCCTCACTGCGTCACTGTCACGTCTCAGATTTCTAAGAGTTGTTGCCGTGACGTTTACGCTCTAAACCTTTCATTTAAACTGAATCCCAGATATTAAATGACGTGATATTGCATTAAGAAATCAAATATTAGAGAAAAATCCAAAATACTGATAGAAATTTATGCAGCAGAACTTTATTTTTTCTTCCTTCCTTCCACATAAATCATCTCAAAACCCTTCAGATTTATGTTGTGACCCTTTGAAGGGCCCCGAACCTTAGGTTGGGAACCGCTGGACCAAACTACCAAACGTCACTGCATCAGGTGGTTTAAACACCCACCGCTGTGCGCAACATGTGCTTTGATTCATCAGGATTAATAATAATGACTTTCACTTGTAATTGAGTACTTTTAAATTGTGGAATTGGTACTTTTACTCAAATAAAACATGTTTCTTCCTCGTCTGGTAGACAACAGAGTTTGTTGTTTTATGAGTCATCCAATCAAACTGTGCAACACCTAAGAGACAAATTCAAAGGACTGTTCATCAGCCTTTGTCAGCGTTAAAAAGATCGGTCAGGTAAGATGATAAATGTCGTGTTACAGCTGCTGTGTGTAAGAAAATATATTCAAATTAATGGAAAACATTTGAGAAGAGGATCGATGTTTTAATTAACAAATGATCTGATGTCTTACTGTTCACCTTGTTGAATCTCTCCTGTTTGTATTTGTTTCACATGTCTTCATATAAAACCATCCCTCGGCTGCAGACGGAGACTGAGACGAGGAGTCCTCCCCTCTCCTCCTCTTCCTCTTTCACCCTCAGCGAGGCTCCTCGTCGGCCCAGTTTCTGCTTCTCCTGGCTGAACTCCCCCAACAAGAAGAAGTAGAGGATGGAGAGAATCGCCTGGAGAGGAGAGAGAAGAAAGAAAGAAAGAAAGATGTACTTCACTCCGGAGAGACGCTGCCTGGAGACTGAAAACAGATTTGTACTGCAGAGTTACAGTTTTACAGACACATTAAACCTCTGTGTCGTGTGGACCGAAGTGCCTGAAGGGAAAAGTACTGACTCTCTTGGGCTTTTATTTTGAAAAATAAGTGAGTTTTTGTTGTTAAAGGAAGCTGTTGCCTTTCACACCAAAGGTCCTCACAACTTTCCGATGTGTGATTGTTTTTTAAGTGGCAACAACAGAGGAGTAGTAATGATGCAGTGTTAAAGAAGTAGTAGGAATAGTAGTAGAAGTTATTATTGTTTTAGCAGTTTTTCTAACAGAAGTGACACTCGTATTATTTGTAGTATTAATAAATGAAGAAGAGTTTTACAGCAGAACTTGTTGTATAAGAAGGACGGGACAGAAGTAATTGTGATGTTTACTGCAGAGATTTTATCAGAGATTTTAGTGTTTTACTTGAATGAAATGACAATATTAAAGCTCTCAGAGGTAAATATTGTACTTTACTCCACTATGTTTATTTTAATAGCTTTAGTTAGTTAGTTTAGTGATACTGTAGTGTAAAGGAGGCAGTATTTGGAATAGTAGTCATCGTCCTTATTTTAGTAGCAGCTGTAGTATTTTTAACAGAAGTGACACAAGTATTAGTTGCATTAGTAGAAAACGAAGAAGAGGTTTACAGCAGGACTTGTAGTAGAAATAGAAGCAGCAGTAAGGACAGAAGTAGTAGTAGAAGATGTTGTGATTGTACTACAGTATGTTTACTGCATTAGCTCTCTATTGTAGGTGTGTCTGCAGGATACTGACAAAACATATTACAATACGTTTCACAGATTTTAGTGTTTTACTTGAACAAAATCTAAAAGTTTTGACTACATTTAAGCTGTTAGAGGCAAATATTGTACTTTGCACTCCACTGAGTTTACGCTGACAACTTTAGTTACTTTGAAGTTTCAGATTATTCATGAAAATTTAAACTATTAAATGATTATGTATTATTATAGATTAATCTACAGAAGCTCTTTAATGTTTTTCATCTCACACTGCGGCAGATTTTGGTCAAATTCAACTTAAAACTTAAAACTCATGTAAACATAAGAGCCTCTGTGGTGGAAAGTAACTACATAAATTTACTAAGGTATTGTGCTTAAGTACAATTTTCATTGTACTTCAGTATTTCCATTTCATGCTACCTTATATTTCTACCACACTAACTTTTAGTGGCAAATATTAAACATTGCACTACTACATTTATTTTAGCAGCCTTAGTTACTTTCAAGTTTCAGATTTATTATAAAAAAATATAAATTAACTCATAAATGATGTATTATTATAGATTAACCCACAGCAGTATGTAAAGTTGTTAAAATAAGCTTGAACTTCACCAGCTGCAACATTAAAGTGATGAATACATTCATACATCAATATTAAAATATAATAATAATAATAGTTATTTGAGTTTTTCTTGAACTGAACTGGTTTTAAATGTCACATGTGGTTCAGTGTGGTTTGGTTTGGTACTGAAAACATTATATTAATATATTTTATTATTTTATTACTATTACTGGAGGTCAGGTGTGTGTGAGTGTGTTTGAGCACTTTCTGGTGTTTTGTAAGCTGGTGTCATTGATCAGATGAGATACTGGATTTGTTTAATATGTTTAGAGATGAAATAAATCAGATTTTTGTCACCTGAAGTGTGTGTTTCTGTTTCCGTGTGTGTGTGTGTGTGTGTGTGTGTGTGTGTGTGGAGCCTGCAGGGACTCTCTCTTGGTTTTAAATCTGAAATATTAAAACACACCTACAGAGAGAAAAAGTCTCAAACCAAAATATTTCCACAACAGCTGTCTCCTCTGTGACGTCGCCTGGCCACGCCGGAAAAGGAAGTGTCAGGAATGCGTCATTTGTAAGCAATGAGGGACATCACTTCCTGTTTGGAGGACACGCCTTACAAATAAAAGCACTTTCATTTAGTGTGACTAAACATTCATTAATTTGATTGTAAAAACAGGTTTAAAGTTGAGTTTATAATGACTTCATTTGAGACATTTAAGGATACAAATACAAACTATATAAATCACCTTATCAATATTCTTTTGCATCTTGTAATATTGCAAATTACTGCTAAATTCATTAAGGACTGCTAACGGTATTGTGTAAGTTTGAATTTATGAATTATCTAGTTATATATTTATTTTAGTTTCATTATTTATATTGTAGTTCTATATTTTATTTTATTGCCTTTTAGTTTTATATTTTTATATATTTTGCTTGTGACCTAATAATTTCTTACCAGCGACTGCTTCATGTAATTATTGTGCACATCTTGCACACAAATCTTGAACAAATAACAAACATTTCAGGTGTTTTGACATCAATATTTTCATTGCAAAGTGTTGGAATATATACTTACAAATCGTGCCTTTAATGCTTAGTAGATGACTAGGAAACAACATGCTATGTTTTGATAGAATAAATTAATCTTGCTGTGCTTAGAAATTATTATAAGTTGTTTAAACATGAGACGAGTCAGACACTGAAGAGAGCAGTCAGTAACAGAGTGAATAAGACAGTTTGCAAAGTATGAACATATCTGGAAAACAACACTGCTGGATAACATAGATAATATTCAGAGCTGCTGGGGAGTGAAATCAAGGAATGCAGAAGAGGTATCGGGAGGGGAAAGTGTGGCCTTGTATTCTGTGCTTCTTCTTGTTGCAGGTGGGCACAGCTCACAGAGTGATCATGTGGATAGAGTCAAATAACACGAGGAGACGACGAATCAGAAGAAGATACAATTCATATACGTCATTGCTCTTTGTGTAACTGTAATAAGAACTGGACCAGGGAAAGATAGGGCATCAGACTTCGTGAACTGACGCTGCAACGTGTTGTTGGTCAGGGATACTTAGTTTGGTCCAGAGCTCTGTAAACAATCTCATTTTCTATTTATTGCTTATGCTGTTAGAATAAAATCTGTGAAAACTGAACTTGATCGTCTCCTGCAGTACTTCATCAAACGAACATGTGAGTTTAAGCTAGAAAAACTCAACAAAAGGCAGTAAAACCTTTATACACTTTTTTTTTAAATAACATCTGACTCTGAGCAGCTCTAAATATGAGTAAATGTTTTCGTACTCTTTTCTGTGTTGCACTGCAGTTTTGTGCCACATTAATCTAAAACTGTAATAATTCAAGATGTTTATGAGGTGTAAACATTCAAACCTGTTTTCTCTCAATCACTATGAAATTAAATATACCTTATTTTGATCATTTATTATTGTTATGCAGGCTTTCCAAAGGATTCACAGATCAGTTCCTCTTGGTGATTGTTAAGTTATATACTGTGTGTGTACATGTCATTTACAGTATGAACAGTGTGCAGGACTCATGTTTTACAGTGATGCTGATGATATGTACAAGTTAACAAACATTTAAACTATAAAAATATAATTTGTAGGTTCTTGTACCCTCAACGTTATTTGTATCCTCAAACAGAACAAACTTTCTTTGACTTTGACTCTGATCCTGATCCTGATTGAGACTCTGATCCTGTTCCTGACTCTAGTTCTGATCCTGATCATGAATCTGGACCGAACCTAGATCCGGATCCTGACCCTGATCCTTATCTTTTCTCTGATCTGGTCTCTTGCTCTGGCGCCTGACTCCCGACCTTTATTGTGAAAGTCCCCACCGGACGTGCCTGTATAGCCGCCGTTAGCTTCACGCAGCTAGCTGAGTTGTCGAAGCTGAGCTGTCGACGACTTTCTGTGAGCGGCCGCAGAAACCAGGACTATTTCTTCACCTTCACGGGAAAGAAAACTCCTCTCCTCGTTTCTCCACGACTCTCTTTAACCTTCAGCTAAAAACAAAAAGCAGTTTCGGCTCTTTGAAAGTCGACGACATGGACCCCGCCAGTCAAGGTAACGTTAGCTCGGTTAGCTCGCCTTTTAGCCCGCTGCTTCTTCTGTTTACTGATCACAAATCGATAAAATAGAACCATCAATTCATCTGCCATCAACCACACAGCAGCTTTATGTTTTTGTTCGCGTTTCGGTGTGAAAGTTTGACGTGTTTGGAGCTAATAAATCTTTAAAAATGATGTTTTTAATGAGGACAGGAGGGCCGCAGGTTAAATGACAGAGACAGACAGGGAGCAGGATCGAGTTACTAACTTCACTTTTATTCAACATTTCTCACTTTAATTAAGCCAAAAAGTCAACTGTGTCCTCTTTACTTTATTCAACATGTAAAGAGTCCAATAAGACTTAAATAAAATGACTCGTTGTTTTTATAGGCTTCTCAAAGCTCCAACATACCTCTTGTTTATCTGATTTATGTGCCATTAAAGTCAATTTTAATCTGATTTTATTAGAAAACAACAATGAGATTTTCAGACTAACTGGCTGTTCAAAAGTATATAAAGAGATATTAAATCAAAGATGGTTAAATAAGAAGAAACTCAACCAAATCTGCTTCATCTTGCTTGCTAAATGGGCTGTTTGTTTGTTGGTTTACTTGTTTGTTTGTTTGTTTTTTGCTGTAAACAGGCATTTTGCAGAGTCAGAAGCTGGTTTTCACACACAAAGGGAGTTTCTTTGTGTTGGTGCACACAAATAAACTTAAACAGATGGAAAATAGGAAAAATGTTGAATAAATCTTTGCAAGTCAGAAACATCCTGTAATATATTGTCCACAATTTCATAGTATTTTTAATACTTGGAAACAAAAGGATTTGTGATGTTTTTATTGGCTTCTCAAAGCTCCAACTTGGCGTTTCCTCTTATCTATCTGTAAACATGTTTGTCCGTTTTAATCAGACGTTCTTGCAAAACAACAGCTGGATCTGCTGACTAACTCGATTGATTGTATTGACAGCTCTTCAGTTGACTGGAAAATCTGTTAAAATCAATTTAAAAGCTGGTAAAATGAGAAGAAACTAAACTAAACCGACCTCTTCGTGGTTGGGGATTTTTCTTGGTTTGTGGATGCACAACAGTGAACAGAAACAAGTAGAAAATAGAAGAAAAATGTGGAAGTAAGCACTGCAAATCAGAAACATGCATTAAATTTGAAAATATAAATCTTTAAAATAAAGATGTAGGCAATTATTAGGTATTCAAATGAAAATAACTGTGCTGTTTTGTGCAGACAAATGTACATTATTTGCAAAAAATATGCAGAAGTTGACAGTAATCAAGTAAGTTAAAGAATAAAATTGATTTTAACTTTTAACGAGCAGCGTGGGATAAATCTTGTCCTTTAATTGCTCAACAACAATAATGTGAAAACACTGAAGATGTCCTGTTGGTGTTTCTGCATCATTATATATGACCTATAAAATAAATGATATGGGAATAGTATTATGTATCTGCAGCATTGAAGCAAAATGACGATATTAGCTCTTGTTATCTCCAGGTCGTCGTGGCCTTTTTGAGGATGAGACTTCCTGGGTAGTTTCCTGTCGTCTGTAATAGTGACAGACATGTCACGTGGCCTCGTTAGGGACGCGATCGAGGCTGCCTACATTCGTCTGTCTTGAAGTTTGATGAACCGAGTGAAGTAGGGCACGTCTGTCCAAATAAAATCCTCCCATCGCTGTTTCCTAGATGATGACTGATGCTCTTTTTTGTTTTGTTTTTGTGAGTAATTGGCCACACACTCAAAAGTCGAAGAAATACCAAGAATAAATGTCAGATTAAATCAAAGAGCAGGGACGTCTTTTACAGTCGTGCTCAAACAGTAGAAGCACCACAGAGATTCATTTCCACATCCACACCTGCCGGAAACAGACCAGGATGCAGCGCAGCGGTGAGCTTTTTAAGTGAGGGGCGTGATCGCACACATGTCTGAGTGTTTACAGACCGACGGTGAGTAAACACGCGAGGAGAAGCCGGTCGCGTCGTCTACGAGCAGCTAACCTAGGATTGAAAGCAGCAGAAGTCGGCCTGAGCCTCGGTTTGGAGAGCGTCTCTGGGATGAATCAGTATACCTCGAGGGTGGAGCGTCGTTTCTCCGGCTAGCTCGTATGCAGATGTTATTGCTGATAACGCTGATCTCGGTCTTTTAGCACTATGTGTGTCCTGGTGTTGTCTGCAAGGCATTTTTACGCTCAAAGAAAAAAATGTGCAGAAATATGAAAATCATCTTTAAATCACCCTGCAGCAAACAGACGTCAAGTGTTCAAGTAGACTACAAGTAGATTAATATGAAAAAAGTAATATAAAGTAAAGATATATGCAATCTAAATGTAATTTAAAGGAATGTGCCATACAGATTTTTGCAGGAATGTGAAAAAGTTCACAGTATTTCGGTAAAGATAGATAGATAGATAGATAGATAAGGATAGATAATAATACTAAGGATGTAAAGCCAAAGTCATAGTAATAGTAATAGTGATAGTAATATATCTGACTGTGAGTAGATATTATGTGTTAAATCTTGAGACATATGTTGGGATACATAAGGTTTTATTCATATGGAGTGGAGAGGGGGTTAAAATACATTTGTGAAATATTTGCTTTTAAAAGGATGAAAAAATACCTGACAAATGAATTTATTTCAACATAATTATATATATATATATATAAAAAAATTTTTTTTTGTTGATTAACTTGCAAAGTCGCCCTCTTGTGTCTGTCCAGAAAATACAGAAGATAAGACTCTATAAAAGACAGAATACATAAGATAATTTAACATATAAAAACAGTAGATTTTAAATATTTAAGAAGGGCAGAAGCATGAAAAAAATCTTTAAATGACTGCAGGAAACAGCATTCAGTGCTTTGTAAAATAGTCAATAATAGTATTTTGAAATCAGATTTTTGATGCATAAGAAGCTGATGCAAAACTCTTATCGTGTCCACCTTTAAAGACGCTGTTAGGAGAACAATACATCACATTTTGTAATTCTGTCAGTGTGAGTTTTGTCCAGGACGACACAAAATTATCCCTGTTTGACTGCAGACAATTGATTCATTCATTGCACTTATTTATTGACTGTGTGATCATCGGTCCACGGTCCGCTGTGTGTTGTTGTGTTATGAGCGAGTGTGCGGTCAGTTGTGTAGATCTGGACATCGCTCTGCATCGGGGAATAATGGGGCACTTCTTTCACACTTAGAAAGATTAAAGATACTAAAAGTGAACGTCTACACTTGAAATCATCGCTGTGTTTGTTTGCTTGTGTGTGGGGAAGTTGGTGTGTTTGTAAGCGACTTGAGGTGTGAGTTTCTCGTAAGAGGTTAGATAAATAAATACTGTTGGCCTGAAGCTGCAAGAGGTCTATTTTTGTACGCAGTGTTTCAGGAAGTAGCTCCACTTTGTTTTTTTAATTCTCTTTTTTTCCCCTCGTTTGGGTCTCGTTGCCAGCTGCGACTGTGCCAATCTCCTGCAGCCACCAAAATCACGACGCTGCCCTCAGGTTAATGACGCAGGATGAAGTCATCGCCACAGAAATGCTGACAACAGCAAATTTCAGTCTTTAAACTGATATTTTTTTTAGCTAAATCATCAACCAAATGTACATAAATATAAATGTTGGCAGTGTTTTGTTTTTATTTTGTATTTCTTCTTCTTTTTTTTTGTTTTTAGTCATTATTTCTGCTCCATTTGAAAGGTTTCGGACAGAAGAGTCTTTAAGTTATTCTCCCAGAGTGCAGTGCTGCTCCTTGCTCCTCTAATTGACACTTTCTCTTCCTGTCGGGTATCTCCTTTGCAGCAACACTTTCCTCTTCCCGTCCTCTCTTTGTGTGTGTGAAATAGATACTGAGAGCAGCATCTTCTCTTGGCTTTTAACACATCCTCTGATCTAACTGTGTGTTTATCTCCTCTCAGTTTCACTCCCCTCCTCTCATTAACATCGTCTTTTTCTCCTCCTTGTCTTCCTCCCCTCCGTTCCTTAACCCTTCGCTCAGATATCAACCTGAACTCTCCCAACAAAGGTCTCGGCGTGGATCATTCAGACAGCCTGTCTGACGTGCCGGTGGAGGGGGCGGTGGGGAACTCGGTCAACCCCCTCCCACCCGGCCTGACGGAGGAAGAGGCCGACGAGCTCCGCATCGAGCTCAGCAAGGTAAGGCCGAGATGTTCCCAAATCACAGAGGTGTTCACGAGGAATAAAATAGAACATTTGTCGGCTGAATTAAGGAAAACTAGTTTTAATTTTTGCACACACAAACTTAATACATCAATTCCATTTTAAAACCCCAACCAGACGGCAGAGCAGCTGCAAGAGACAAAAGAAATCAAACCACCGCCGAAATCTGAAACTGAAATGCATAAAAAATGTCAAACAATCAAATCGTGACTCTGAATCGTATCGTGAGGTGACTGACGATTCCCACCAACTACCGAACTGTGATTTTGAGTAAAGTTACACCTCCAACCGCTCATGTTTCCATGTAAATAAAGACTGTGTTTGGTGGATGCTCCAGTAAATTACATCCGGTAGAATCAGAGCTTCTTTAAGCTTTAATACCAATGTTTTGACCCATCACAGGATTTTCTCAGGCCTCTTGTTTTGATTTAAACCTTCAGGGAGCTTGTATTTCAATGTGAGGGTTTCTGTTAAGTTTTATATAAAACTACCTGACTTACGCAGAGTGAAAGTGATGAAGCATCAATAATTGTTTACAACAGTAACAGGTTACATAAATGAAAAGGTTTGTTTGCTTTCCTCTGTTTCTCTTCTTAGATTTGATTCAACTTGTCTTTAAAGTGTCAAGTTATTTAAATCCAGCAGAAAGATTCACATTTACACCATTTCTTCTGCGTCCCCACAATTATACAGTCATTTTATAGCTACTTACCTTTTCATTTTAGGTTTAAATCTAGAATCGCATTATAAATGTAACTGTAAAGCACTTTGATCAACACATGTTGTTTTTAAATGTGCTCTATAAATAAATTTGTCCATAAATGTCACAAGTTTTGACATTTTGATGGACCAGTTTAAATAAGCCCTTGTATTCAGAGACATTTTTAGATGACATGATAAAAAGTACAGCTGTAATTATTAGCAGTAATGGTAATATTACCTGGGTTTTATAAATCTGGAAGATAAAAGAGCTGTGGTAGTGGTGGTAGAGCGCCACGAATGAAGAGGAAGCCTCAGACTCTTTCTGGTTCGTTTGTTGTGTTTCAGGTGGAGGAGGAGATCAACACCCTGCGTCAGGTTTTGTCAGCCAAAGAGAGACACGCCACAGAGCTGAAGAGGAAGCTTGGCCTCAGCCCGCTCAACGAACTCAGGCAGAACCTCACCAAGAGCTGGCAAGACGTACAGACCTCCAACGCGTACGTATTCATCTTATCGGATCATTTAAACACAGCAGATGAAACAGAAATACACCTGAAGTATTCATTCAGATATTCTGTTGTTCTGTCAGATCCTTCAGTGGTCTAAAACTTCAAATATAAACTACCAACTTAGTCTAAATCCAGTTTGTTTTCAGCGTTCAATCTTGCAAAAAATTCTTCCACTGACGTTCTCAGAATCAACGTAATCAAACTGGTATTTAGCTGTATACTAAACAAGCATTTGGCCCTTTGTTACTCAAGCACCTCGTCGGCTTGAAGGCTTATCAGAATTCAAAACATTGCACTGCGGTGTAGGATATTATGAAATTTCACAACTCTGCAGAGTTCACCTTCGTTTTAGCGATGTTAACTGTAGAATTACCCCATTTGTGTTCAGAAGCAAACATCACGCATTAATTGGCATTTATTTAATTGGCCACATTTTTTTTGTTTTTGTTCGCCTCAGCCTTGTTGTGACAGCCTCATTAGAACTGTTCAAAACATAATTGAAGGTTTATCTTGGTAAAAAGATGTGGTGCTCTAGTATTAGTGAGAAAAAAGAAAAGAAAAGAAAACTCAAGAAACCGAGAACTGCCTGTTTAAAGAGAATCACCTCACATGCAAACATTAAGTAAATATTTTTGGCTAAATGAAAGAATAAACAAAGCTAATAGATTTGGGGTCAAGAAGTTAGATTTAACTTGTAGAAATTGTGATATCAAATCTTAAAAACATCACCTAAATTTTTATACACGTGTTCAGGATGAAATTTTACCCAAATAAAGAGTTTTCTCTCAGTGTGGTGAGATGACCGTTGAATCAGCACTTCCTGCAGACGCTTTATCAGAAAGAGCCAGTCACCAGCACCAAATGACTCATCCTGTGGTGATGCATTCGGACTCCTGAAGCCTTTAGATTAATTTCTGCAGAGGTTTATGTTACACAAGATGACTGAAAGCCTTTGAAACAGAGGCGGCTTCCCTCGACTTGTGCAGAGGTGAAGATATCATAGCATGAATGTGCGTTAATCGAGCTAGTCACAGTTTTTCATCTTATTGTGACACTTTTTTCAAAGCTGCTCTGCTCTCTTAACCTTTTTGTTTGATTCATCTTGCCACTTTCAATTTCATTTAGAAAACAAGTGCACAGTTTAGCATTTTCATATTTAATTTTGTGGTTATGCAAACTATTATTTACGAGTTTGAAGGTCTTCCTTTGTATTTAATTAAATATAAAGTCTGACCTCGTTAGTTTGTCAGGATTTAACAGGTTTGTCTGACTCTGGCTTAACAAACTCCTCATTTTATCTAAAGAATATTCTATAAATATATTCTGTAAAGATGTGTATAATGAGATTTCCATAAGATAACGCTTTCATGTCTTAGTCTCAAATATCTCAGAGTATACACTAACAAAATAACAATATAATCTTAAAAATACATTTTAACGAATGGCAAAACTTTGGACTTTTGACTTGCTGGTATCAAGACTAATAACATGTTTGCAGTGACACAACTGCTGCAGTACCTTTAAATATTTTTAAGACATTAATTGGCCTGTAAGAGCCTGATCGTAGCTGTCACTGTCACACGTGAAAAACTTTATGCTGGAGGACAAGAGTATTGTTCCAGCAAGTCTAAAAAAGAGGGGAGGGAATTGTAAGCCCTGATTGTCAGAACAGATTTGAGATAGTTGTCCTCGATTAATCATGTTCGTAAAAAAAAAAGCACGGCACGATTATTACAGAAGAACAGTGCTGCTCGCTTCCACAACATGATTTGCAGTCATTTCTTGTTTAATAAGATGTAAACTCTCCACTCAGGGAACACATACTCAGAAAAACAACCTCCCACAGTTTAAACTTTGAAGAACATGTACATGAAATGCTGACAGCTTGCACTTTCACCCTCACTAACGACCGCAAGATTAAAAAAAAAGTTTCCAAAACCACATTATAATTTACATTATTAAGACAATGTTTGGTAGCTTCGTTAAAAACAGCCGCAGTGCAGAGATTCTTTTAAGCTTCCTCTTGGAGTTCTTGCTGAACCTCCACAAGCTTTAACGGCCTCCCTGTCTCTGTTTCTAGCTATTTGAGAACCACTGAGAAACTGGGCGAGTGGAATGAGAGAGTGACCAGTTTGGATCTGTGAGTCCTCGCATTGTTTGACGCTTGCTCGCTCCATTTCTGGCGATGTCCAGGCTTCTGCTTCTTTCCGTGTTTGCTCTCTCACGCTCCACTCCTCTCACCCTCTAACCATGTTTGAGAACACCTTTTCAACGGCTTGTGTTTAACTTGGTGTCTGTCGGGAGGACGAGGATTCATCTTCAGTCTGGTTTGCACGTGTTGAATGAGATGCTCTAAAGGAATGCTTTCCCACAAGTGTGCATTAATCTGCTGAATGTATTGGAGCAATTGTTTTCAATTACAGGTGTGATTCAGCTAAAAAATGGGCAAACTGGAATATGACAACATTTAACAGTATTTCCTTTAACAGTAAATATGTCCTGTGTTTATTGTGGTAGATGATGAATAATCTTGACTCTGTTCAGGAGCTGAGGGATCTGCTTTGATAAGTTCAGGATCAGGACTCTTGCAGGAGGTGTATTTTCGCATGTGTGGCGAGACTTTTAGCAATGAGGTGGGATTTGGTGTGTCTCTGATTTCACAATCTGTGTTTGTCCTCTGTTGCCTCTGACTCACCTTTTTTTTTTTTTTTTAAAGGTGGTGCTGTAGGTTGAGAAGTTAAAAACGTGGCAGGATTTTCTTTTAATGTCAGTCAGTGAGAACCACAGGACTAACTTTTCTGTTTTCATACACTTATCTGTTACTCTTAATTCTTTCTCTTCTTTCTCTTCCTCCCTCCTATCGGTATCATCCGTCTGTTGTTTTACTTCCCGTCCTGGAGGTCAGGTGTCTTTTCTTCTTCCACCCGCAAGTGACGACACATGTCCTCCTCTTCTTGTTTCCTCTCCAAAACAAGTCTTAAGCTTTCTCAAATGCTTCCTCTGGGTCTGATTCTGCATTTAAATCTGCAGCAGAAGACCAGAAAATAACTGAGTAAAAGTTGGAAGTGGAGGCTTTGTTGTCATCTTGTGGTTATTTAGCTTGTCAGGCCTTTTTAGCACAGTAAAATCAGTCATCAAGGAAGTACTTTTTATTCTGCTGTGTCTGTTTGTGTTGAGGATCAGATACCATTAAATCGCCAGTATTGATTGTCCATTACGTAATGATTTCAGCCTGAGGGTTTGTTCGCTGAATAGAATCAATTGGCACACAATGGAAAAACAGAGATGATGCAATGATATAATAACCAGTGTTCAGCTGATCCCTGGTAGTAGTTAGCCTGATTCCTGGAGGGACTATGAGACAATTTATTCAGTCCATAGGCTAAATTTAAAGATGGACGACATGACAAATATCTAAAAGTGGAATGAAAATATCTGGATCGCACCCTGTTGGCTTCTAGCTCATAAGCCCCGCCCCCTCCATGTGACTTAGCTCTTATAGCTCTTTATGTGAAGTTTGATTTTAGTTATTTGATGCCATAAAAATTAGGTGAAATGTCATGATTAACAGCTGTCAGGAACATCATGAGCAGACATAACTTTAAGTATAGCAGGCGATTGTTAGCTAATTACTGAATACCGATCCAGTCAGGCAGGTGTGTGGGCAGTACCTTTATATTACACCCCTGCACAGACTCTGGCTCCAAATGACGTCACCAGGACAAGATAGTGGCGCGTGTGTGTTGGGATGTTTTGGCTTTCACTTGTTTTCACTTTTGTGCAGCGGGAGGAAGTGGAGATGCATCCACCATGTTTATTTATTTATACGGTCAGCTGTGTAGCTTTATAAGCAGAGACGCAGAGTCCTGACTGGCGTTAACAGAAGCCATGTGTGTCTGACCTTTGTAGGAAATGATCTAAGGTAATAGTTTCCTCAGGAGTTGGTTTAAGTAAGAAATGAATCTGGACTCCGTCGTCAACAACAAAAAAACATTGAATCTGTGTGGCTTTTCTGTCAGGCCGGTTTGAAGGAATTTTCCACTTGGCCGCCTCTGAAACGGACTGGATCGGCTCGCTCGCTCTGATAGTTAGCCTAACCTGACGGGGTGATGTCACGCACACATTCACACACAGAGGCAGGTCCCTTTACTTCGTGGTGTTTGTTCTAGACCTGCAATGCTTGCTCGCACATTCCTCACTCTCTTTCTTGGATTTCCAGTCGTGCTCACCCACATAGCTGGAAGAATTGCTTAGAAAGGCAGAAACACAAGCGGGCGGGCGTATTATTACGGGTTTGCAGCACAGGAAAAGTATGTTGTTTTTTGTTTTGTTTTTTTAATCTCTCACCCACATGCACACTCAGATGCATGCAGCCTGGTCGTGCATGGCGACCAGACGGGCAGCTCCGACCTGCTGCTGCAGGAAACGAGTGGGAGGAGAGGACAGGAATGTGATGGAGAGGAGGAAGGGGAAGAGAAAGAGACAGTGTTTTGCTTAGTCACATGATCAGAGCAAGAGAGAGGGAGGTTGTGAGGTGCACACAGAGCCAAATGATCGAGACAAAGAAATAAATGGGTTATGAATTATGAATGCGTCGGAGGCACAAAGACTCAGTGGGGTTGCCATGAAAACTGAAGCGCCTGTTGCAAATGTGCAAATGTACCAACAAAACATTAAAAAATCACAGACTGTAAAGAGAAATTAGCAAAGATGACAAAAATAAGTATTTATCAACAAATACTTTCAGCTGACCTTTTTTTTTTTTTTTTAAACTGGACGAGCTGGTTGAACTGATTCTCTTTCTCAAAATAAATCCTATAAAAGCTGAAACAATACACACAAACGTTGCAGTGTAGAGGAGACAAAAAAGCCTGCTGGTACTCAAATAGCCGTGTCCTCTGCTGTTAAACAGTGAAGTGCTGTATGGACGGACGGTGAGTGTGAAGTCACTGAGCTGTACAGTAAGAAGCATTGTGCCAATGTTAGTCAGGATAAAGAGACCGGCCTTGTGTGGAGCAGAGCGTCTCCTGTTACTGTAAAAATGTTGGGTAAAACCCTGCTTTCTGCCAGCACAACCTTTATTTTATTATTTGTGATTGTAAGTTTTTCCTTTTGGTGAAGTTTTCTGCCTGTGCCACTTTTGTCTTTAACTTTTAGCATCTTAAACAAACCTGTTGCTGCTGCTGGAAACATAAAATGCATCTTTGCTGTGTGCATGTCGGTGCAGTCACACCTGCACCAGTCTGCGAATATTTGCTCCGTCTCTCATTTAAATTTTAAAAACAAGAATTTGAGTTTTTTTGCGCAAGTTCAGCATTTGACCTGAGGGTTGTTTTACCCTTTCTCAGCATGAATACCTTATCACCGGCCTCCAGCAGCACTCTGAGGAAGTATTTCTTCTTGCTTCCTTATTTTTTTCCTAAGATCTTTGGAGTTCAAAGTTCACCACAGTTTATCTTAAAGCACCATCCAATAAAAATACTGAAACTGTGTTTGGACGTGTAGAAGTCGTGTTTGCAGCATCAATTTGTTATCGCTCTGCTGTGTCAGGACTGAGTGTGAGGCTCGTGACTGCACCTGAAGGCCAACAGAGAGTAAAAACTATTGACATCTGTAATCACTTTGCTTAATATATCTACATTCCTACATTTAAACCCTCCTTTTATGTTCATAACATGGACCCTTTTTAGTTTTAAGTCTCAAATACAGACACAGATTGCTTTTTGCTTGATTTGAAGTGATGAAAGAAATGTGTCAAGACTTAAAAAAAAAAATCTTTTAGTTGTTTTTCTGATATACTAAATTATTGTAATATTGTTTAAATATGTATGAAATCATTGTGTTATACAAATGTCACCATGATCTAAAAGAAATAAATTGCACCATAACACTAAATATTCATTAAATTCAGTCAGTAATGAGATTATAAACTGTGTAAATGAACGTAACAGGAGGTTTACTCACTTTACATTTTCATCAGACTGAGCGCTTCTCTAGACTTAGTTGACATCAGATTATTACGACAACAAGCTTAACAAAACAAAAAAGTTGAATTGAACATTTTAGGGGAACATTTTGCCCTCGTTGTGTTTGTAGTTTGACTTTTCTGGCTGCCTGCACACGAGCTGAAAGTTTTAATTTTACATCTGTGGAATGTGGTTGGACAGCTTTCCTTCAGCAGACTGTCATTTTAGCCGTCGTGTGTTTGCAGTCGCTTGAACATACAACCGATATTTAAGCTGTTTACGCAGAGCTGAGTCAGACGTTCGCCGTCTTATGACCTCCAGCGTTCAAACAATCGGGGATCAAAGCCTTCACCGGATCACTGCGAAGTTACATCTCCTCTCATTCTTGTGTTGTGTTGGCTTATCTGCTCGCTCAGCACAAACACACTTCCTCTCTTTTTCTGGAGACCGACAGGCAGGATTGTGTGTGTGTGTGTCTGAAAGTTTGTGTGTTTCTAATAGTGAACAGTTTGTGCTATCTGGTGTTTGATCTGTTAACCTGTTTGGTGTTTGAGAGTTACTCTGGGACTGTTTTCCACCCTAAAGCATCAACCTTTTTTTTTTTTCCCACTAACAGCGTGTTTCCATGTCCCTTTTTTTTGCCCTCGCAGCTTCCTGTAAAGTTGAACTGGACTGACCAACTGCTCTTTTACCACACTGAAATACATGCACAATTAGCAAAAACTATTTGTAGTATTTATTCAGAAGGATGTGCAGTGAAACCTTTCTGCTATCAGGAAATACTGAAGTTATTTACATTATTTTGTGTGGGTCATGTTCACTTTCCTTCACTACAAAATTCAAATAAATTTTTTTTAACTGTCTTCTGAAAGTTTAAATGAATTTTGTTCCTCCTATTGAAATACTTCTGGAAAAACATCAACTCTCAAATGATCATTTATCGTATTTTTTTTATTTTTAGAAATAAAAAATATTTGGTGGCATCACTCCCATGATTGTACATTGTGTTTAATTATGTTTTTAATGCTGTCATTTCTCCCGTGTAAGAAAAACAACAATCTTTGTCTTTAAAATCCGACTGCACGTCCACCAAAACCTTTAAATCCTGACATGTGGAGCCTGTGTTGACGTTTGAAATTGAAGCGTCTGTAGGAAGTGTAACTGAAGTGTATTGTGAGTGTGTGTCTCTTCCCTTGTGTCATTATCCTGCTGTTGTGTCTTCAGATATCTGTCTGCCTCAGCCACTTTGGATGACATTGCCCACTCTGAAGCGTGAGTTGACCCCTTTCTCTTTTGTGTTTTGTTTTGTTTTTTGTAGACGAGTTAAGGTTTCTTTAGCTTTGGTTTTTCCCTCTTGTGTTTTTTTTTTTCCCTCAACTATCCATCCTCTTTTCTTTTCCTGTTCTCCTGTTTTCCTTTTTGATTTTGTGATGGTAAGGGTGTCGCAGTGTATTGATATTTTTTTTAGTAGCTGTTGAATTTAGGAATATTTTTTGCTTTTAAGTCACACATTTCATACCTTATTTTAGTTTTTATATAAGTGTTTGATCCTCTGCTAAAATAATGAAATGGTACGAATACTCAGATAAGTGTCCCTTTAGTTTTGGAGGTCAGTCATGTTGATGGACTCAGTTGGTGCTCGGCCGCGCCAGCTTATTTCCAAAAATGTATTTGCGGTGAACCATCTGTCGCTGAAACTTGATGTGTGTTTGAGCTGTTCAGATGATCGTCATGCTGGCTTTTACCCAAGAGGTGTGTGTGTGTGTGTGTGTGAATGAGTGTGTCATTGAAACATCCATTGAGGGATTTTTGTGGAGGTTTATGTGTTTATATTTCTAAGAATATATTCATTTATTTCTTTATGGGGGTATTTCTCTGTGTGTGTGTGTGTGTGTATATATATATATATATCTGTTTCCCACATATCCTCTTTCTTAAAGGAATAGATCAACATTTTTCATCATAAATTTTACTTACTGACTTTATTCACGTATGAAGATGGAGCTGCAGAGAGACAACTGTTTCCTCTGCTTCTATAGATAGATAGATAGATAGGTAGGTATAAAGACAGACGACTTTATCGATCTACAGAAGAAAATTAAGTTGTCATGGCAGCCAGGTACATAAAAAATACAATAACATGATAAAATACAATAAAATACTGAGGTAAAACATAGAAAATAGACATAGCAGGCCCATGTTCGAAGTTTAAATCATTTTAACTCTTGATAAAAAGCAAAGATTTGTACTTTCCAAAATGTCGAACTATTTCTTTGGACTCAGACTATAAAATCTTTTAAAATAAATCTGACATCTAAAGTTACTTAAGGATAGTTTGAATCAGTTTGAAACTATGCACATGGACAAAAAAAAAAGATTTTTTTGCTTTTTTAAAACATTTTCTGGGAAATGAAACAAGATTAAAACATGATTTAACATCTTATTTTTTAGGACTTGATGTGCGAGATGGTTGAGTATTCATAATAAAAGTCCTGCCTCCACACGCCAAGCGCTCTGAGTTTTATCTCAGTGTTTGTCAGCACTGAGGTTTGGGCACACCACACCCAGCCTGCTACACAACACGGCGTCAGTCAAACCAGAGTTGTGAAACAGTCTGAAATTCAGGTTTATTTACAGTGAACGGCTCAAGGAGAGCAGAGTCACGAACATGGAGGTTGTTATTTTGCTTCCAGGTGGACTGATATTGTTTCATCACTTAGACGGGGAGCATTTTCAGACTGAAGAAAGGACAAAACTGAAAACTGAATTCACAGAAATATAAAAATCAATTCATGTTAAGATTTTCGGTGCCACTGCGGTGCTTTTTTAACAGTGAAAGATATGTTAAAGCGGTGGAAACTAAATGAGGTCAGATACAGGTTTTAATGTAAACATCCTCCATCCTCCTGAATCTGTTCAACTTTGGAAATTATTATTGAATTTCCTCATTTTTCCGACAATCTGAACATCCCTCTGACTCTGTGCAGAGATTGTCCAGGTATGTGAAGACGAGACAGGAACTTCTCTCTCAAACTTTTTAAATCTATTCTTCTACAGACAAATACTTCTGTCACTTTTAGTGTTTGAGACTGTCTGAATGTGGAAAAGGCTTCACACACTTTTGCCTTTTATTTACGTTTGCTCGAGGCGTCATACAAATTAATCAGTTTTTACTCCACACACACACACACACCTGCTTTTTAAGGTGAAAGCAGGTGTGTGTCGGTCTTTAACGCCAGAATTGATCTGAGGCCGACATCAACCTCATTTCTCCGCTGAGGTTTGAGTTTAACTTCTCCCTCCACTTCTCTATTATTCAGTCCATCACTGAATGCATTTTCAGGAGTGTTTCTGCAGCTATTTTTCCCTCCTCTGTGGACATTGCGGTCACTTTTGCCTCCTTTCAAATGACATTTCATGCATCCTGCTTTGTTGAAGCACACTGAATCCTTAACAGTACTTCCCTTGGGAGGGTAAAAACCACAGGACCTGCCTCTCCCTCCTGCTCTGCTGTTGTTTTTGTTGTTTGCAGAGACTGAGGGGGGTTTTCACAACAATAAAGGTTGCGGTATAATGCATAATTTCCTTTTCATTTACATCGTTTAACACGTCCAATAACGTTGTGATAGTTTCACTT
The DNA here is from genome assembly GCA_023238725.1 of Scortum barcoo. Taxonomy (NCBI): domain Eukaryota; kingdom Metazoa; phylum Chordata; class Actinopteri; order Centrarchiformes; family Terapontidae; genus Scortum; species Scortum barcoo. Next base: position 26,340,249 of record CM041549.1, read on the forward strand.
CCATAATGTGCATGAAAAATACCTCTCATGCTCTGAAACTTGATATGTGACCACACCCTGAGAGATGTGTTAGTGCTCTCGCTCTCTGCTCCATCGCTCTGTAATAAACACTCACCCCCCATCCCGGCCCTCGGCTGCAGAGGGACATGCTGAATCATACCTTACATTAAGACTCATATCTCTCTCTGTGCTTCTGTATGTGGGGGGTGTTTGCAGGAGAATAAATTGGCATACATGCTTAAATTGACAAACTCTTCTTAGATAGAGTAGAGGAAAAAAAAGCATTTAAAAAGCAAACAGGAGAACTGAAGCTTGGTGGTGGCGGGGGGGGATTTGTTGGTTTCTGTGTCCTAAATGACTGCGACTGTATTTGTGAATACTAACATCAGGGGGGGTGAATCCTACACTACTTCGTGTGTGTGATGGAGCAATAACTTTTTGTGTTCATGTTCAAATTTTGTAATAGTCTAATTTACCTCTGTCTTTTTTGCCCTCTCCTCTCCCATCCGTCCTTTCATCCATTTTGCTTCTCTCTGCTTGTTTTCTTGTCGTCTTTTCTTTCCTCTATCCTTCCTCCTCCTCCTCTTTCTCTCTGTTTATTCATCCTTTTTCTGTATATTCTTTCTTTCACCCTCTTTTTGCTGTCCCACATCTTCTTTTCATTCCACTCCAACCATCTGTCCTCCCCTCTCCTTCCTCCTTTCTTTTCTCCATTGTTCTCTTTCCATTCTCCTGTTCCCTCCCCTCCCCTCCTTCCCTCCCCTCCCTTCCTTCCTCCTCTCTGCAGATACAAGAAGACTCAGGAGACTCTTTCCCAGGCCGGACAGAAGACCAGTGCAGCTCTCAGCACAGTGGGCACGGTCCTCAGCAAGCGGCTGGGCGACATGAGGTACGAGGCCGCCGAGCCCAAACGAGCGAACGAAAGAGTGGACAGTGTTGAAAGAGAGAGACCCCAAATCAGAATATCATCTGATATTTATTCTGCAACAACAAAGTGAAGCAGATAGATAATTTTATGAAGACTCGAGGTGAAAATATTTAACATATCTAGATAAAATATAGTCGTTAGTGTTTTTTGTCAGCAAAGTTTGGTGACATGAACTTCATATCTCGGTTATGTTTGGGTTTTTTGTTCAAATAAGCGCCGTCTCCTTGCTTCAGAAACCTGCATAAACCTGGTTTTAAGATCCTTAACTGGTATTCAGACACAAAATGTGACGATGAATGATTTAGGGAGACGCTGCTAATATTTTATGACGTGCCGCACTTCCATTAGCGGAAGCGGATGAAATGGAAGAGAAATTCAACAGTGTCCAAGTAGCTTGCAAAGACAGAAACATGCATATAAGGAGCTGAATAAGCAGTTCACTCTGTACTTAATGTGAACTCTGAATCCCAAACATGATCAAAACTGTTGTCGTTTTCTTTCAGAGATGAATCGTTCATCTTTTCGGCATCAAAGACATCAGATGCTAAATTTGAATTTTTGCCACTTGAATGTGAATCAGCGTCTGAAATAAATTACATTTGCTTTGGACCATCGCTGCGATGTAGACAGCTTTCTCTTTTTCACCCTGGAATCACACTTTATTTTTTATTTTACTTATTTAATGAGACTCCCTCAGGTCAGGCATACAGCACCAAAAAACTTTAGAAGAACACCAAAAAAATTTATCAGGTGTGATCGAGGGGTGAGAGAGAGAAAACAAAATGCAGTCATGGCAAAATAAATAGCCTCACTGAAGATGCTAACCACCGTCACGTCGAACTCACCTCATCTCTGATTTTGACTTTTACAAACATGTGTAATTATATTAATGTCACAGTAATCCACCCATGCTGATATTTGCTCTTCGTGCGAGTGTTTGTGTGAAGGATGTGAAAGGTATGTGTGTTTGCCTGTACAGTTGATCACCAACATCCCATATCAACGTTTTTTTACCTGGTTTATTCTCGACGTGTCTGCAAAGTCCATCCCTGCAGGTTGCATGTTTTTTAAATTTGTTTTAGTTTAAATATCCATATTTTTTCCTACATACAGTTTTAAGTGCAGGTTGTGTCACTAAAAATGTGATAATTTCTCAAAAGAAGCGTTTTTATTAAACATCATAGCTGTGGAGGTGAGAAGAGGTGAACACAGCGCTGGAACTGCACATTCATTTGGCTCAAACAGTGCCAAAATATTTCGAATAAGAGGATTGAGCTTGAAGTGACTGTAAATTCTCAAATAGAGGCCTTTTTTTCCTAATTACTCCTGTCACAGAGTTTATAAAATAAAACCTCCTTTTTAGCTTCATGTCCTGATAAATTCAGTGCAATGCTCATTTCCATAACAATAATTTTATCAGTGCTATGCCATGAATGAAACTCAACACTTCCTGCAGATTTTCACATTAAAAGACCTTGCACTCTTTCTTTTATATAGGAAAGCTTTTAATGTGAAAAGCATCGAAGTGTTGAGTTTTATTGGCAGTAGCTTTGGTCGCATTTTTTGACACTGATTGAATGCCAGCTTTTGTGTGAGAATTTATGGTCGTTTGAGTTTCATTTAACTTTGTTATGAAGAAAGAAGTCAAATTAAGACTGCTAATAAAGAAGCAGTGTCACTTATTGTCTTTAGTTACACAACAAACACATCCCTCTGTTTCCTAAACTCAAAGCTCCCCCGCCTCTTTTTTCCTGCTGATAACATCGCTGTATCTCCCCGTTGTGTGTCCTTGTCGCCTGTGCTGGTTTGTGTTCGTGTCCGGATGCTGCTGCTGCTTTTGGCTCACTCTCCTCTTTGTTTTTGTTTTTTTTTTATTGCTGCCTTGGTTTGACCTGCAGAGCTCTCCCTTTCTCTAATTCCTTTAGGTAAGACCAACACATCCGAGAGTTTGGCCTGAAATCTGTCATACAAAACTAAACTTTAACTCATCGTAGAGGTTACGCTCTGCTATTTTTATGTTATTGATACTTTTGTTTTAGTCCAATCTACATTTATTTTTGCATTGTTCGAGTAAAAACCCTGCATCCTCTATTTTTTATTCCCTTTATTCCACAGTACATAGACAATAATATGCCTTTGCTATTATTTTAGTAAAACTATAGTTCTCTGAAGGATTATTGATTTATTATGCTGCTTATATTTAGCATTTTAACATCATTAGTAATGATTAACACTTGAACTTTAAGTTAGTTTTTGAGTAAAAAACAGGAAGATACCACTGATTATTTTAGGATTGCGATAATGCTTTATTTTATTGTAATTCTTGGTAATGGTAAATATATTTTATATTTTTGGTGTATTAACAACACTTTCTCTATACTATTATATTTATTATTATATTAAATGGTTCTTAAGTGAACACATTTATTAAATAAGTTAATTTCCGGTCATTTATAGGAAACTGTGGGACCCATAAAATAAAGTGTTTCCAATGTTGTTTTTTTCCTGATTTTTTTTTAGGCTGTTTTGAGGAGCATAAATAAGAGATTGTAATTTTTAGAGAAATTAGCACCAACAAAGAAGCTGCTAATAATCTGGATTACAGTATTTTGTTCAGAGTAGTTACACAACGAGTACTGTTCTTTGATAATTGTTTTTTTTTTTTACTGTTTAAAGTACATGTGAATGAGAAATGAAGCTAACTAATAATCGACTGCTCTGTGTGTGTGTGTGTGTGTGTGTGTCACCGCTCATTGCTTTTATAACACTTGCACTTGTGTCTCCTCTCTCTTAACGCTTTCAAAGTAGCAACTATTCCATTCGCCACTCGATAAGTATGCCCGCCATGAGGTAAAGTAACACACAAACCTGCTCAATGTGCTCTTTAACACTGCTGCTACACACACACACACACACACACACATACACATACACACACAACCTCCACCTGCATGACTCTACTGCTCTTTATCTGTTTTTATCTTTTTCCACTATGAGATCTTTTAACTTGAATAAAGGTTCAGTAAAATACTGAATGGACCAAATATCTGGTACGTCATCCTCACATTAATAAGATGTTTGTTTTCATTATTTGTTTCTATTTTTACAAAACAAAACCTTGAATGAGTCCCATCATGTCGACTCAGTGTAGAACAAACTTTCTTATTCGTAGCAGCTCTTCAAACACTCAATTACAAAAGATTTTATGTGTGTGACTGCATGAAAAAAATGTTTTTGTTTTTCTTATCATTTGCTTGTGAACATGTGGAGCCTGAAATACTGAACTGAGCGTTTTGTTTTCTAATTTTAAAAAATGGTTTATTGTCGCTGTTTGTTCCTCAGTTGATGCGAGTTGTCAGTATTAGACAGGGACATAAAAAAATCTATTTTTTTAGTACGTTTACACATTTTGTAAGCAGATACAGATTAGTAAGTATATCCTGACACATCATTAAGACAAATATAAATAAGAAATGTAAATATTCTTTAAAATGTACCAGAGCTTTTATTTAATTGTTCTGTTTTAATGGTTAAGTAGCCGACAGCTAACCTGCCTTTTTAATCACCGCTGTGTGTTTGCTTGTAATGTTAACGTGTGTTTTTGTGAATCTCACATCACGTCTCTGCTCTACAGGAACTCCGCGACCTTCAAGTCATTTGAGGATAAAATGGGGAACTTGAAGGTGAGCAAACGGCAAAAACACACCAACAGTCCACCACAAATTCTTCTAAAAGAGCTTCTACTAACATTTAATATCAATAAATTAGTAAAAAGTTAACTTGAAAACATTTGTAATACAACAACCCAGACCAAGTGTATCATGCAAATATCAATAAACTCAGTTTCATTAGTTTACGTGTAAGAGCATGTCACCATCAAACAATTATATATATGTATTGATTAATTTGATTAATAATCAAAAAACAGTCAGGAATACTAACAAATAATCTTCACATGTGAGTAGCTGATTGTTTTAAAAGTGGATTGAGTCTCATTTAGTTTGAAAAGTCCAAATCCGGACGGCTGTGCAAACGTCCCTGTCAGTGGTTTAAAAAACATGATGTGATTTATATTTCACATCACGGGAAGACTCAGCGATAGTTTGACTTTGTAACAATCAACTTAACGAAATATTTCACCCTGCGTTTGTCTTTGTCTCCACATCAGGCAAAGCAATTTGTCAGACACAAGCTAGGTAGTTTAATACAACATAAATATACGACATACCAATTCCTCATAGCATTCTTTTTTTATACAGAAAAATCAACATATTTCTACACGATCATACAATACATGTGACATCAGTTATCAATCAGACTGACTCTGGGCTGTCTGTGAATTAAACAAAACGTTTGTTAATACTTTGTTAGTTTATTTGTTTTCTGGAGCTGTTTCACCATTTTTTACATTTTTTCCAAACTGTGAGCTGCTCCTTTATTTTGAAAGCTGCTCTGACTTTGTGTTGATCGGCTGGATTTTAGGTGTCATTCCAGCCCGTAAACAGGAAACAGAACCTGTGGCGAATCGATCAATAATGATCAATAACACTCTGTTTTCTCTCTCGTGTTTTCAGTATAAGGTCGTCGGCACCAGAGGAAATGGGGAGGCCGTCACCCCCACCGACTCCACCCCCACTCAGGAGAACCCGCCTTTCTGAACGCATCCCTACTCCTCCTCCTCCTCGCTGCCACCTTCCTCACGACCTGAGACTGTACTGTTATCACCACACATCGCAGAGTCAGCCCCGACCTTTGACCCTCCTCACTGATTCACCACCACTCTCCCTCTCCTCCCCCCTCCCTCTCTGAGGTCTGTAAATAGGTGAAGCTCTCGTGGGTTTGAGGTGGGACTGGCCCTCCACTCTTCTGCCTCCTCACCGCTGAGGAAACGCAAAATGTTTTGCTGATGTCTAAACCTGAATAATTTACGGACCTAGCTTTTTGTCTCCCTCCCCAGTTAGCCCCTCCCCCCCGTTAGTCCAGATAAGTCGACACTCATCTCCTGCATCCTCAGACACCTTTTTCGTTTACTGTCTCAGCAAAAACCTGCTAAAAAAAGGCATTATAAGACATCAAAACTAAATGAGAAGCTTCACATTTAATTCTGGGATTGTCAGGGTTTTTTTTTTTTTTTTTTTTTTTTAGTAGAGCCAGGAAATTTTGCAGACTTGAGGGGGGGGCGAGAGGGATTCACGGGCGGTTTTACAAGCTGCTTAAACCGACTGATTCTGTCTTCTTGTTTCTGACCGCTTCAATCATGCACCCACACTGTGAGCCGCAGCATCTCCAGCCTTTATTTCTCTGACGTGAACGCAGCCTGCACTAGAGGTTAGCGGCTGTAAGTGGATGTGTGTGTGTGTGTGGGGGGGGGGGCAGGTTCCAGCACATCTCACCTCCTCCTCTTAGACCTACTACTGCTACATGCATGTGCATATCTCATCTCAGTTGTACCATAAAAACCATGCAAAGACCACCCCCCTCCAAAAAATGCTAAAAAAACCCACCCCAGGATGTAAAAACAGAAAAACCAACCTTAAACCATTTTGTATTAAAACTATTTTACACTGCTTTGCATAATGTTTTTACATAACTTTTATCAATATGTATAAATATATATGAATAAATATATTGTCACTGATGCTGCCGAATGGTGGTCATCAGGTTGGGAGGTTTGAGGAATTAAAAAAAACAGCAGGTGGGGAGGTTAAAGAAGCTTAAAGAAATACTATGGGTCAGTTTCACAGGCAGATTATCGTCTGTCTGGATTTTTTTTTTTTCTGTTTAAAGTTCTTCTGTGGTCTGAAGTGTGTTTGTGAAACTGACTCATCGACGAGCCGCAATCAAACCAGATCGAGAAGAAACAAAAGTAGTCGGTTTAATCGGATAAACTGGATAAACTGCTTCTGCGTGTCGTCGTCAAACCTCTCGGGGGTTGAAGATGCTTTTTGAAACCTCTCCGGCCGTTTTCTTCTTCTTCTTGCTCTGGTTCGGCTGCAGTTCCCTTCCTGTCGCTAACACACAACGTGAGATGATGCTTTGCTGTGTACACTACCTGGTGAATGTCGACGCTTCTCTATCGGCCTTACTCACTTTAACTGGGTCATCTGTTAGTAGACTTTAGCTGGTAGAAAAGAGTTTGTTTTTCTTTCTTTTTTTTTTGGTTTCTTATTCTTATTTTTAGTTGCACAGACTGGTTCGATTAAAGGAAGGGGGGGTTAGCGTTCAAATATTTTAGAGTCCTGTCATGGGAAACATCTCGCAGCCAACAACCCCCGTAATGCCCACAAAGAAATGCACTCCTGTTAACACACTAAATGCTACTAAATGCCCTGATCGTGCACACACACGCTGCATGAGGCCAAACTTTTATGTTTTATATTTCAAAATAAAAGCACTGTTGCTCTTATCGTCATGCACCCATAGTGATCAAACAGAAGCTCTTACAAACTCAGAGCAGAGTCACTTTTCTCCTGAAAATGAAAAAAGGTTGTGTACTGTTTATTTTTTTTTCTCTGTAGATTCGCAGACAATATTGCCTCTGCTGGTTTGACTAAATGTCACACTGCTGTCTGTAAAACCTCACAGCAACAAATGCAAACTCTTGGGAAAACAAATTGTCTGAAAAATGTTGGTCAGTCACGAGTTGCTGCTCATTTTCTCAACCTTGCCTTTTGCATTTTCGCCAAAAAGTCTTTTTTTTTTGTTGTTTTATTATTATTTTTTTTGTTACAGAGGCATTAGAAAAGTATAAATACGAGTTGTCATATACCGTTAAAATAGTTCGGATCATGAAAACGATTTAAGCCAAAACTTCAGAGGAAGGTTTAAACTTACCTGTAGATCAACAAAAGAGCCGAAAATGAAAATCCACGGCTCTAAAACATGAAATGGAAATACAGTTTATTATAACCATGCTTCAAAACGCCTGACAGTGTATCATAACTTAGATGTATTTTCTTGTTTTGTCTGTGTTGATCATTTTGGTAGTTAATATATTCCTGTTAGGTGAGTTGTCTTTCCTTCTTCTGTTCGGAGAGGTGGGACTTTCAGAGAGGCTTTGTTATTTGTATAGATAATTTGCCATCTCTTAAAAAAAAAAAAAAAAAAAAAAAAAGTTGCCAATATTTAAATACCTGTTACAGAATCTCTCTTTCTGCTTTGCCAAGATGGAAAAATATAAGAAATGCACACTGCGAGACATAATAATCATTTTCCTTCAGATTTTTCTTCCACAAAGCGGAGTACACACCTGATGAATGCTCACACTCTGCCAGAAAAATTAGATGTAAAGGCTGAATTAAATGACTTGTTAAGACTTCTTCTTTTGGTTGTTGTTGCAGTGTAGCTGTTTAAAGCTGCAGGTTTTTCGCAGACGGACGGACAGAAAAGGATGACGTGCTTTTTGTTTTTTTTGGGTGCCAATGGGAAGCGCAGCAACATGATGAGCCTGCAGAGGTTGGAGGACAGTAGAGTACTTTATAGCTTTATGTAGGTCCTGGGCCTCGCTGATGTAGAATATCAAAAGGGATCAGATTTGGAAGATTATGGTGAATGAATTAATTATTTTTTCTTTTCTTTTCTTTTTTTTTTTTGTTTTGTTGTGTATGTTTGGATATCAATAAAGCATTCCTTTAAATGAAGAAGTGCTGTGTGGTGCATATTTGAACTGCTCCCGTCTTTAAAATCTACCAAAGGAGACAGAATTTGCTAAATATTTTATACTTGGTCAGTTTATTAAACTTATACCAAAAATAAAATGCATGAAGACTTTTTTTTAACTGGAATTATGTAAGAAAATGGTTGTTTTAGAGGTGCAGGTAAAGATGGAGCTCATTTTAATGACCTGCTGAGAAGTTTAATCCATAATAATACATTATAATGAGCTAGTTTTATTAATAATATTTATATTTAGTATCTATAACCAGAATCTGAAGTACCTAAAGCTGTCAAATAATTAAATTGGACTACATGTAACACTTTGCTGTGCAATGTTGTGAAATATAAAGCGTCATAAAGTATCGCATTCAAAATAAATACATATAAGAAAATATGTAAGTAAAGTACTTTTAAAATTGTATGTGAGCCACTGCAGAAAAAACAAGGAAAGTGTCGCAGTGGAGAATGAAATACAACATTTGCCTCTAAAATTCGGTTGAGGTTGCAGGAAGGAGAAATACTCAAATACAGGTACCTCAGAATTGTACTTAAGTTGGCCTGCTGAACTTGAGTAAATGTATTTAGTTACTTTGCACCACCGCAAAAAAGCCAAGAAAAGTGCTGCATGTGAAAACTAGCTTGCTGATGAACCTGATATTGAATCAATAACAGAACAGTTCGATGATTTTAAAAATCAAAGTAGTTCCCTGACCGGGAATCGAACCCGGGCCGCGGCGGTGAGAGCGCCGAATCCTAACCACTAGACCACCAGGGAGCGGTGATGGCTGGGAACTAGCATTTAGTTTTATACTTTACTATTTTTTTTATTGGTTTCATCACTTTAATTCGGAGTTTTTGTGTTTCGCCGCTAATCTGCCGTTTTCCGATTGAAAGGAAACTAAATACGTATTCTCACCCTCTATCGCGAGATTTCAGTATCACATTCTGCTACAGGCTTCCGCAGGTTGTCGTGGCCGAGTGGTTAAGGCGATGGACTAGAAATCCATTGGGGTCTCCCCGCGCAGGTTCGAATCCTGCCGACAACGAACTGACCTTTTTCGTATGTCTGTCCCATCAGTTACTGTGGTGACAAAAAAAGAAATGAGCTAATTAAACCATCACTTGTTACTATCGTTACACACAAATATTGTACTAATTAAACCACCGACACTGTGGAAGAGGTCAGTATTTTTTTATCAAACTTGAAACTTTTCCTAAATGACAAATGCTTGATGCACTGAAATACATGTTGGAAAAACTGGAAAAATGTTTAATCTTGTTGCAACTTGTGTGTATAAATGATCTTATGTTGTATTATACTGTATTTACTGAGAGAAAATGTGATTGATACATTTCACCACAAGAGGACGCTGCTTGTTCAGCTCAGTGTTGATGTTCAGGCATTGAACCCTCATAGAGTCTGAATGGGCAGAAACTGTCAGCATGACTCTGTGAAAGTCACTGAAATCTGTTGGATCCTGATATTTATTTTATTTTATTTTAATGGTGCCACATGCATATATTATATTCAATTGTAATAACGTGAATGTCTGCACTGTTTTATGTCTTGATGTGTGTGAAAACCTGCATAGCAATAAATCTGATTCTGATTCAGTGGTGCAGTCAGAATCAGAATCAGCTTTATTGATCAGTGAACATGTGAACATGTGAGCATGTGAACACAACAAATCTGACTCCAGTTTTTATGACACTCTCAGTGTGCATACACAGAAATAGACACGGTAAACATAAACATTAAACTAATATGTACAAATATAAAAATATATACAAGTATACTATGTAAAGATATATAGGGGAAAAAGAAATATAACAACAACAGTAACATGTAGACAGTAAGACAATAGTACAACGAATGCTGAAATAAATAGGATTACTGCAACAGGTAGCTAGAATCAAAATTATTATCAGCTTTATTGATCAGCTGTGTGAAAACATATCAGGAATCAGACTCCAGTTTTTCCAAAGCTCTTACAGAAATAGAAATATATACAGCTTAAAACAATGGCAACAGCGCCACAAGGTAAAAATGAACATTAAACTATTGTACAAGTATAAATATACAGGTATATATATACTGTAAATGTATATATACATAAGGAGAAAAAATGAAATTCTAACAATGTAGACAGTATTGATTGACTGACTGTGATGCTTTTGCTATAACTTTTATTCCCAAAAATATAAACAAAATATAGTACGAATTTTAAGACTCATATTTCTGGGTGTTTCTGTGATTTGAATGACGTTAAAACGGTCAGTAAATCTTTCCAGAACATGCAGATGAACACTTTGTGAATGGACTTTGGTGCATCAGGCTCCCTGTTGGGTCCTTTTTAACCACGCCCCTTCCCTCCCTAGCTCCTCCTCGTTCCTGACGTCACACAGCCTCTCTGTATATAAGGCGGGGCGACGGTTGGAGCTGCAGAAGAAGAAGTGTCCATCTTCCTTCGGATCTTGGAGGGTTTCATTTACCCAAAACTTATTTTCAAATGGGCCCCGTCGCCTAGCGTTTCCTCCCCCAGCCTCGCCGACTGAGTTGAATTGGGTGCTACTGAACACCAGGTGTCAAAAGGTGAGGGGTAAAACACGGGGGCAGTTAATACAAAGGGTCTTCTTCTTCTTCTTCTTCTTCGTGTTGTTGTTGTTGTTGGAGGCGAGCTAACGGTGCTGCTTTATCGTTGTTTACGGAGGCAAAATGTCCCTCCAGCACCACGATTTGCCCCTCGTCTCCCGCATGAAGGCTTTTATTTCCACCTCTCTTCAAACGGGGGGGTTTTAATCCGTCAAAATGTCGGTTTGCTGCAGAGACTCCCAATGTCAACACAGCCCTGAGAGGTGACGTCATGCTGTTCACGCTGCTGCACCGCAACCCGCTGCAGAAAAACCCGACAAATATTCATTTTGTGGGGGTGTAAATGATGCAGATTGTCCGTGAGAGGCGGTCAGTTAATGCACAGGCTGCATTTGTGTTTTTTGCTGCTGTTTGGAGGCTTTTTTGTTTGTTTGTTTGTTTGTTTTTCTGCAGGGTTTGTTTACTGTCATGCACCAAAACACCAGTGCACATTCACTGTTTGTGTGACCAGTTACAGCCAGTTCTTCTGATTGTGAGTGATCGATTAATCATGTCAGAAAACACCATAAATAGGGAAATATTTGGCTGTTTTGCTTCATAAAATGATGTTTAAAATCAGATGGACTGTTGCTGAATCCATCGACTCACCAATGAATCAATTCCTCCGTTGTGCATTATTTATAAGCACTTAAATGTGACATAATATGAGAAAAACATCCTGGACTGCAGCTGTTATACAATAAGAAAAAATATGTTGCAAGTACTGCAAGAAAAATGACAATTAAGTGTAAAATAATTATATAAAACTTGTTTTTTTTTAACAATGTGAGAATGTGTTTCTTAGATTTTCCTGCTTATAACTGATGCACAAAGGAGAAATTGATTAATTGGTGGACTGATCACTGATGGTTTTATACAGCAACAGTTGGAGTCATTAATCAAGAAAAAAAACATATTTGACCATCCTTTGTTTTCTGACACGACTAATCAATTTCCCACAATCAAAAGAAATCACTCATCTTATGTACACATACAAGGAATTTGTATAAAACAATAAAGGTATTAGTAATAAAAGTCTAAAATAATTATATAAAAATATATATACAATATAATATATCAAGAGTGAGGATGTTTTTCTCATTTATGTCACAGTATGAATGAACTAAATAAAAATATGTACATAAGTGTTGATTAAAAAGGCTCCTTATAATCAAGTGCTGAAAGACTGAGTTGATTAATCTGTTAGTCGATTCGACTGATCAGCAGCTCTGATCACAAATCAACAGATTCATTTATCAGTCAACAAACATTTGACTCATTGTTGGTATTAGTTGTCATGTTTATTGAATATCAATCAGTTATTGGCCCAGAAGATGAACAAACACAACAAATGTGACTCTGGTTTAAGTTGTTCTCGATGTGGAATAATCTGACATTGATGGATTATTAGTAACTTTTCTTACTTTGTGATAAATTATGATTTTTATTATGTATGAAACAAATCAGCAAGTCGTCTGAAAGAACAACAATCAGCAAATGTGAATATTTGTGAGTTTCTCTGATAATCAACTGAACATCTCTGAGTTTTAGTCTGTTGGTTAGACAAAATAAAACATTTGTACGAGTAAACAGGCATTTTCGACCATTTTCTAGCATTTTAAAGACACATAAATGGAAAATTAAAGCTCTAAATCAGCTTTAATTTGAAGTTAATTACATGAAATCATATAATGATGAATAACTCGATTGAAGCCATGTGTGGTCTGTTCAAACATCTCCAATGCTTTTGTTGAGTAACGTCGTCCTGTTTGTCCCCTCCAGGTTTCCATCAAGCACAGCGTACAGTGACCAGCAATAGAAGGATGGCAGCTATTCCAGCAGGCGGTTCTCTCGTGGCGACCACCGACTACTACCGAAGTGAGTCTCTCTGCTTTCCCCACGCCACAGAACAAGAACAAACTAGTCCTCCCTCCTGTTGGCTGACGTGTAATGAGTCGCTGACTCGTGTGTGCAGGCTCTGCTCACCGTGAAAGAATTTGGAGGGGATTTCTACAAGGGTGTGAACATTTTCTTCTTTCTATTGAACAGCAACATCCTCTGTTCAAACAGCGGCCCCCTTTTTAAAGTCTGAGTGTTATCGAAGCGTTACTATCATCTTTAATATCACAATATCGGTAACTCCTCTTATGGAGTGTGGAGCAAAGTTTTAGTTGAGCAGGCAGATGCAGAACGAGGTGTCAGATTATAGAAAAGAGACGCAAACTAGTTCTTAATGAAAGATTTAAAATACACAACGAGGCACAGTCTGTTTCATAACCTCTTATTTATCAGTTAAAATATGTAGGAAAACCAATCGTTGATCATCCCAATAACAGGCAAAGTTTTTAAATGAAGATTTTATTAGTAGCTGGTTTATTGTTTGAACATGAAGTACAACTGAATTTTAATACTGACCGGCCACCTTCTGTGTTTCACAAATACTGACTTGACTACAAAAATATACACGAACAGTAGCTGCTTGTAGGTGATTGAATATCCGCTCCTGTGTGAGTAATGTCGTCATGTTGGGCCAGACGTGTTTAAAATGCGGCTCGAAATGGAGAGATTACAGCACGACAACGCCCTTCCTGTGTTCTGTTTTTGTTCTCCTGAGACGGCCTCACACCGGACTTCAGGAGTATGTTTGGTTCTTGTTTGGGTCCGTCAGGGTGCCAAATACACTTGTCACCTGTCTTAAACCCAGTTACAGCTTCGCCCTGCAGGTTGCGGTTACATAACCAGGGGGATATGGATTTTAATTTTCTGTGTCCCAGTGAACACCCCGGGGGAAAACAAACACTGTACGGGAGCAATTGGATATTATACAAGAGCATTAGGTCCTCCCTTGTGTTAACCCTTTAGTGTAATCCAGGAAAGCGTACCTGGGCCTCTCACTGTTGTTGATCAGTGGTTTAAACTCTTTCTCTCCTCCTGCAGGGCGCATCGGCTCTACGTCCAGCAGCAGCTCTTGTGGCAGTTCGGAGTACAGCGGAGAGGTCATCCCCCACCATCCAGGTGTGTTTGTGGACCCATGTGGAAATAAAAAAAAAAAAAGCTTTTTAAAGTGTTTTTGCAAAGGAAAACTCCAGATATTCACTGTTTCCCTGCACAGTTAAATGTGTGTCAGTGTGTGAAAGCCTCTGAATATGAATTCAGACTCTCATGGGAAGTTAAAACTCAATCCTTTTTATCTGAGCTGCTTCCTAAAGATGTCTTAGCTTGTGGTTTTTAAGACAGGAAATGAGACAACCCAGTCAACGAGTCATTTAAATGTCTGTAGTTTTGAACAGAACAGCGTGTTTTGTTGTAGAGAATAAACAACAGCAGTGTGTGTGTTTTGTAATTTCTCTTTTTGTAACGGTCTCACATCCTGTTGAGCAAAAGTTTCAAAACATTTCTCGGCCGACGTCATGCCGACTTGCGTCGATCTGGTAATATCGGTTTGGGTAACCTCAGTGTTGCGGTGGTTGAGTCAGCTGTTGCCTCAGACCTCACAGAGTTGAGTCATCCTAGAAACTCTGATCTCGCTCTGTCTAATCTTTAAAAAAAAAAAAAAAAAAAAAGAGGTCGTATTCTTGCTCTCCTCTCAGGATCAGGGGATTTCTTCAACCTGATATCTTGATTCAGGTGTTGCCGATGACTAAAAATAAATTTGGTGTTGGCACACGTGCGTGCGTTCAGCCTCAGTTTAACCCTCAGCACCGGTTAATATCTGCTGAGCGCACCGGGAGCTCTGGATCAGTTTGAAAAGCATCTTGGCCGACGGCTCAGCGGAAGCTCAGGTTTCTGTCTGCGTGCCGGCTTTAACCACCAGGTCAGCTTTTTGACTGTGTCAGTCAGGGTGTTAAAACACACACACACACACACAAGGAAGTGGGTGTGCATACATATGTACAGTTCAGTGCTTCTCCCTTTTCATCGCTGTTTATTTGGTTAACTTTGCAGTATTCGATTTGATTGACAGTGATGATACATTAATAAAGAGGTGGCATGGGTGAGGTTTGTTTTCACAGCAGTGAAATCAGAACTACCATTGAAAAGTTAAAGCATTATTTACAGGGGAAACCCCACAGTGAAAGGAGAACTGCTGCGATATAAAGAGTTGTTTTCTTAGTTATAAACCATAATAAGCATTTAAACAGCATAAGAATCATTTGAATTATTCACATTTTCCTTTTTAATTAAATACATCCAACACATTGAAGTTGCAATTTGTGAAAAATCGAACATATCTAACATAACAGAATTCAACCCCCCTTCAGTAACGTATATAAACTCACATAGTCTCGTCAGTGTCATCTCTGTTGTTTCACTCCCAGAAAGTGAAAGTTCATCTGATTTGGTAGTTTTTCACCCTGCAGACTGTTCTCACATTGCAGCACTTAAATATGTTAAAATATTTTTAGTTGAGGTATTGGGTCAACGGGGGACAAAAATAATTCAGCAGAGGCGGGGATATATAAACTCGCCCAGCATAGGTCTCTAACTGGCGCCAATTTTAGAATCAGCTTGAAGTTAATTTCGGCGTATATTGACTGTACCGTAAATAAAACCGTCTTCATGTAAATGCAGCTGTCGCGGTGTCACAGTCGCTTTGACAACGAGCCAAACACGCATCCCAAGAAAGGAAACACGCGTCATGTATCCCCCCTCCCCCGCCATTCCCTCCCCACTGCTGGAGTTTAGCTGATGAAACACACACCCAACTCAAACACACTCTACGTGACGATAACACAGGTCGCCGTCACGCTCGGTTAGCTGTGACTTCGGTACTTTTCCTCACTTCAAGTCAAAGATTGTCAAATGACTCGTGTGAAATATTGTCACCAAAGTTAATGTGACGGCCAGGATGAGCAGTTAAAAAACAAAGTGCTTTATAAAACAAAACCTAAAACCTTCAATATCTGCCCCCCCTTCTCCTACAGGACTCCCCAAGCAGGACTCTGGCCACTGGTGGTCCAGTTTCTTCTTTGGGAAGCAGCCTGGGATGACCCCACTGACTGAGGAGGCACAGCAGAAGTAAGTATGAACACACACCTACACACACCTACACACACCTACACACACCACACACACACACACCACACACACACACACACACACACACACACACACTGTGTTGTAATCATTTTTTGTGGTCTTTAAGACAAACAGGCCGAGTGGCGCATCGTGTTCAGCTCCTTTTACATCCACATCTTAATGTTTAGTCTGCCCTGGTTTGCCTGTTTTCTCTGTCTCTGTGTAACTGATTGATCCTCGTCTCTATCAGGGCGGGGGTCCCGGGTGCAGTGACGAACGGTCAGATCACCTGCGTCGCCAGGGAGATGGTGACGCAGCGCCAGGTGAGCGAGAGCAGCGACGCAGGAAGTCCCACCCCCTCCTGATCCCGCAGCCTCGCTCTGACCTGCACCACCGCACCTCAGGAGGGGGGGTTTACACCAACGACCAACGCTAGGTGACGGGAGGACGTCCCGTTTACACAACCTTTATTAGTTTTTTTTTTTTTTATTTTATTATTCATCGTAGTGCAGGCTGCCTTACTTGTTTTTGTGTTTCTTTTTGACAACAAGAAAAAAAGAATAAAAAAAAAAACAACAACAAGACGATGATGCAACTGATAAGCTGTTTGTGTTCTGTGTTTTTTTTTAAACATTTGTACTGTTCTGTGTTTGTAATACTGTGGTGCACACACATCCACATGCCTTTGTTAAGCATTTTACATTTTGTCACCCTGTGATTGCAAACGCAATAAAGTAGACTCTCGCAGCCTAAACCTGTCGGCCTCACGTCCTCGTTCTTCTGTCACTGTGCGTCACTGAGCACAAAGCAAAAATGTGCCCCCGGCGTACAATCACCAACGCCAACAGAGGTATTTGTTCAAATATTACAATGTGATTCAGAAAAAAAGATAAGAAAAGTTCATTTATTAATCTCTCAGCTGGGAAATTCAGTGTTGCAGCAGCAAAGAGGAAACTGCAACATGAATTAAAAACTAAACAATAATTTAGAAATGTACATCTTAACGTACGAGTGTACTTTGTTCTGCAGTTTCAAGAACAAGATTTTCAAAGTTTCTAATTTATTTGTTGAAGTGATGTGTGCAGAGCTGCTGGTGGAAACAGCCGTATAAGGAGCAGAAGGTTAAAGTGTGTGTTTGCCAGGGAGAGGTTCGCTGGTTCGCTGGTTTTGTACAGGGCTATTCCAGGAACAGAGTAAACAGTGAGAGCACTTCACGTCCTCCAAGCTGCCGCTGAAGCCGGAGTCTTGAGTTGTGTAACTGCTGGCTCAGTGTCGAAACACCCACCACATCTGGGAGTCCAACAGCCCCTGTGGATGAAAAACTGATTTCTGCACAAACTGGACAAATTAAGGGTTCAAAATAAGACATATCAAAGATTGTTGCACTTTAATTGTTAACTCTGGCACTAAATTTGCTTTATAAATCATATAATCTCTAGAAAACCTTTCCTGAGGCTACAAAAATTGTGAATGAATAATAATGAATGAATTTCCTCCTTTCATTGTCAAGCGTTTGAACCAAAAAGATATCTAAAAGAAAGACAAACAACACATACAGTTAAAAACATTGGTTATATGCAGAGTTAGAGGAAGTATTCAGATTATTACTTCAATAAAAATACTAATATCACACTAAAAATACTCTTATAAGCTAAAGTCCTGCTTTGAAAATGTTATTTAAGTAAAAGTATGCACAGTAATACTCATGAGCACACTAAATATGTTCAACTACATTCATATTTGCAGTGATTCAAGTAGTTAAATGACTTTTTTGCCACTTGTGCAGTTAATTACTGAAACTATGAACAAAGTTGGACCTTAAAAGGGAAAGAAATGATTTTTTTATTTATATTTTACCGTTATTGCTCCTTGCTAACTTTAGGAGAGGTTCAGGTGTGTTTCAGGAAGCTGGATTGTGAAAAATACTTGGCTGTAGTTTTTAATGTTTTGAATCTGAATGAATATATTATTGGTGACAAATATTATAATAAATGTTGATTGAAGAAGGTGCATGATGTTTTAGAAGTTACCTGACTGGTCTGTCTAATAAAGGTGTGTCTCCTCTCACCTGACTCACTCCTGCTGTCCTGATGCATATATAAAACACACCTTGATATGAAAGGGGGGCTGTTTAAACCTCCTCCCTCTCTGTGTTTGTTGCTCATCAGCAGGTGAGACTAATTAACTCATTTCACTGCTGCAAACAGTCTTAAACTAAGAAAATAAACTACACCAAGCAGATGATGTTGCTTCAGGACAGTTTTGGATTTTAAAGAAGAATATTCAGGTTTCTCATGGGATGTTTGTCAGAAGCCATTTTGAGACCACATGTTTGTCCATGATGGTTCCTGAAGTTACCTGGAGGTGCTGAGGGCCTTCACCTTCACACAGGTAGGAGATCGGCCTTCAGTTGGGCGGTTTGTTTGCCTGCTTGGTTGAATTGATGCTGCTGGTTGTTTTGGCTGCTTCTTTTTGTCATCCTGCTGTGTTTGCTTTGGCATGAACTGATTTTATTTCTGATGCTGGTTGAGCTACTGTTTGTTTGTTTGTTTTTGGCATTCAGGATGTTTGATTTAGTGGAGAAATATGAATCATCCCGTTTGAGGTTAATGAGCAGCGGTGGAATAACTAAGTACATTTACTCATGTGCTGAACAAGTTTGAGGTTCTTGTACTTTACTTGAGTATTTGCTTCTGCCACTTTATACTCCTTTGCAAGTCTGAGAGAGTTTATCCCAGTTTTTGATACTTTACAAGATTTATGAACACCACAGGTATAAAAAATGTAAAAGTAATTAAATTAATCGTTATTGTGATGATTTGATGCTTTTCCATTCATTTATAAGTAATCTAATGATAATACTGTAACGGTCCAGCATTAAGTACTTTTACTTTGTAATCATTTTAAGCACATTTTCTTGATCATATTTTATTTAAATAACATTTTAAATGCAGGACTTGTAATGGAGTATTTTTATACTTTTATACTATTAGTACTTTTACTTAAGTAAAGGCCCTGAATGTTTCCTCCGCTGCTGGTGTGAAGTTCGATTTGTGATGTTTAAGCTGCTGATTGTTTTGTTGTGCTGCTCTTCAGACTTATGGATGTTTTGTTAAAAAAACACTCACTTTATACATTAGTCTACTATATTGACTCTGTGGGAAACTTCTTCAGTTACATCCAAGAAAAGTAGTCGCTTTGACATTTCCTCATCATGACTCATTCACTTTGCTTTATTCTTTGCAATATAAGCGCTTCTGAACTGCTGAATAGGCTGTTGGTTGGCTACAAATATTTAATATGATGTGTTTTTCACATGTGTATAAATCTGCTGCATGGCTGAAGGATCTCATCCTGCAGCGCACACGTCAGGTGAGGCGCTGGGATCAGGTTTATCAGTCTGATTTCACTTGATGGTTCGTTCCTGCTGTGGTTGGAGGTGTTTAACTTGAACATTTCGGCTGTTATTCAAAGCTGTGTTCCTGCTGTGTTCGCTGTAGATGCTGTTGGTTTCTTCAGGAGGTCAGATGAGCACCTGGCCTCCTTTCTGCGTGGGAAAAAAAAAACACATTAAAATGCACATACATGACGTTGGGTGGTGTTGTATCCAATGTAGTTTTAGGAGGAAAGTCATCCCGTCACAAATGTCTACTAATGTGTCAGCTAACTGAAAAACATTGATTTATTTTGACACATGACGTCTTGGTTCTTTTGTGGTCAGTCTTTTCACGCTAATGTGGAATCTCACATTTCATAAGAGCTGATTTCTGCACTTTTTTATAGCTGACTCTGCTGCTGAACAGCATTTAGACTTCAGACTGTTGTTGTTGGTTGTGATTCAGAGTTCGGTTGCACTTCTCATTTCATTTAATTGTACTAAATACACTTTATTATACGGCTACTTGGGCTGCATTGCTGTGAAAAACACAAAGGTAAACACCTAAATAAGTTTTTTAGATATTTATTTCAGTCTCACAGAGTTTTTGAGTTCCTAGTCTTTGAATCCATTTTTTGTGCAGTTGCGTTTAAAGACATCAGTAAATTAAACTCTCACTTCTTCCACTCATCATCAGCTGAGTTAAATGGAATCAAAAAGCCACCTGTCTGACCAAATTTATACTCAGATCCTACTAGCAGTGGTCATTATGGTGCCTTTAGAGGCCTGTTGTTCACTTTTTTCCCTGCGTTTTTGCAGTTTCCCTAAAATTACAATTCCCCAAACTCCCTTTTTATCTTTTGACTTTTTCAAGTCATCCAGACGGGCAGAGAACCGCCACCCTGCCACAAACCCTGACGCAGGATTTTCCCATCTGACAAAAAATGGGTTTGTATAAGCGCCGCTATCCCCTGTTCACCCCCCATCTCTCTGTCTGTCTCTATGAAACAGAGCAAAGACAAACAATGCTGTAAAGTGGCCTCTCTGCATGTCCGTGTTAAAACGTTGAAAAGGGGATTTGTTCTGTAGCTCATTTGGAGCGCAGAGCGAGTGAGCGGCCAGCCGTCCTCCCACGCTGCAGTTTTTCCAGGTCACTGGGTGCTCAGAGGGTCATCGAAAAGTGGGAGTGAAGGAGGCGATTTTCTCTTCTGTCTTTCAACATCTGTTCTTCTTTTGGCTCCCCTGGGAGATATTATGAAAAAGGCTGCATCTTATGGATGTTTTCACTGTCATTTTTAGGATTTTATTCGTTCGTTTATGATGCAAAACACTCCTAGCTCAGGTCTTTAAGTCTATTTTTTTTTCTTCTAACCAACAGCACAAAACCACATGTGCTCAAATTACAATCATAAAACAGAACAAAGTAAGAAAATCCAGTTTTCTCGCTGTGTCTTCAACAAAAGATGCCAAACAATCTTATTTAATCTTTTTTTAGGGACATTTTACATGTTCACATCCCATCTTATAGAGCCTTTAATCAATACTTTAAAATATAGCACAGAGAATTATGAGCATAAAACTCTGCTGTGATGTGTTGACTTCAGATTTACACGAGTTAAAGCTGCATCAATGCTTTGAGAAGTAAAAAAAATCAGATCTTCAGCTTTATCTTTGTGAGATGAACTGCAGCATGCTGGTCCTGCTGGTCTGAATCCTTCGTGCCTCAGTACTGTTGCTGTGAGTATCATCAGAAACGAGGTGATTGATTGTGAGACAGATGCTCAGAGAATGAGTGTTTGTTACGTCTTCAACACTGACGATGATGAGTAACACAGATTTGTACAGTCAGGATATAATCTGTGACTGTAGCAGCAGATTTCTGCTTTTTTCTGAGTTACAACTGATGTTTTAACTGACTAAAGTTTTTAATTGAGCTTCTGCTTTTTTTTTTTCAGTTTTTCCTTTTAAACACTTGTCCTCAAATGTGGTAAAACTGTCTGCTTTAACTTTCCTAAATTACATGCAGGCACATCACAGTTTGAGCTTCATGTTGTTAATCTGCTGTTTTGCACTTCACTCATTCTTACTTGGTTGAGACTGGAAGTCCAACCAGCATGTTAATCCTGCAAAGTTCATTATGTAAGAGAATATTTGGCTTCATAACCTCCTGTTTCCAATGATCAGATCCTTTTCTAAAAATTCATATTTGATGGTTTAAGGGCCTCGTGGGTCTCAAGTGTACAGATTCTAAAACTTTCTTCCTCAGTCATTCTGGTGACTGTTTCTCACGTCACAAGGCATTGATCACCTGTGATGTGAAATCTGCTGATGCTAATGTGCTCTTATGTTACAGTATGGATGGGTTCATGCAAGTGTGGCTAATTTTAGACATGCGCAAAAAAATCCTGCACACAGTGAAAAACTGACTCTTTTCCACATGTTTTCTGCAATGATTTTGAGCTGCACCCTCTCATCAAGCAAGATGGCGACCGCTTAATCACCAAACTCGAGGCTTCAAAACTGTCTGTGAACCAATGAGCGACTTCAGAGGCTTCATCCAGTCCAGTTTTATGTTTTATTTGCTTTGACGGCTTCCTTCATTCATACCAAAAAACAAGTAAATTTCATATACAAGTCAATGAATCTGGGGAATCATAACATTTTATTATCTTCAGTATCTGCACATTGAGACTGGAGTGAAAATGATTCTGTGCAAAACAATCTTGAAAACATAAATCCCTGTATTTTCACAGCGCTGGCCCTCTGATATGATCACCTCCTGAGGCTCAATGTCCACATGACATTTACATTTCTGACCATTTTGGCCTCTTTGCTCCATGAAGGATCTGCACACGGCTCAAAATATGACACGTCTTTTCCAAAATGATATTTGATGATGATTTTGATATTTGGCACCTTTTTGACTCCACTTGAAGCCTCTAATTTCATATTGCAATCAAAACAGCAGGTGTTTTTAGTATCCAAGTGTCTTTGAGCTCATCCATTTGACCCAGGCTGCCAAATCCCGAGCAGCCAAGAGAGCTGAGGAATGGGACGTTAAGGGATCCTGATTTCTAAACTTCATTTCAGTCTATGAATCAATGATGTGTTTCCTTCTACTTGATGCCCTGGTCGGCAGGCCTGCTATGTTTGGAGGTGGAGAAGTGAAGAGAAGAGGAAGGGCCCAGCACAATGTTTACCCATATTCCTTTGGTTCTGTATCCATCTGGGAATCCTGGAAAGAGACAGAAACTCATTTGGTTTGCTTATTGTGAGAGAAGACACCTGAGTTATGTGGTTAATGTGCGAATGAATGCATTTGAAAGCTTTCTATTGGATTCAAATGTTCTCTCTTACAGTAGCTTCATTATAAAAGCTGAGTGTGCTGCTTTTCGGGGTCACTGGGTCCACTGGACATTGCAAACTGAGACAGAAAGATCAGCCTTTCTCTTCATCAACATCTGTTGTGTTCCTGGTTAAAGGCCGGCGACGTCCTGCGGTTCTTATTTTTGAGTGAATCTCACAAACAGCACGACGTCCTGCTGCTTTAAATAAAGACCAGAGCACCGAATGCATACAAGTTTTCATCCCCAGCTGACGACTGTCTCCAACAAACACACCGCTCCCTCCTGTCTGAGGAACATCTGCTCAAAGCTGCAGATCTCAGCTGTTTCTTTTTGGAACGGAAACTTTCTATTTGTGGCCCACCCCCCCCCCCCTTTTTTTTTCCTCCCAAATATTTACGTCGTCAGTTGGAAAGAATTGCTCTGAGAGCCACGAGCAGAGCAGTGAAGTCAGAAAAAAAACGAAGGATGGTTGAACATAACGTTGGGTTTTCATGGGTTTTGTCAACAATCAGAAAACTAGAAGAAGTAGAAGTTTAAGACTAAGTGTGTGTGTGTGTGTGTGTGTGTGTGTGTGAGAGGTGTGTCTGCTGTAAACTGACCTACTTAGCGAGCATACAGGCGTGTCTGTATATATAGCCTGTGTGCTCGTATGTGTCTACTTTCTCTCAGACCTACTTACCTATTTACACACCGGACCTGGAAAAGCCCTTTAAAAAGTTCAGGAAATAACTTTTTAGAAGAGGCCAAACTTGCAGTTTATCATAACGTGTGTTTTCATCTAAATGTTGAACACATTTGAATTACATTCTAGATATGACTTCTTCACTGCTGTTTGCCTAATATCACATTTGTGTCGCTGCATGTGAAAGCAAATGTTTGGACTTGGGGCTGTTTTTTATTTTTTCTTCCTGTGTTAGTGTTAAGTTTTCTCTGAAGTGGAGCTAATAAACGCAGCCTGGTTTATCAACAGTTTGAGGAGGGGTCTTTCCTGTTTCAGTGTGGAAAATCACCCAGCTCCATTTCACAAGTGTTTTATCCCAGTTTGGTGTGGAGCAGCTGGACTGGAAACCTATGAGGCCGACCTCCTAACCCGACAAGGTGGGAGGTGGAAAGTCATCCTACTGTGGGAAAGGTGTGTGTGTGTGTGTGTGTGTGTGTGTGTGTGTGTGTGTGTTTATGTTTACCTGGAGGCGTCGTCATGGTGACCCAGAGGGTGACCTGTTTGTGCCTGACAGAGTCGCTCTGATGGCTGAAAACAGGCGGCGTCTGCTCTGGACTCCGAGGGAAGTCTGAGAGAGAGAAAGAGACGTGTTTATAGTACACTTGTTAGAAAAGAAGAATATGGGAGAGATGAGGAAAGGAAACATAATTAGTAGTCTAAAGTTTTAAAAGTGGTTTTATTTTGGCGATCAGCCCGTCTTCTTGTTTCCTCTTTAAGATCAGCTGTGGGTCAAATTCTAAATCTAAAAACTTAAACTATATATAGATGCTTATATATCATACAGATGGGTGAAAAATAAAAGGAAAAACCTGAACGTTTGACCCCCACAGTGAGGAGGTGTGTTTTGCTGTTTTGTTTGAATCATCAGAGGACAAAAGTCACTGAGTGGTTTGATGTTTTGGTCCGATGTAGAACAAAAGAGGTCCGAGGATGGAGCCTTGGGGAACTCCATGTCTCTGCTTTTGTAGGCTCAAATGTGCTTTACAGACAAAATAACACCTGGAGCACTGAAGCTGTTTCTGAGGCTCATGATGGACCAACACCTTAATAGATTTTAGATTTTATTATTGTTGTTGCTGTTGTTGGTGTGATCATGTGCACAACAATTACATGGAGCAGTCGACGGCAATGAAATTTGAGTCTCCAGCTCCTTAAACAATGCTTAAAATATTTTAGAGACCACACGTGCAAAAAGTTGGAAATATGAAGTATTTGTGCTTTAAAAAATGAACTAAAGTTGGCTTCGCCTCCTCGGCTAAAAGCTTCTGCTGGTCCGACATGTTTTTATCCACTTTGGGATCATAAGTGATGATTTTGAGAGGGGTTGTTCTTGTTTGAGTCCATACATTCAGTTTGAGTAGCTGTAAAAAACCATCAGGCTAACTGATTTTTCGCGTTGGTTTTTTCTCCGGGCGAGTGTCTACCTGCTTCTGGGAACTCGTCCAAACCTCCTGCTCCATTTTTTCTAAACGTGTTCCTCAAGCCGCCAACTGTTTTTTTTTCTCTCGGGCTTCGGTTGTTGTAAACTTTGTTTTGTGAGGTTCAGAGGACAGAGTGTTTTCTTCATGTCAGGGGCTCACAGGAAATGTTAGGTTGTTTTGTTTTTGTCTTCTCCTCCAGTGTAACAGAACAGACAGTCCTCAGAGTGCGAGACAGACAGGATGACTGGTTTTGTTGCTTCTTGCTTCGTGTGCATGGGACGTGACTAAGTCCTGACTCTGTGTTTCTGTGTGTGTGTTTGTGGTGGCTTCTGATTGTGTGTTCAGGTTTTTTAGTGTTTGTGGGAGCATTTTAATTTCTCTTAACTTTTAACTTCTTTAATAATCTTGTCATGAGTTTTACAGATGGCTTCTCCAAACTTTGGCAGATAAAACTGAGATTTTTGCCTCCAATACAAACATTGGAGGCAAATTATTCATGTATGTTTGTTTCTTGGTGCTTACAGCTAGATATTAGCTGTATAGAAAGCTATTTTTGCTCCCTGTTTTGTATGGTTTGGCAATTATGGTTGAAATCAGTGACTATTTTATTTAAAATACAGCAGTAACTAATGATTTTTCATTATTTATTTCTCAGTTTCTCATCAATGACTTGTGAAAAGTGGAAGTTTAGATCAACCAGCTGTCCAAAAAACCCCAAAATACTCAATCCATAATCATAGATCACGATAAGAAAACACACATTTGAAGTGCTGGAATGAGTGAGTTTAGTCATTTGTGAGTTAAAGAATTGGTTTGATTATCATAATTGTCACTAATTAATCTTCTGCCACTCAAATAATCAATGACTGGACTATTTGACTGTATTCTTGAGCTGAAAATAATTAATTTAGGGACTATTTCTTCTGCAGAATGACAGCTATACCTTTTTGTTAAACTGTCCTTGGTTTATTAATACGAGAGGTGAGTAAGAAAATACGTTTTTGTGATGTTTATTACACCAAAATTCAACCTGCTTTTATCCAGAATATCCATGTTTGTATGATGTGACCAGCACATTAATGCCAGACTCATTTACATATCAGCAAACCGAATGAGAACGAACAGGATGTTATTTTCTGCGGTGGAACTTCTCCGAGTTCAGACATCAGAGGTCAAAGTTTCAGAGAGCGCTGCTGTTTTCGGAGTGATCCCACACTTCTTAGCATGAAGGAAACATACGTGCACTTTAACTTTTGCTCCCACTTAAATATTTACCTTCTTTTGGGTCACTGAGCTAATAAAGTTTACTGTGTGTGTGAGCGGTCGTACTTCTGTAGAAGCCGTTGCGGGCGAGCAGACAGGCTGGAGAGTTGACGCTGGTCATCGTGTGTCGGGTGTTCGAGGTCGCTGACCTACAGGGTCGACATCCTGGAGAGAGAAGAGGGAGATCATGAGTCAAACCTCGAAGCTGTCGTCACTCTTTTTAGTCTGAACTGAAGTCGAACAGATGACTCAGACGGGAGTTTTCATCTCTTAATCAGCTCGGCGCCAGTTTGTCTGTGCTGCTTTCTGAACTCTGTTTACAAATCAAAGTTAAAAAGAGAAAATTAAAGAAACAGAAATTACAAAAGCTTTTTCATTTGTCAGTCTATCAATTAATCTGAATATTTTTTCAAATCAAATGAAGAGCAATAGAAGCGAAGCGCAGTTTTTTTTATTTCGTTTTCTCTGTGCTTTCAAATCAACTATCAAACTTTTTGAAAGTGGTTTTATTTTTGCGATCAGCCCGTCTTTGCTGCTCAGAGCTTCTCACTGTGTTTCCTCAAATCAAAGTTAAAATAGAAAATTAAAGAAACAGAGTTTTCATTGGCCAGTCTAGGAATATCTATCAGGAAATAAACTCTTACAAGTTCCCTGATTTGTTATGTGATCCCTCGTTTTACCTGACGAAATTCAGTTTTCTGTCAAACTGTAAGATGAGCCGTTATGTGGCTGATAGAAGTCTTCACATTTAAAGGGATGCTGGTTGTTTAATTGTTTTTGTTTTTTGTCCAATTGTTTCAGCTCTTAATATATTTTTGCTTAAAATAATCCACACCTCATTTCTTCTTTTGTTTAAAATGGCAGAAAACTTAAGCTTCTAACATATTTACCTCTAAAGTTCAGTCACTATCTTTATTTGCTCCTTGTACATATAATTTAGTTTCCATTTTTATTTCTGCATTCAGTGCTTTTATATACGGTTTACTATATTATATTATCTCTGTGTGTAGTATTTCATTGTGTGAACCTTGCATACAGTAGTTTACACTCCAATAATATCATAATATAGTTGAAGTTTGTCCGTCAGCGCGATGAGACGGAGAATCGAGCGCCGCCTGTTGAAACTCAAACCTGCAGCGACCGAGAGTCCAGAGAGAAAAACTGTGAGGGAAGACTGTGATGGAAAGAAAGACGTGAAGAGTGGAAAAGTAAATACGGACTGAGTTGAATGTCCAAACAGATAAAGAGCAAACAGAGGAAATGATTTATTCCAGTGAATGCGGGGACAGTTTGTTCAACCCGTCACCTGAAGCACTGATGCTGCTATTATTAGAAAACACTCACATCACTTTACTGTTTAACTCTGCTGCCTTTTGGCCTTCGTTGTTCTGCATGCACTCATTTATATCTTTGAATTTTTCATTTGTTCTGTGATTATTTGAGCTGTTTCTTCCACCCGTGCTCTCTTGTGTGCAGTATCTGCTTTAACATGACACAGATGTAGTATTGGTACCACACTGGTGTTTTCTTAGTTTTTTTTTTTGTTTGTTTGTTTAAGGCCGAAACTCTTTCTCCTGGCCTAACATAGAAAGGATTTGTCAAAGTAGGTCATTGTCTTCCCTCAGGCCTCCATTAAGCTCACTGAGAAACATGCAGAAGTATCTGGAGTGATTTTTCCATCACACTGAAGATCATTTTGTTCAATCTTTAGCAAATTCTTTTATCATTGCTGTGAGAAGTTTGGAGGAACATTTTAATACATTATGTTTGCACATTATTCTCCTCATCTCACCTATATTTCCATTTGTTTGTCTCTTTGTTTTGGCAGCTGAATTTCATTGTATATATGATAAAATGACACTTTTGCAGACAGTTTTTTCCGTAATCTTTAAAACAGTACTTGAGCTGAGCAGTTTCTGAGCAGTCTGCAGTTTTGTTGACAGGCAGCTCAACTTTGCTGACACAACTGAGGTGTCACAATGTTTCAGGCTTTATTTCATGCCAGCAGGATCTGATCTTCTCCTTCAAACTCTCTGACGTCTTTACACGACTGGTTCTGTCACTTTTGTACTCTTACAAATGCAAAAATATTGAATGACTTTGTGTTCAGACTGTCTGATGTCTGACTGTTTGCACAGTTGTTACCGTTCGAGTGCTTATTGCAGCTCGAACCTCTCTAAAAGTCAAATGTAGCTCAAAGTTTCCGCAAGTTTTGGGAAAATCAACTAAAGAAAAGGCAGATAAACGTTTCCATTCACTATTGTTGTTAATGTGCAAATTAGGAGTTGATTAATGAGATAAACAAAGCAATGAAATCAAAGTTTTGATAAGGACGAGGGCTGTGAAACCTCTCACAGACCAGACGAAGTTAATGAATGTTGAAGGAAAATAAATGTGACTAAAAATATGGAAAACATCCTCATCTTCCGCCTTTTTGGTCTTTGGTTGTGGTTAAAAATGGGTTGTTAGAAATGTGGTTAAGATGTTAAAGAAACTGAAGGTCAGTGTGTTTAAAGTGACTTGTCCTGAATTCAAAGTCATCAACCTGAAGGCTGAATGTTTGTTTGCGTTGACCCAATGCGCCCGCTCGTCCTTGTTCCTGTTAGCTTTCAGATAAAAGTTGCTTTTTCTGGTAACGGGAGCCCTCAAAACATTTGTTTTTAGTGTTGAAATCCGAGGCTGTGGAGTTTGTGTGGCAACAACTTTCATGGAAGCGGGCGCTCATTTTATTTTTAGAGATAAAATCTGCTGTGAAAACATCCAGTTTGGGGTTGATTTTTCTTGTTTGTGCTGTCAACACAGATTTTTCCTCATTCTGTGTATAAGCATGAGCTGTGTGCCCAAAAGGAACAAAATGATCCAAATTTTGATTTTCATGCATCTGCGCTGAATGTTTGCAGGTCTCAGGATGCCGTGCATTCGATAATTATGTGCAAATAACATCAAAATATAAGAAATCATACCTGGAAACCCCTGCAGCTGTGTGGATTAATTCAGTATTAAGTCAACAAAAGCTGTGTATTTGGAGACATTTCTAGATGGATGTTGCCATGACACACTTAAAATAGGACGGAGACGAGAGTCACAGGCACAGTCTTGGTTATATAAATACGTTTGGTCATGCAGGGATGAAAACAGTGTGTGTGTTGTAAGATAAGCGTTTCACAGCTCTCAGTCTGTGTGGTATTTCATATGTGGGTGACCGCTCTTTGCATGCTGAGGCTCATTGAATTCTCGTTCAGGACTGACCGCTGTGCCGCGTCACATCTGTGACTTAATCTGCACAGAGGAGCTAAAATCTGTCGGCAGCAGGGCGGTGACACCATTTTTCTTGTTTTGTCCTCAAATCTATTGGATATGAAAAACAGACGACGAGAAATTTAGAAAATACATCTCTAGTTTTTATTTAGTCTGTTTTGAATTGTTCAGTTATCGTTCTGCTATGCTTCAAAAAGCCATTTCTCTTCTGTTTTTTGTAAAAGTATTTACACACACCGTCTAAGGCTGCTCATCATGTAAAACACATGTTTGACTGTTGGCTCGCAGTTTGCGCAGGAAGTTTGTATTTTGTAAACATTACAAAAAAGAGTGCTCTAAATGTATTAATTTCTCTGTCATCTCTTTTGATATAAACATAAATGAGGCCTGTGGTCGTCTACAGCTTCAGACCTCACTTAAGATCTGTGTCGCACTGTTTTAAGCAATCCAAGTTTGCAGTGATTTCACATCACTGAAGATAAAGAAGCTCCGACTCCGTTTTCATTAAGTTTAAAAACAGTTTTTCTCCGTCTGTGTCTTTAGGATCTGTTTCATCAGGATTTGGATTGGACTTTAAATTGGAGAATTACTACTAATGGGTAGCACTGAACATCTTATACCACAATAAAGTGATTCAGATGGAGAAAGACATCTAACATACAGTGTAAATAAATATATATACATGCACGTAAATGACAACAAACTACAGTTCAGACCTCAACATTTTAGATACAGCAGAAACAAAACTGTGTGTAGATAGTAAAGACTTTATTTGTTTAATTTAAAGAGACAGCAAAGCAGAAGCACTTGCCTTTTTTCTGTATACTGTATATTATCAAGCAAATGTAAACAATTCTGATGAAAGAGCCTGAATATTCACAAGCTTTGGGATCTGAATGTGTTTAAAACTAAAGACAAAAGAGGGTTAAAGAAATGTAAAAAGGGGGAACATGCAGTGAAAAGAGGAGTCATGTCTATGCTGAACCTCTCGCTGCTGCCATCGCTTACATAACTCTGCTCCCTCAATGGGATGTAGGGGAAAGGTCGCAGCCGCCCACTGTCGTCTCATCCTCTTATAGAATCTGCTTTTCTTCCCTCAAATGTAAAACCACGTCTCCCTCTCTGGTAACTGCACGTCTCTCTCTACATATCTAAGATCAACGTTCGTCTGTTTGGTTCAAATGCATGAAAAGGAAAATGTTTTAAATAGTTTTTTTTTTTCTTTGCTCATCAAGTTGTTGCATCCATCATTAGATCTGAATGAAAGTCTGAGCTCAAAGGGAAGAAGGAAAGGAAGTAAGAAATAGAGAAGAGGAAGGGAAGAAAACATGACAGCAGGAAGGAAAGAAACATGAAATGAGGAAATAAAGAAGGAAAAAATGAAGGAAATGGGAAGGAAGCAGGAAAGGAGACATGAAGGAAGTGAGGGAGGGGACATGAAGGAAGTGAGGGAGGGGACATGAAGGAAGTGAGGGAGGGGAAGAGGAAGGAAACTTGAAAGAAGGGAACATGAAAGAAAGGGGAGAGGGGACAACAAATATATAAGGAAGGAGACAAAAGAAGAGCAAAGAAGAAGAAAGGAGGAGGAAAACATGAAAGAAGGAAGGAAACATGACAGAAGAAAGGAAGGATGTATCATAATGCCATAAGTACACACACGCCTCCCTGCCTATAAACAAACCCTCTCTGCTGCCGTGCAAACACCCACCTTCAGCCAGCTTTAAATAATCCCGGTTTAATAAAGCAGCTCTGCAGAATCCCGAAGCTTCAGGAAATGAACCCCACATCTGCAGGTTCCCCTCCGAGGGGGAGTGACGCTGCAGTTTTGCGAGTGTTGCGGGCGTGGCCTGAGAGTCGAGCGGCTCTCCAAGTCAAAAGGTCAGCAGCTGTTGTGTTTTTTTTTTTACACTCGGCTGCTGCTTTTAGCTCGGTGACCCACATTTGAGGCCGAGCTAGCTATGTTCTAGTGTTTTGTCTGTTCATGTTGGGACTGCACCCAAAATTTTACTGAAGTTATCAGAAATATATTATTCACAGCCTCCGTCCAGTAACAGCTAACTTATCAAGTCTTTTTTAAGATGAGATCAGATCAGATTCACCTTTACTGATCTAATGCTGAGAAATGTGGTTACTGCAGCAGCACAATGACAGAAATAAATGCAGATTACTACTGAGCCTAAGAGAAATGCATAAAATACATGCACTAAGATGAGAATAGAGTAAAAAAAAAAATAGAAGCAATGCTTGAGCCTTTGGCGACAAATGACATGATGAAGTGACAGTGGTGTGATTAAAAGTGGTAATTATGATAAAGTTTGCAAAGTGCTCTGGCAGAAAAAGTAAAAGCAGTATAGTTGGAAAGTAATAGAACAGAAACAATAAGGCCCAACTAAAGCTAGAAGAAAATGGTTCTGTGCAGACCAACCTGCATAAAATGTTCCTGATAAGCTCAGTGAAAGTACAAAAAAGAAGAAAAACGAGTAGTGAGACAACAGGATGCCATCATGCAAGATTACCTGTGAGACTTTGTTTGTGCAAACTTCATTAAGTTTGTTCGTCATTATTTTTTATGACACTACGCAATGAAGTCCATCTTGATCAAAGTTCAGTGATTAAAGTCGGAGCGTCTCTGCTGCTGAAGACGTTAAAGAGAGAAAAAAGTGCTGTGATATGACTGAGATTCAATTCAGGGACTTTTAAGAAAACTGCTGGTCAATCATGGCTGGTCGATGCAGTTAAAGTAAAAGACCTTTTTGAAGTGATTCTGCAGCTCTGAGGAGTGAAGGGAGATCTCTTCTCTTCATGAGGGCTATTTAATTTGAAGAGAAAATTAAAAATAAATTCTCAGCAGCAAGCGAACAAAACCAGAACTGAGAGCAGCTGGTTTGTGACTTTCTCACCCACATGTCTGTTTTTTAAATCCACGGAACATAAGCTCTTTCTGCCTCGCTGTCTAATCCACTTTCACTTCTCCTCAGTGTGATGGTTTAGAGGAAGTTGCACACAGCGCTTGTGGTCCTTAGCATAATTTCAAACATAATCTCTCTGGATTATTCCAATGAGATTTCTACTCTTGGTTTTCTGTGGAAACTGAATTTAACACGCTGGTGATTCCTGGATGTTTTTGTGGACAGCGATGTTTAAAAATACATGCACAAGATGATTCTGGAGCATGATTCTGGAGCATCTTGGTTTCCTGTAGTCTAACCAGGCTAAATAAGAAGATATTCCCCTAAAAATAAAACCACTTAATCACACAGATTATCAGAGAGGCTGCAGTGTGTTTGTGCCACCTTCTGCAGCTGTAAGTTGTTTTAACAGGACTCCCTGCTGACATGAACAGACTTCGCCCCGCGGTCTGTGAAACAATGAGTCTTTATTAATCCTGACTAATGACTCGCATGCCGAGGAGATTTGCCTTGTCAGCAGACCGCAGAGCGATGAGGTCTTAGAAGGCCGGCGGTTTACGAAAACACGCTGACCTCAGACCTTCTGCTGGATTACGGCGAACTGTCCCTGTATGTTCGTGCTTATAAAGGCTTTAACGTGCTGCACTTGTGGTCCCTGCAGCTTCTGTCCTCTGCAGTAAAGTTTAGGCTGTTTTGCAACATTGTGCACATTTTAAACTCTCTCATTGGATTTTGATAAAGTTTGTAGCCCTTTCATTGATTTCCTTTGCTCTTCATCAGTTAGTTTTGGTTAAGATTAACTGTATTTGTGGTGCAGCGACAGAAAATCTGCATCGTGAGGACAGTTAGTAAAATAAAGTCAGTTTAGTGTGGGTATGAATTGCGACGCTTTGTTATAAGAACAAGTGTCTCGTGTCTTGACTGATCTGCCGAGAAGCTGCAGCTGTACATTTTTTAAAGAATAAAGATGGAGATATTCTGTGTTATTATTGTCAACAAATCCCATGAAATAAACAGAAACAACAAAGTCTTTGTCTCTCTGTCGGCCTATCTGACACTCAGGCCCAAGCAAATGGGATCCTACTGAAGATAAAAAATATAATAACATGTCACAAGCACATAGTTTGTTTTTTTTTTTTAATATAGGATTAAATCATTTCTTAAAACAGCTGATCATTGTAATTCTATTAATCACAATTAAACAGGACCATACAGTGTATTTGTTGGGGACTATTTTCAGTGGCGGGTGAATCAGCATTCAGGTCTTTTTTTGGGTGTTTGTGGCAGCAGAGGTATTTTATGTCTGTGCGTGTAAACATCACATCCTGTTTTAGAAATATGGACAAGCTTTTAGCCCATTTTAGCTCCCCGGAGAACTCCTAAAGAAACTGGAGGACTGTTGGATGTACAGTGGTGTGAAAAAGTATTTCCCCCCTTCCTGATTTCTTATTAAATTTAAACATTAGTCAAAGACAACACAAGTAAAAACAAAATGCAGTTTTTAAATGAAGGTTTTTATTATTAAGGGAGAAAAAAATCCAAACCTACATGGCCCTGTGTGAAAAAGTGATTGATTGCCCCTAAACCTAATAACTGGTTGGGCCACCTTTAGCAGCAACAACTGCTATCAAGCGTTTGCGATAACTTGCAATGAGTCTTTTACAGCGCTGTGGAGGAATTTTGGCCCACTCATCTTTGCAGAATTGTTGTAATTCAGCCACATTGGAGGGTTTTCGAGCATGAACCGCCTTTTTAAGGTCATGCCACAGCATCTCAATAGGATTCAGGTCAGGACTTTGACTAGGCCACTCCAAAGTCTTCATTTTGTTTTTCTTCAGCCATTCAGAGGTGGACTTGCTGGTGTGTTTTGGATCATTGTCCTGCTGCAGAACCCAAGTTCGTTTCAGCTTGAGGTCACGAACAGATGGCCGGACATTTGTCCTTCAGGATTTTTTGGTAGACAGCAGAATTCATGGTTCCATTTTTCACAGCAAGTCTTCCAGGTCCTGAAGCAGCAAAACAGCCCCAGACCATCACACTACCACCACCACCATATTTTACTGTTGGTATGATGTTCTTTTTCTGAAATGCAAATGGTGTTACTTTTTACGCCAGATGTAATGGGACACATGCACCTTCCCAAAAAGTTCAACTTTTGTCTCATCAGTCCACAGAGTATTTTACCAAAAGTCTTGGGGATCATCAAAATGTTTTCTGGCAAAATTGAGATGAGCCTTAATGTTTCTTTTTGCTCAGCAGTGGTTTTCTGCCATGCAGGCCAGTCTCTTTCTTATGTTGGAGTCATGAACACTGACCTTAACTGAGGCAAGTGAGGCCTGCAGTTCTTTGGATGTTGTTGTGGGGTCTTTTGTGACCTCTCGGATGAGTCGTCACTGCGCTCTTGGGGTAATTTTGGTCGGCCGGCCAATCCTGAAAGGTTCACCACTGTTCCATGTTTTCACCATTTGTGGATAATGGCTCTCACTGTGGTTCGCTGGAGTCCCAAAGCTTTAGAAATTGCTTTATAACCTTTTCCAGACTGATAGATCTCAAGTTACTTTCTTTCTCATTTGTTCCTGAATTTCTTATGGATTTCAGCATGATGTCTAGCTTTTGAGGATCTTTTGGTCTACTTCACTTTGTCAGGCAGGTCCTATTTAAGTGATTTCTTGATTGAGAACAGGTGTGGCAGTAATCAGGCCTGGGTGTGGCTAGAGAAATTGAACTCAGGTGTGATAAACCACAGTTAAGTTATGTTTTAACAGGGGGGCAATCACTTTTTCACACAGGGCCATGTAGGTTTGGATTTTTTTTCTCCCTTAATAATAAAAACCTTCATTTAAAAACTGCATTTTGTGTTTACTTGTGTTGTCTTTGACTAATATTTAAATTTGTTTGATCTGAAACATTTAAGTGTGACAAACCATGCAAAAAAAGAAATCAGGAAGGAGGGCAAACACTTTCACACCACTGTATGTGCATGTTTGCATGTTGTATATCCAGGTTTCTGATCATCTGTGCAGCTTCAGTCAAGTGATGAAACACAAACATCTCACTTCTGTGACGGTGGAGAAACAGTTTTATCTTTTATAAATAAAACACTTAAATATACTCTTAAATTTGGGGAAAACTGTCAAAATTCTGCCTTTTTCCAGTTTATAATTTTCAGATGACAGAACCCAGAAAGTTTAAAAAGGATCCAAATCAATGCAGAAGAAACAGACAGTCTCTTTTTACGTCATTAATCTGTCAAAACCTGCCCACAATGCAATATGACCAGCAGCAGTTCAGTCAGCGATTAGGTCAAGTTACCTGTTTTTACATCATGTTCTCTAACCTGCCCCTCTGGACTCTGATCTAATCTGAAAACACTCTGTCCTAACTGATAAGTTTGCACCATACAGGCTGTAAATATAAAACTAAGATACCTGAAGATCGAATCATTTACAACCTTGGGGTTGCTTGTGTTTCACACACTGATGGGAAAAGAAGAAATACTCTGAGAGAACATCATCATGACAAAACCAAAAATCAACCTCTTACCAGTCTTTTTAAACGTCACAGGACACTTTCAGACAGTCTGCGGGGGATGGAGTTCACACAAACGTCTGTAATCGGAGAAAAGATGCAGTCGGGCCAAGTCACAATCCAGAGAGCCAAAACAATACAAAACCAAAACATTATGATGCGACACCGATCGTCACCTGGCTCATTTTCAGAGCTGCGTCTTCGACTTTAAACAGCGACTGATGTTATGCAGCTTTAATTTATTGTCATTGGTCTAATTTTAGAAGTGAGACACATGACGGGCTGCTGTGCTTCAAAACATGTTTGAGTCTGTTAAAGAGGGGCATTTTATTTCACTTAATAGATTATATTCTGGTTAATCTGGTCCAATCTATCTCTGTTTCTGTGCAAGTGATGGTCATGATTGAGTTTCCAGGAGAGGAAACAAAACTAAATGTCATCTTATTTGTCTCAACAAACAACCTCCCCTTCACTTCCTTTTGACCAAACTGTGCGATAATGAAGCGTCGCAGCATAAATTCACTCTCCGTTCAAGAGTTTTAAGTTCAAGAGTGGATTAAAATAGGAAAGGTCGAGATTATCACAAGGGCAGGATCATATCTGAGCTTGTAAAAAAAGTTAAAAATCTTACCTTTTTTACTCTGTTTGGTTTTAATCAGGCTCCTTTTGGTCTTTAAATTTGAGAATATCACTTCAGTAAAGATGCACAAGATGATAAAATGAGTCCAGGAAAGTATTGTGAAAAAATATTATGGAATATTGTGAAAATGGAGGGATGATGGATGGAGGGACGGAGCATCAGGAGGCCAATCGGTTGCTCTCGTCTCCTCTGTTTTCCTCTGAAGTGTCTCCTTCCCAACACACACACACACACACACACACACCTCTCTCTGAAGCTTTATTAGCTGTGGAGGCAGGCCTCTCGTCTGTCTCTTCCCTCCCTCGTCCTTCCTCATGAATCACTTTTGTTTTTTCAGATCTGGATTCACAGAAAGGAGCAATCACTGTTTTATTGGTCAAATATCTAAAAACAAGAGGAATAAAGCTGAATCAAGACAAGTGTCAGAGCAGTTTTTAAATCTTTTGGGGCAAATCGTAAAGAATTTGAGGACCGAAAATAACCTGTTAACATGAGTTCTGAATATTTTAAGGTGTTTGGATCATTAAGGCTTATATAATATCGGTTGACATAATCATACATCATGTTTTTGAAGAAGAGACTGTACGTATGCCAACGTTATGTTCATGTTGGTGCATTTGGACTATCATGGGCCAGGTGTGATATCCATTGTTACGTAAAATGTAAATACAGAACATCCATCATCAGCAAAAACAGTGAAGTTACAGGCATCATGTTGACAGCCTGCTTTTCGATAAAGGTGTTTTAAAAAAAGAAAATGTTGATTGCTTACTCCAAGAGGCTCATTTATGCTTACAGTACTCCAGTTTGATTCCACAATAAATAGATCTTAATGTGATTTTAATTGCAATGAACAGATCAAAAAGGATGCTGAAATAACGACATCATTAAACCAAAGTGTAAAAAGCCTGAATTCAGGTTTTGACAGGTCTGTTTATAAGACGACAAGAAAACAAGTTTTAAAATGTCTGTTTTCTGAATGGAGTTTGGATCAATCAGGTCTGGGCTGAGATCGTAGCTGCTCCATGTACATTCAAGATAACATCATCTAAACTCCTTTTTAACCCTTTTTATGTCTGCGTCACGTCACAAAGTCTTGATGAACAAATTAAAGCCAAAAGAAATTAGTTTACCAGCATTTTTGCATTTATCAGCATTAAGTCAAGTCGATTGTGTCACACTGTTAGTAATGTCGAGTCAGCTGTTGTTTCAGCTGTATGGAGGTCCATATGATTTTTTTTTTTGTTTGTTTTTTTTCCTGTGTATTTTATGGGAAGTGAGAGTGATGCAGCCGTAGTTTGATGCGCAGTAAAAGTTTGTTTCAGGAAGGATCGTGTGTGTGTTTCAGTGGTAAGAGAAACGTGACCGGCTGAAAAAAACAGGAAGAGCAGCATTCCCTCAACGAGTTTGTTTCAACCTCCACGTGTTTGGCATTCAGAGAAACCCAATAGGATCATAATTGTTGAGATCTGTTGAGATCTTTCCAAAAAGAAACTAAACGAGTCTGAACTGTAAATATTACTCTTAAATACATTATTTAAAAGTGAGAGAACAACTTCACACAAATCAAGGAAAAACAAGCTTGTCAACCTGCATTTAAGTTTGATTGAAGACAGTTTATAAAGTCGAGGCTCAGAAAATCCAGCAACCACAGACACGTTACAAAACTTAAAACTATAAAACTCTCCAAACAAATTCTCCAAATTGATCGTGAACATATCTGTAGAAGTCTGTTTTTAATATTTTTTTTACACTTTCTGGAGCTTAAATAAGTACTGGACTCTTGTTTTGTGCTTCTTTTTGTAAAGAAGTTCCCCGTGCACTTCCTCTGAACACAACGTGAGAGCAGCAAACACAGTAAACTCAGTAAAGTCTGAGCCGCTCGCATTACACAGTGTGACATTAATAACACAAATGACACAGTGTACAACAGACGGGGTTCAGATACGGCTGTGTTTTTCCCGTCTGACATCACCTGGTATGAAGTTCAGTCTGTATAAAGGTCATTCTGCACAAAGGTGACGGGAACCTGAAGCAGCAGACTGGACGAGGAGGAGGAGGCAGTCTGCAGCAAACTCTGCATCAGTCACCCTAATGTTCATTTGTTGGGGAGAAATCGCACATAAGATGCATGTTTAATCAAGCAAAAGTTGTCAGAAACCAAAAATACTAATAAATATTGTTTATAGTTCATTAATAAAACCATTACTAGCAATTTAATGAACATTTACTGCAGCGATGTAATGCTCCTCTCAGATCTTCAGAATAATACTCATTTATTTTGAATGTACATTGGAAAAACCCAGCTTTATAAGACATTAGTTTCACAAATGTTTTTCCCTACATTTCTTCTTTGGAGAATGTTATGTTAATAAAAAGAGATGCCTCTTCTTCTGTTCAGGGGTCAAATCGACCCATTTGCTTAAAATCAAGCCAACTAAGTCCTAAAGATTTGTACTGAATAATGATAGTGACAATAGTAATAACATTTAAGACCAGCAAATGCTGGTAATGCTGAAGAAAAAAATAGTCAAAGTGAGGATCTAGTTTGCATCACATTACGGTGATTTAGCTTGTTTGTTCAAAATGAATTAGAATAATTATGTTTTTGCAGTTTTGAATGTAAAGTGGTCATGTTCTTGTTTTCTTTGCTGTGTGAGACCAGCGTTACTACAAGAACAGTGTCGGCATCCAGATTCCTACAAATGTTCAGCATTTTAGCTTCAATCGTGACTACGAAGCGTTGGCGTCTTAATTATGGTGTAGATGCCACATCATGGACGTGGGGATGGGGATTTTGCAGAAACCTGTATCAGTACTGGTTTGATGAGTGTGAATCACAGAGAAACGTGCTGTTGTCGAGCACGCTCGACGCCAAATTTCCAGCTGGTCTGGTTAGTTAACAGCGTCTGTTTGCAGGACAAGTCAGGACAGCTTTGTATCTCAGTGTATGTTCCTCAATACCAGATTACATACCACTAAATACTCCAGCAGTCTTAATGTAAAGTCTTAATGTAAAGTACATCAAATTAATATTACACACTGCTGCTGGCTGAACTCTTGGTAAAACTCGAAGAAAAAGTTAAATATTGTTCTAAATGTTTGACTTTTGTTTTCTTTCTTTCATTCTCAGTCAGATTTAGTTTGTAGTGAAGAACTGGGTCACACTA
The DNA here is from genome assembly GCA_023238725.1 of Scortum barcoo. Taxonomy (NCBI): domain Eukaryota; kingdom Metazoa; phylum Chordata; class Actinopteri; order Centrarchiformes; family Terapontidae; genus Scortum; species Scortum barcoo. Next base: position 26,380,117 of record CM041549.1, read on the forward strand.
TTGACTTCATTTCCTCTCCTGTTCTATACATTTGGCCATTTGGCCAAGGTGTGTGTGTGTGTGTGTTTGCTTTGACTGGTGCTGGGACGTCGGCCAGCCGTCTCAGGGGTACCAAGTTCAAGGCAGCCTGAGCCTGGATCTACAGGATGATGTGAAAACACAGATTTGGCCGTTTTCCCAGTTCGAGGAGGCCGCTCGCTCACTGAATGTGGGACAGACTGTGTGTGTGTGTGTGTGTGTGTGTGTGTGTGCGTGTGTGTGTGTGTGTGTGTGACTGCTCACCCAACATGCTGCGTGGATGTGACACACGCTGCAAACCCCACGTGCTGTCAGGTCGACGTGTGTGTGTGTGTGGTTTTGTGCACGTGTGTACTTTCTAAAAAGGAAATGCTGCATCATCACTGGAATGATACAGAGAGCTCTGAATAACAAAGTGTGTGTGTGTGTGTGTGACAGAAATAAAACCAGTGTGAGAGCAGGGAGGAGAAATTTAGAGAGCAATTTCGTGAAAAAGTTCAGATTGAATGTGGAAACAGGAACTGTGCTTATTTATCAGTAAAATCAAATTGAGAATTGATAAATTAATCCACCAGCTTCTCAAATGTGATGATTTGCTGCTTTTCTCTGTTTTGATATCATCGCGTTCTTGCAGACGTTTGCATTGGATGAAAATCCTGCACATCGTCGATCAATCACTTTATCATGTTGACAACCAGCAGCACCTTTCTGACATCCGAACAAGCTGAATATTTATCTGAATTTCACTCGATAAAGGTCTTTACACCGAAATATTCTTCGTACAAGTGATTAACGCAATGTGGGATTATTTGGTTATTCTGTAAAATTATAAGAATTAACATTTCTAACAATAATCTCACTGTAGTACAAGTTCATAGCTCTGTGTGGCAGTACTGTATTTTAAAATGACTAATAATGTTGTCTTGAATTTGAACCTGAAGAGCAGAGAGACAGATTGAGAGTACAGATGTCAGTGACCCAGATAACTCCAGTAGCGCACACACACACTCAGATAAAAGTGTATTTATGGCTGTGAACACACACTGGCACATTAATATTGATATTTAAGTGCCTTTTTAGAGCAATTAAACAAACACTCATCATGACTTATCTTATTATTTATAGACATTATGGCACATTAAATGGCATAAAAACAGACAGAATACAAAAAGACACCTCTACAGGAGGACTGTACATAAGTGCATCGAGTCACATTGTGTTTGCTCCAGGTCCAAAGTGATGCAAGGTTTACGTTCGGCACTTTCACAACAGTAGTTTGAGTTGTTTTTTGGTGATGCAGCAGCTCTAAAAAGCCTTCAGATGTTTGTAAATGGGATTGAAGCACATGTTGTTCCACACGTTGCTCCACACGTTGCAGTGAATCAGATATAAATCTGACACTGGAGACTAATTCTTAGCAGGGACACTCTGATCTGTGGCACTGATTCAAAAAGTGAGGATCATCATCTGGAGGAGGAATGAGGGGATTTCATCTTTCATGCGATTACTCATCAGTTTTGCCGGTTAATGGAAAATTTCCTGTTTATAGCAGCAAAAATAAGACTGGATCAGATTTGAGAAGGGTACTTTTTGTACCGTAGTAAAATAAATTGTGACTCATTTTCTTTCTTCCCTATTTGGAAAAGAGAGGAAAAAATAAAAAATACTGTCTCTGCTGCTTCCTGCTGGCCAAAAGTAAATGTTGCAGCCATCTGACGTATCAAGAAGTACAAAATTAAAAAAATGAGATTGTTTTAATGCATTATAAATACATTTTTAGGAGGCATTAGTTGATATTTCTCCATTTTTTTTTAGGTTGGTATCTGTTGCTCTTCCATTTCATCCAGCACCAATTAAACGGAGGCCGAAGCCCATGTAAAGGCTCCTCTGAGGTTTTTGATCGTATCACATGATCCTAATCAGCACAGACAGCTGATAAATTGATCTTTAGGTCTTTAGAAGAGGTTTTTTTTTTTTTTTGGTATTTTTAAGATCAAGAATGAACTTCAATGCTCTTGGGGTGAAACCTTAGAAATATGTTGTCAAACCTCCCTCCTACCTTCGCTTAAAAAGTGTAGAGTCTCATATTCAAGTGTTCTCTGCTGTTTTTAAATAGTCTTTCTTCCCAGTTAAAATGGCAAACAACTTCTGGTTCAAAGTGCTTTTTATGCAAACTGAATTTATCTGGGCTTTGTTCTTCTTGTCTGACACAAGAAATTTAGAGCTGCACTGAACAATGAATTTAATTATTGCTGCATTATTGTCTTTAACTGATTAATCCTTCTATCCTTCTATTAGATTAAAAAAAATGCTCATCACAGTGAGTGTTTTTTGTCTTACTGATGGCCTAAAATCCATAGAAGGTATTTCTTTTCACAGATGACTTAATAAACCTGCAGATTCTCACACTGGATAAGTGGAACTGGAGGATTATTGGTGTCTTTTGCTTGTAAAAATGACTGAAATGGTTTATTGATTATTTAAAGAGTACTGCTGGTTTGGTATTTGAATGGTTTCAGCTCTTAAAAGAAACAGCAGATTAATCGACAATGAAAACAATCTGAACTAAATCCATCAGGCTTCGCAGGACTTGCACAATCAAGGTCTTTCTGTGCAAAAGCCTGTAAAATCAGTTTTGTTTGTGTTTTTAGAAAAAAAACATCAGTGAATCTCACGGTCCCTGCTCGTGTCAGACTCTGTGCTGCCCCCCTGTGGTCCTGACGGCGTACTGCAGGAGGGTTCGTTCACTCCAGCTCGTAGGAGCTGCTGTCCAGTTGGACCTTCAGAGTCTTGAAGTCCGGTCTGTCGGTGGGCTTGGTGCTCCAACATTTCAGCATGATTTTGTAGAGCAGGTCAGGACATTTGGGCGGCGCTGGCATCCTGTAGCCGCTGGTGACCTGCTCGTACACCTCCTGGTTACTATATCCTGGGGGGGTGAGGGATGGAGGGATAGAGTGAAGCATGCAAGGAGAGGAAGAAGAAGAGAATAAAATTTGTTTTCCATTAAAATACCTGTAGATCTACCTTGTATAACCTTAAATAAGCATTAGTTGTGACACTGATAAGATTAAAAAATGATCTAATAACACTTTTCACAAACACACTTCTTTGTTTGAGGCTGGATAAAAAAGCTTTAAACTCGTATTAATCTGATATTTTTATCATCATTCATACACATTGCTGCTAAACAACTTGGTGTGCCACCAGTATAAACTGCATTTGCCAAGCGTAGTTGTTGACTTTCAGTTCCATCAGGACTGCACGATTAATCCTTTTTTAAGATCACGATCTTGGTTCAGCTGTGTTTCAGTTCGTGACAAACAGGTCCTTGATTTGAAATGATGGGCCTCACTTGCTGTAATTCCTCCTGTTCATATTGGCTGTTAAAAGATCTCTTCATAAAATAAGTGATGTTGGACAAAAATCTGTAGTCATAAAACTCAAGTATTTAAAAGGTTATCTAAAGTTTAAATGAGGATTCAGCTGTTTCTTGAATAATTATAGTTGTTTTAAAAGGATAAATTTCAGTCCTCTTTGTGTTTTCAAGTATTTAAAAGGTTTATCTGGAAGAAAGATGGTGAGAAAAAGAAGGAACTTTCAGATGTTTCTTGAATAATTATAGTTAAAAGACAAAATTTTAGGATAAGATTTCCCTCTTTGTGTTTTCTGGTTTACTGGTCAAGCCTGGAAGAAAGATGGTGAGAAAAAGAAGGAATTTCTTTAGATGCATTGGTTGATTTTTAAAATGACATTTTTATGCAAAATTTTTAAGATAGTGGATTTTCAAGTCCCTCATCATTTCACATTGGTTGATTTTTAAAATGAGCTGCTTTAGTTTTTGTCTGAGTGGATTTTGTCCCTCATCACTTCATGTGTCTGGAGCTTTTATCAGTAATTAGTTTTTGTCTGAACCAAATGTGTCTCCTTTTATCAGTAATTATCAGTGTTTGTTCTGTCAAACTGCTTATCTGAGGCTTTCTGAGGGGGAATAACAACGAAATATGATTCAGATCCTTAAAGATTTGGGTCCAAATGGCGACCTTTTTTTTTTTTTCATTATCTCTGAATATCAAAGCAGTTTTTCTGGTTATAACTGGATAATTGTGTTGAACTCCAAAATGAGTGTGTGGTTCATTTGAGCACAGCTGATTTCAACCTTCAAGATCACTGTGATGACTGTCAGGGAGGATCCATAACTGATCAAGTAATTAAGGCCTAAATGTGGAGTTTGCTTTGCTGCAGTTTCTTCATTGGAGCAGACAATCTGGTTTTATAGTCTCCAAAGATGAGAGGTTGACCCATCTCTCTGCTTCAGCCAGCAGCTGCTCAAATAAAGCCGTTATATATATTATATAGAAATAATGAAGACATTATTGAGCTCATCCTGTTTGCCATCCCACTGTACATAATGACACCCACAGCATCTCCACAGAGCCTACACACACCTGCTGATGGAGACTAACTGGAGATAAACACACAAACATTCATTATTTTGTTGTTTTAATTTCTCTAACCTGGGTAAGGAATGCCTCCGTAGGTTATAATCTCGTAGAGGAGGACGCCGAAAGACCAGACGTCTGACTTGTTGGAGAACTTCCCGTGACTGATGGCTTCAGGAGCGCTCCACTTGTAGGGAATCTTTTTATCCTCTGTGATGTAAAACGGCTCCTGGATGGATGATAAATCTTTTTAAAAAATGACCTGATTCTGATTTGACTTCACACAAAGATTCGCCAACGCTTCCTCCCTCCTCACCTTGATCACTCTAGCCAGTCCGAAGTCGGCCACCTTGCAGATGCAGTGCTCTCCCACCAGGACGTTTCGAGCCGCCAGATCTCTGTGGATGCTGTTCCGCTCCTCCAGGTACGCCATCCCATCAGCCACCTGGGCAGCCATGTCAACCAGGGACGCGATTTCTAGAGCCTGACCCTCCGGACCTGAAACGGAAAAAGCAATTAGGACTGAGAATCAGACCCTGAGGAAGTTAAAAACTCAAAGAATCAAATCATAAAACCTCACTGATGCATCTTGGGTGGACAAAATATTAGAAAACAACCAACAACAGCCCGAATTACAACCACAAAAATGAAGTGGAAGTGAAAAAACAAAAACTGATCTTTATAACCCTCATGAAGAAGGATCTCTAACCTCCTAAGGTTAACCTTCATCTAACCCTCTCACAAAAACAGAAGTAAAAGGATGCTGAGCTTACCCCTGAGGAAGTTGAGCAAGCTGCCCTTCTCCATCAGCTCGGTGATGATGTAGTACGGCGGCGAGGCCGTGCAGACGGCAAACAGGGAGATGAGGTGGCGGTGGCGGAGGCTCTTCAGGATCTGAACTTCCCTCTGAAATTCACGGTGGTTCAACTCCGAGTCTGGAAAGAGAGAGAAAGAGGGAGAATTAAAAGGGACCAAAACAAAGAGATAAAAAAGAGGAACAGACGAAAGAGGAACAACGGAGGAAGAAACAGCAGCAAGAGAATGAAACATTGAAATCTTCATTTAGCAAATATGACTCACTCATTGCAATAAAATTAAAACTATATAGTTTCATTTTAAAGAATTCAAGAACAGAAATGTTCATGTAGAACAGTGATTTTTATTAAATCACACCGAATGTGTTGATTACATGTTGTATTGCACATATTAAGAACTATGAGGGAAATATTTTCATCTGCTGTTTGTCAGATGAGTGTGGTTAAAGAACAAGAAAAGGGTGACAAGATTATTCAGATAAAACGACAAAAATAAACGGGCAGCGTTACTTTCTGTTCATAATTTAATTGCTTGAAGTAAGAAGGAAAAAAAGAAGCTGCAGATGGTTGGAAGATGCTGAAAACATGGTCCGTCTGTTCTGCAGTCTCACGTCCACAGTTTCAGCCATAATAATAATAATAATAATAATAATAATAATAATAATAATAATAATAATAATAATAATAATAATAATAATAATAATAATAATAATAATAATAATAATAATAATAATAATAATAATAATAATAATAATAAAAAAAGCGAAACCAATTTTTCAGATCATTCAGGAAATGTATCTGACATCTTGATTTTTGAATCAGTGGAAGGCGACCAAATTAGTTAAAATCTGTCTTAATCTGGATTTGTGTGTCCAGATTAAGGTGCATAATATGTGATCTGAACATCTGTGGCTATATGCCCCCATCACGAACAAATAAAAGAAAACTCACACACAAAATGACGATCAAATATCAAAACTGCTTGGTACCAGTACTGTGATGTGCTGGTCTGGTTTACGGAGGTGCTTTTTATGAATCTGCTGTAGAAAAAAAAAATTTATTGTGAAGTTGTGAAGTTGCAGCCTTCAAAGTTTTGTTTCTGCCCAGAGCAGCTGAGGTTTGCAGCCAGTAACACATCTTTAGATTAGATTAGATTCAACTTTATTGTCATTACACATGTATAAATACAGAGTAACGAAATGCAGTTTAGTATCTTAATCAGAAGTGCAAAGAAGCAGCAAGTGCATTATATATATGTAGTATGGACAGTATGTACAGGTAAGAGTAGTTATGTGCAGTTATGTACAGTTTCTGCAGTGCCTTGCGGTCCGCGACAGAGCAGTTCCCATACCAGACTGTGATGCAGTTGGTTAGGATACTCTCTATCGCACACCGGTAAAAGTTGCCTAGGATGGCAGTGGACAGGTGGTTCTTCTTCAGTGTCCTCAAGAAGAACAGGCGCTGATGGGCCTTCTTAATCAGGCTGGAGGTGTTTGCAGTCCATGAAAGGTTCTCTGAGATGTGGGATCCCCAGGAACTTGAAGCTGGAGACACGTTCAACAGCCATGCCGTTGATGTGAATGGGATCATGTGTCTCCCTTTTCACCTTCCTGAAGTCCACAATGAGCTCCTTAGTTTTGCTGGTGTTAAGGAGCAGGTTATTGTCAGCACACCATGCGGCTAAGTGCTCACGAAGGCCACTGAAAATGTGCATTTTAGGAGCTGCCTGACCACCTTTTTAAACATAGATCTGGTCTGAACCACCACTCTAAATCTGTTAAACTACAGAAAACCACAGAAACCGTTCCTTCAGCAGCTGCTGTTTGCCAACAGGTGCCGATATTATGTTGTTTTTGTATATGAGAGTACGAGAGCTGATTTTAAAAGTAGATTAATCAATACGTTTACAGGAAGGTCATTCTTTAAGAAAAAATATCAAACATTATTTGCTCTCAGCTGCTGAAATGTGAGGATTTGTTGTTTCATATCAGTATAAATTGAATATTTGTGATTATCGTAGACAGTTGCTTGGATATTTTATAGTGTAGACGTAATTGATTAATCGATTCTTGAAGCAATATCTTTTTCAACCAGTCACAGGCATGATTTATAACTAACAGATGGAAAAGTGTGCAAATAGTGCAAATAAACTGTTATTATATTGGAGCTGTGTTATAAACTGCGGTCATAAATAATATCTACAATAATCCTCAATAAACTGGTTTCAGTCTGACGGGACCTTTTGAACAGGTGATACTTGGATGTGATGAGATGCCTAAAACATCCACTTCCTGCTTTGCTTATAGATTATTACCGTGCAATCGATGAGTCGTCGGGGTTAATCGGAACTGAGCTCGATGGGCTGCACTCAGTTAACCTTCGACAGGCGAAAACAACATGTTAATCAACAATGAGAGAGAGATTAGCATCAGCAGGTACTCGTTGCCAGATAGATGATGAATTTCTACTCAGAGAGGTGGGAACAAAAGACGACGGCAGTGAACAAATCATCCGTGCGTCGCTTCAGTCTCACCCATCGTGAACCTGTTTGTCATGTCAGTTTTGTATGACATCATCCGAGGTGTTTCAAAAGGTGTTAAATAAATCTGGAATGACTCTTCACTCATATTTACCTGTTAAACCACACCCAGTTTCACTCAAATGTGGTCCAACATGTTACCAAAAATGCACACGATGCATTTTACTATTCGGGAATTACGGGATTAATATGCTGAAACACATCTGGGTCAGGACTTTTTAAGACTTCTGACATTTTGGTCACAGTCAGATTTATCTTAGCTTTGCAGAAACAGAAGAAGCAGAGAAAAACATCCACACAGCTTCAAATGTGTCGCTAAATTATGAATCAGCTCCAGAAAAGATGCTCTTTATGAGAGTTTTAGATTAGAGATGAGCGATAGTTTTACTGAAGCTCATTTATATTTTTTGACATTTTCGTCATATGGAAGTGTCAAAACTGAACTCATCATCCCATTTCTACAACATTTCTACAAGATTGGCACATGTGATCTTATCAGAAGCCAAAATGATGTCTTCATAATGTTTGTTTTTGGCCAACCAAAACCCAAAATATATTTAGTTGAGCTTAATAATGTCTTCATTATTTCTATATAATATATATAACGGCTTTCATTTGAGCAGCTGCTGGCTGAAGCAGAGAGATGGGTCAACCTCTCATCTTTGGAGACTATAAAACCAGATTGTCTGCTCCAATGAAGAAACTGCAGCAAAGCAAACTCCACATTTAGGCCTTAATTATTGATCAGTTATGGATCCTCCCTGACAGTCATCACAGTGATCTTGAAGGTTGAAATCAGCTGTGCTCAAATGAACCACACACTCATTTTGGAGTTCAACACAATTATCCAGTTATCACCAGAAAAACGGCTTTGGTATTGAGAGATAACTGATTTTTTGTTTAATGCCGTTGTTTCAGCGTTACCTGTGATCCGGTAAAAAGCCAAACTTGTGTCAAAACAGGATTTAAGGAAGTAAAACTCATCTGTTAAACAAAACCATACATCACTAACTGTCTGATTGTGATGATTTTTCAAACCTCTCATCCTCTCCTCTTGATAAATACCACTCAAACACTCATATCGATCAACAAATGATTGATGATAAAGACAAACTTTTGCTTTATGCATGAACCAGCCTAAATATACACAGATGTTTCAGACTCTGAGCTTTTAAAAGTCAAAGGGACGCTTCCCTTTTTCGTATACTGAACACTTCCCATCCATCTTCTATTAAAGCAAGCTTCCTCGGATCAATAGAGGTGATCGATTTACCGCTTTTGATGATCTTGATGGCGACTTTAATGAGGTTTTTCCAGTGTCCCTGGTAGACGGTGGCGAAGTAGCCGCTGCCTAGCTCCTCCTCCAGGGTGAACTCCTCCTTGGGAAGCTCCCACTCATCCACTGTGAAATGATTCAAATCCGGGGTGTTGGGCTTTTTCTGACGGAGGAAACACACATATACAATATTATAAAGGGACAAATACAGTTCATACATTCTCATAAAAATGTATAAATGCAGGTGACACACTTGGACGAGAAAATAAATTCATAAAAATAAAACAGAAGGTTCAATATCTAATGAGAAATCTAATTATTTTTCACCATTTCAGCCTCAGAATCACAGCAAAATTTGTAAAATACATCTGTAAGGTTGATGCGAAGGATGCAACTACTTGTTTTCATTTTAAAATAATCTGCCACTAATTTTCTTGATTAACCGTTAAGTTCATGAAATGGTGGAAAATACTGAAAAATGCTCATGTCAATTTGTGTTAACTTTAACAAGAAGTCATCAAATATCTCGTTTTTTACGACCAACAACCCAAAACCCAAAGAGATTGTTTACTGTTGCATAAGACAAAATAAAATGAGCAAATCTTCACAATTCAGAAGCTCAGACTGGAATTTTTGCTTAAAGATTTAGCGCATTGATTATCAAAATAGTTGCTGATCATTTCCTGACAATCAACTAATTGTTTCAGCTCTAGTTGACATGATGCGTATAAAATATTTTGTTGTAAGACTGACTTTAATATACAATATTTTCCCAGTTTTTCCAAGCCTGTTTTAAAATCTCTCCAAGTTCTTCACAAAATGGGGGAAAAAACTGCAGGAGAAAGATTAGGAGGGAATTAAAATGAAAAATATCCTCCATCACTTCCATTAGGAGCTGCTATTCATGTTATTATAAAGAAAAACTTGAAAAAAGGTGAATCTGCCCTTTAAAGCCACGTGTAGATGTTTTATTTTTCACCTAATAACCTCGTTGAGCTTTCTTTAAGGTCACTCGTTCTGCATGACGTTGTGTTCATGTTTCCTGATTTGTTGCTGGTTGTTGGTGGTGGGTTTTTTTTTTAAGTTTTGCCCCAACTAGGAGTGAGTGAGTGGTGTATTTTCAATCGACGTTGTGGTTTAATCTCCCTATCAGCTCCATCAGCTCTGCAGCTGTGCATTTTGCATAATTTCCTGTTCAGGCTCAGTCACAGGAAAACTACATAAAACATCCATATTGTCGAAAGGAAGCACATTTATATTCGTGTCCAACGCTGCAGCAGCAACTGTATGAGTGAATTTCTTTTCAACATCATCACCGGATGTCCTCACTTCTTGTTTTCGCACGCCGGTAAATAAGAGGAACAAGCGACAGGAGAAGCAAACGGACAGAGACGCAGGCCGTCGTACCCTTTTGCAGGGTTTCCCCAGTCTGCATGTGTCGTTCAGGCTGTTAACGCAGTAGTGCTCCACCAGCTCGATCAGAGAGCTGAAGTGGAGGCTGTGCTCCACGTGAAAATCGCTCTCGCCTCCTTGGAGGATCTTAAAGTGCTTCACCCGACTGCCTGAGTTCACTGCGGAGAGATTCACACAAATGCAAAGTTAGAAACGAGCAAAAGGTGGTTTAAAGAAACAACAAAACACAAAGATCCAAGTTTTTTTTTAACTGCCATCGTTTAAAAATCAAATAAATACTAATGAAGAGAAATGTTGATGGAGAAATGAAAGCACTTGAATGATAAATATGATCTAAAAGTAAAATCCAGTCTGAAGAAATCTTGGATTAAGGGTTTATTTTCGCTGCTAGAAACTAAATTTAAATGATTCTCACTTTTATATCTTTTTTTTTTTTTTTTTTTTGTAGGTTTGGCTATAATCTATCAGTCATAATTAACATTTTTATTCAGCAAGTTTATTTCTTAGATCTGAAAACGTGATGACAACGTCTGATGGATCAAGAGACTTTTCACGCCACCATAAACAAACCACCTTCATATTTTCCACTTTAAATGTGAGGAGCAGTAAATTATTAAACAAACAGTTTGCAGATCGACTTTGTGGTTTGCCGTGCACTCAGTTTTCTTATGCAATAATAACTGATAATAAACTGATGGTGTTTACAGCCGGTCTTATCATCTGCTCGTGTTTTATTAACTTGTCAGACTTTGTAGATGTCATTGCGTTCACACACCAACAGTTTATGAAAATAAGACCCAACGTGCATGATTAAGGTATTCTTTAAGGCATACAAAGCTATATAATGGTAAAATCTTATTATTTAACTATTATACATTCAGTTTTTGACTTTAGAAGACCTGTTGGAGGCCTCTGTTGTCGGTTATGTGGAAAGATGAGGATTAGCAGGCTGCACGATGTGACGGAAAAACATAAATACTGACATTTTCTGTGGTTACGCTGGTGCTGTTGATCTTTTAAAGGGCATCAGTCAGATGCTTTGTGGTTGTGATACATGAACGGGCGCTGAGAAAGACACAACAAGAAGTGAATTATCAGAATTATCAAAGTCCTTGGATTTGTTTGGGACTGTAACATCAAAATATTTCTTTTCTTCGCCACGCTGCATTTGTTCTGTTCAACATTTTAGGATTTAACGCTTATTCACTGTCTGGAGATGGAAAGATAAAAACAACAGCCTGTTCATGTGTTGGACAGCTCAGACAGACAAGAGCTGCTCGTGGGTGGATTTTGTCATCTGCTGCTTCTCCAATCTCTAACTTCATTTTTATTCTATTCTTCTGCTTTTTGGACTTTCCAGCAGAAAATAAACAAGCATATTTCACTAAATGTCAGTCATCTTCCTTTAATAGATGTTCAAGTTGTGCCTTCTGGTTTCCAGCTGAATTGAAATAATAGGTATAATAATAGGTAAAATTATATGTTTCTCTCATTTAACAGCATTAAAGCTTTCATGTGTGCATTTTTTGCTATTGACTTTATCAGAAAAGATAAATGAGATAATAGTTGATCAGTTTAAACAGATCCCTTGCTGGCTTGTGCAGGATTAGTTTAGTTTTTTGGGCCTTATCAATACTTGTGTTTTGGATCCCATAATGCGAGACCAACGATTATAGACTTATTTTTAGCTGTTTCAGGGGAGTTTTCAGTTTTTGCCTCATCAGCAGGATCTTGTTGTTTTCTCGTGGTCAGATTTGGAACAATCATTTCTTCTGTGTTGTCCCAAGTTCTTGGCATCGTTTGAATCATCCAACAGTTTTCAGACATGAAATTTGGTGTTATTCCCCAGACTGGAAGTGAAACTCTCCTCTTCCCTCAATCTTTTTGTTTTTTTGAAACTTTCTGACTTCCTACGTCTCTTCGTTTCTCTTTTTCGGGGCTCACTCCGTCGCCCCCGTTTCGTCTTGCCTGAGAGAACGTATCCAACGTTGTCCTTCTCGCTTTGTCGGATGAGGAAAGCTCCCTCTTGGTTTCCCAGAGCCAGCAGGAGACTTCGGGCCTCGAAGCGGTTCATGGTCCCAAAATACCATCTGGATCAGGACAGAAAGTGATTTATGAGGAAGTGGTTTTAAAGTCTAACTCTGTAATAGTCAAAAAAGGATCTGATATTGATGATCTGAGACGAATTCTTTGGTACATCAACTCTTCAAAACAGCATCGAACATGACAAACGCTTGAACCCGTGAACATCCTGGAATCTGGTTTTTAAACATTGAGGAAGTGGTTTCATTTTGTGAAGAATTACTTTGACAGTACAGTGTGCAAAACGCTGCGAAATGTTTCCGCCTCTGGTTATCACTGCTATTTAAGGCAGACTGCGGTGAAAGCATGAAGAGGAAAATAAGAGACTGTCAGCTGCAGAAAAATAACTCCGGCTGATCTTCTTGTATTTTTTTGCAATCTGAATTTGTTCGTTATGGTTTTGTTGTCATATCTGTGAATGTCTATGGTTGCAGTTAAAATCATATTCCTGTTTAGATCTGTTGTTAACTTGATGTGTGTTAAACTGCAAGAAACTGTTGTCATGATCATGAGTGGAAACCAAATTACAACTTAAAAAATGAGGCGATTAATCAATAGTTTGACGGTTTTGATAATCAGTTTCAGTCACTGTGCAAACAAAAAACCCAATACTGTTTCCAGCTTCTAAAATGTGAGATTTTGCAGCTTTTCTTTGTCAAATATCATAGTTTTTGAATATTTTTTTTATATAAATGAATCGTATCATCAATCATAAAAGAATCAGCCGCTCTATAATTCACTTCGGCAGTTGTGGACATGTAGGAATAAACCCCCGTTACACACTTCCCATTCTGTTGAAGCAATAAACAGAGAGAGAGACAAAACAAGAAGTGGTGAGGCGGGTTGGCGTCGTGTTTGCATCCCAGTTTGCATCGCTGCTGTGAGATGTGCAGACGTGAGACTGACGTTACGAAAGGTGTTAGTGACATTTCTCACATTACAACAGAGCGACGTCTACATGTGATGCAGGAAATATATATGATTTAAAGTTGTGCTTACAGAGCATTTTAATTTAATGTGAGTTGTTGTTTTCTTTTCACACGATATATGAGAGAGATGCTTCCTCTGTGGCTCTGTCTGAGGTTTCTTTCCATTTTTTTCTCTGTTAAAGGGGATTTTTGATGTGTTTTTTCTCATCTGAACTGAGGGTGGAAGGACGGAGGGCGTTGTATGCTGCACAGAGTTTTTTTTAATTTATAAATCCCAGTATAATAAATCTTACAATCTTGAGAAGGGAAATGGATAAATGGCGGCAGAAGGAAAAATCTTTACTCAAAGCTTCAAACACACACGTGAAATGACGGCAGACATGTTGACTGAATTTTCAACTTTTATAGGAAGCTTTTTCTTATATAAGTTATTCTCTAGGTGGATATTTAGCATCCAGACACATTTTTACCTAATTTTGCGTTTGATTATAAAAATCTTTTGACTTTCTTAAATGATGGTATGATGAATATCTTTATATTCTGTTAGTATAAGATGAATAAAACATACCTGTTTCTTCTTCAGGTATTAAACCAAAGAAAAGTGGCAAGACAATCTGAGGAATATCTTAGTTTAAAATGCATATACTGTGCTTTAACATGTAGGTACCATACATCGATGTCCAATACAAATCCTGTATGATGTCTATACTGTCTATAGAGATGTACTTCATATGAAATATCACATTAAGTACACATTCAGTATTTATTTCCTTGCACTATTTGGAGAGTTTAAAATGTAGTTTGGTTTATATGTTGTCAATCACTGCTGGCTTTTACACAGTATTTTTCTATATACACGTATTTTTCACCTACTTGTATGTTCATTATAGGTCAGTATCTTTATCCAGCTTCATTGTTTTTATCTGTATTTCTAACTTATTGGATCTTCTTGTGTGTAACATTAAGCGAACCGACATGCTCACAAATAGTATGATCAGGGTTTTTTTGAGTATCTGTTGTGCATGTGAACATTATATCTCAGATGTGCGTATTCGCTGCATCCGGAGGACTTTTTTTAAATAAATCAGTGTCTCGTTTGTTAATAATTACATGTGTCGCCACATTAAAGCATGTGACAAACGTAAACGGACGAGTACGTGCCGACACGAGTCCGACCAGTCATGCCGTGCATCCGGCATCTACCAGGAAGTGGAAATGTGGAATTAACTCGCACATTTCCTCCACTTTGACCTGATGACATTTTAATGGGAAGCTAATTTACATGTAAAGTTCCACTTTTCCCACAGCAGGAGGCTTTTAGTAAGAGTAGAGTGTAATAAAATGAATGTGAAGATCCAGGTCATTATAATAATATAAAGATAATATAAAGATGTTTACCTCTCATTTAAAGTAATAAAATAGAGGTTTTACAGGGAAACTTCAGTTTTGTGGATATTTTAGAGGCAGAAATCAGTTTAGACAAGATTTGCATGTTATTTACACCCAAACAGATCCCAAAATGACTCGTGCAACATGTGATGCCATAAATTACGAAGGTGCTGCAGTGAATTATACATTTGTTGAGAATAGTAAGATAAAGTTGAGTTATCAGGACTGAGCGGCTGCGGTTTGTACTTTTAGTCTGCAGGTGTGCTCATGTTCCTACTCCACATAATGAAGACAACATTTCTAACACTTGCGTCCTCTGATCCCAAACACTTACCTTGACATTTGAATTGAAGTTAAGCGTGATTTCACCTGTTAAGCCTGAGATTTTGTGTCCTCAGATGACAGACAGGTGTGTGTGTGTGTGTGTGTGTGACAGCTGGTTTCAGGACCAGCAGCTCACTCACGGTTGCATCTGAATGGACTCCGCTCGGGCCAGGTAGTTGAACGGGACGATCCCGGTGTCCAGGACGCGCCCGTTCCGGTCGATCCTGCGCGCCGTCCACCAGTCCCCGCTGCGGCTCAGGACGCTGAACAGGTCCCCCTCCCGGAACGACAGCTCGTCCTGGTGCCGGGCCTCAAACGCCCACACCGCCGCGTAGATGGAGCCGCTCTCGGTCACGGACTCCTGCCTCGGCGGCTTTGGCATCAGGACCGGGACCGGGGCCTGCACCGGGGCCTGAACCGGGACCGGGGCCTGAACCGGGACCGGGACCGGGGCCGGGCTCGGTGTTCTGTCTCTCTCTCCTCCGGGCTTCTTCTCGAAAATCCTCTGCCATAGTGAGTCCAGACACGGACAAGCTTTGCGCAGACACTCACCCATGGGTGACCATGAATGCCCCCCCTCCTCACCGTCACCTGGAGCGCGTGAGCCGGCTGCACCTGTCCGACAGGTAGAGAGCGCGAGGAATCCCCGGAATGTGTGTGTGTGTGTGTGTGTGTGTGTGTGTGTGTGTGTGCGCTCACACTGACGCTCCTCGGAGGACTGACACACACTTCCTCAGCACGGACTGTAAAGGCACGCGCAGGACTCCGCCTATCGATCATCTGACAGGTGATCAGACTCACTGTGAGGATCGATACATCCGAGCTATTTCTGAATTAGATTAATACAATAAGTAAACCACTAACCTGTTTCTGCTTCAACTATCAAACCAAAGAAAAGTGTCCAAAAAATTAGAAAAATACCCTCTTAAATATCCTACCTAAAGTCTGTATTTATAGTATTTAGTAAAGTAATAAAGTACATTTATTATTGTACTAATACTGTATTCAAGTACATTTTTGAGGTATTTCCACATTTTTAGAGCCAAAACCTACTGTACTTTTTACTAGTTCTTTGCAGATTCAGATTATTAATACAAATAATAAATTATAATGTATTATTCTAGATTAATCTACCAGAAAGTATCATTAAAATTGACTTCAGCTGCAGTGTTAAAGTGATGAACACATTAATGCATCAATTATAATCCAATAATACATAAATTATTCTAAACTGGGTTTCTGCTGTACTTTTGGTACTTAATGTATATTAGTGTTTATACTTTTGTACAGTACTGTAACTGAGCATTTCTACACTTCTGTATCACTACTTTAATACTTCGTCCACCACTGTCAGAAATTTACTTATTTTCGCAAATAAAATTGGTCGACAATGTGTAAATTTCTAATAAAACATAATCAATGAATTAATAGGGCTAGAAATGTAAAACTAGAGAACAAATGTTGTTGCACAAGATTATTTATAATAACACGTCCAGTCTGCGGGTAATGAATAGATTTAATCATCATGTCTGCAGGTAAATGTTGTTAATATGTAGATTTTTTCAAAAGTTGCATCACCAAATGTTTTATTAACAACGAGATGCAACTGATAACCCTTTTTTCTAAAGATGGCAGAGACCTCGGCTCTCTTCATAATCAGAGTAAACCTTGAAATCTGATCTCACGTCGGTGCAAGAAACAAGTTCCAGTGAAGGCGAGAATCAGATATTTGTGAAATGAGAAAACAGCAGCACCTCTTTCCAGTCAGGAAGTTTCTCGACGACGTGTCGTCACCGCTTCTTCCCTTTTTGTTTTCGACGTCTCATCTGAACTCAGTCAAACAGAGCAGAGACATAAAGAGTTCTTCTTCTACTCCCATAAAAACAAACAGGTTGTAATTCAGGGTGCGTTCAAGTCTTTAAATCTGTTTATTTAAACTTGTCAGTGTTTAGTCTTTAGTTGAGGTGAGGATGATGCCACCTGGGCGGGAATAAAAGTTAGAGATGTTCTTTGAATACGCAGCATACCATATTTATGATGCTTTCATTTACTCTTCATTTGATTTGACTGTGACAGTTTTAAACCGCGTCTGTTGCCAAGATCTCAAACCTGATGAGTCACGATCTATATTTAACCTTCGATGAAAACTCTGGATCAATTCTTAGTTCACTTACTGTAAATCTTCTCTGGAAACACCCTCATCAGTGGCCATGACACTTCTGCTGAACTTAAGTTTTTGTCAAGTCTATTTTATTTACAGAGCTTCGATTCAGATAAGGAAAAACTCTAAATCAACCCCCAAAAAGCTTTTTAACTGGTAAAAACACATGATTTCGTAGTGTTTGAACATAATATATCAGAGCTGCAGTCGAGTTTTTAACTATCAATGATTCAGGAAGAAGAGATCAAACTATATATGAGCGACAAATGTTTGACAGTACTATGATTCGTATTACTGCAACACAAAACTTTATTAGATTTATGATGATCATTTTTAAATGTATTTTTGAGCCTGATAAACTTACTTTTAGAAGAATATTGTCACTCGTTAGTCTAAATACAAAATTTTTTAATGACTCTTAAGAGAGATGTTGTCGCATTCACTGAGTCATGAGATAAAAATAGTAATCCAAAGACATAAACTAGATTATTTGAATTTGCTAAAGTCTCTGATCGCGCCACAAAATCACAAACTGAACTGTAGTTTGTGTTGACCTGAACTTCAATAGTAAGTGAGGAGGGAAGTTTGTGTGTATAATTAGATATTATTGTGCTTAAGTAGAGAGGTAAATAACCTAAAAGCAAAGGTTTGTCTAGTTTATAGCAAATCAAGCTAAAATGAAAAAATACTTAAGAAAAATGTTCATCAGTAATGAAACCAGCTATGAGCAGACAAATGTGAGGATTTTTTGACCTGTTTATTTCCCTTTAAAGGTTTGAAAAGTTTTATTTCTGAGCAACTGACAACTTTTCATGTAAATGCTAAATTAATCTTTTTTTTTTCCCTCACAAAAGTGCACAGAAATATCCTTTGTCCTCACCCTAAAGGAGGTTAATTTTCCCGTCTTTACTTGTTCAAATGTGTGTCACAGCATTCAGGATGAAGACGATCACCTTCATCTACCTCCAGCTCCGGTTTCATCTCACATTCTTTTTCTTTTTGTAGGCGGTGAAATGAAAGGATCGCTTTGCATGCACATGGCAGCCTGTGGCGCCAGTGAGGCTGCAGATAATAAGCACACACATTTCAAAACCATACTTAAAATACTTTTATTCTTTGCACTACTGGTGTTTGGTACCCGATGGCACAAAAACATAAGTCCCGTGTTTGGTGATTATGGCTAACGTTTCCTGAACTTGGCTGTAAATTTCATGCATAAAAAGACGAAGTTGCATTGTTGTCCAATTGCATTGCATTATCATTGTACAATTGCTGTGGTGCAGAAACCCCCCCACCCTCACCCCCCAAAAGAGTCTTTTAAATATGGCTGATTCATTGTGCCCGTATTTTTTTTGTAGTTCTGTGCAGTCCGTATATATTTTTGAAGTGTAGTGCGCGGACAGTGTCTGTAGTGTAAACGTAGGCACTCTTGTTGTAAAAGAGCTTTAATAACTTAAGGCCTGTACACGTGGCTCTGCGGCCCCGCTGGCTTTTCAAGCACTCGGGTCAGCCCCTCAAATAAATTTAACACAGGAGGATAAAACAAATCCCATTTAGATCTCGAGAAACCCAGATGTGTTAGGTTTTGCCGACATGTTACATATCTCCTAAAATTCCTGTAACAAGGCTGAATAAAATACTTCTATGCTTGTGTTGATAACAAAACGAACAGTGTGCAGCCACGATAGAGACCCCAAAAACTGGTGGATCGATGATAAAATGGAGAAAAACTTTGGCTGTAAAATGTTGATTTGTCACCATTTTGCCACATAAATCAAATGAGTTATCCTCTTAACGGTGGCCATTTTAGGACACCCCAAACTTTTTTTCCCTCTCATACTTGCATGCCGTGTGTGCAGTATGTGTTATTGGTCAACGTAATCAGACACCTTTTTAATCCATCCTATCCTTTAACCTCAAAGTGCTGAAGCCAACGTCATCATAAGATACTGCGCCTCAAAAACTGCAGTGTTGAACAGGAAATTATGACTTCATGGTTCCTTTGGGAGAAGCTAAAGTTGGTGCAATATATCGTGGAGATCAATTAAAATCTGTGTTTTGATATTTCACTAAAGTGTTGGAGGGACTGTGTGATCCACATGTTCTCATCCGAGGTCGCTAACATGGCTACAAACTCAGCAAGCACTTAATTATTGCACATAACCTCAATTTTTTCTTTTTTTTAGCAGTCAAACGACAGGTGATTTAATGTAAGTCCTTACCTGTGAGTTCATGACATTTCAACATGTGCATATACAGACATGGCACATACAGAAGTAATAAAATATCATTTATAAAACACGAACGGGTATAAAATTAAAAACGGTTGGTTCTGTGAATGTGCTGAGAAGTGTTTTCTTTAGGTAGGAGTGTATTTACACACCTCTCTCAGGCTACGTTCAGTAAATTCATTTGTCCGCCTTCCTTTTGAGCCGCAGAAAGGAAGCATTCCTCATTTTTCCCTCTTGGTTTCCACTCTTTTTGATTTGGCGAGCATCTTCTCCATTTGTTTGTCCACCTTTGATGCTCTCAGTTGCCCTCTGCCCTTTCACACTGTGGTGTTTTTAAAGTACATATACCCTGTTGTGGATTTCATGGAGGAGAAAATTCAAAGCCATTTCTCAACCTCCCCTTTCTTCCTCTGTGTCTGTAATCCATCCTGCTGTCGAGGAGCAGGCTCCTGCACCTCCTCCCTCAATCTTTCTACACCTCTATAGTCTTGAAATATATCCTGGCGTATATTGCGTCCAGCTGGCTGTGCAGCGCGTGGAAGGAGGGTCTCTTTGAGGGCTCAGTGGCCCAGCAGTCCATCATGATGCGGTAAATATTCTGCGGGCAGCGTGTCGGGCAGGGCAGCCGAAACCCCGATGACAGCAGATCCAGCACTTCCTTGTTGCTTTTTCCTGAAAAGGAGCAAAGTAAAACGCATGAGAGCTGGAGGAGTTCACTAATTGTGTTATCTTTTTCTTTTGCAGGCACAAAATAAACGCTGCACCAAGCCCCGACTCATCAGGAAAATCTGCAACGGCTCAGCTTTTTAAAGGTAAAATCAACATTACAACATATTCAGTAAATCTTAAAAGTATGTTATGATTGCTCATGGATTTAAAAGTACTTTATACTATATTTTTCTTAATGTCAACAAATTTCATGTGCATGATATGTCCTTCACTGTTGTTACTCCATCACCATGAACACACACACCATCCTGCTAGAACAAGTGTGTATTAATCCGCCTCTAAAAATAATCCCTACACCAGCAAATGCACCATTTGAGTTACATTCATTTAAAACGTCAATGCTCAAATGTTAAATTGATGATTACTTTCAAATAATTTCCTTTAAAAGATTTGTCCTCAGTGTTTCTTTCTATACACCTATAATTAGTTCTCTATTTGTCAAACTACAACCAAGCATGTTGGGTCTTACTGTTTATTTTTCAGGGGATGTGTAAAATACAGAATATTACCAACCTTACTGTTAAAAAGAAAAAAAAGTATAATAAGACTAGCTTTCCAGATAATAGCAGACATGCATAGACATTATTCAACTATATTAACAAGCATAATAATACTATGGGGGTATAAGTGCATATTGGAAACAGTCCCATATGTACACCATATGTTCATTATGTACCCAAGAGGGCTGTCGTACTTTAAATACATTTTCACTGATTAATTAACAAGTTAACAGACTGGAAAGCTCCGCGGTAATTTAAAAAGGACATAAAAAGCAGAGAGAAGTTTGCATCATACCCTCATAAGGCATCTTGCCGCGTGACATCATCTCATACAGCAGGACCCCGAATGACCAGACATCCGATTTTACAGAAAAGCGCTGATAAATGGCCGCTTCAGGAGCCGTCCATCGCACCGGGATCTTTGTGCTCCGACTGGCTGTATACACGCTGTCCTGCAGAGAGAGGTCGTGAAGGGTTAACAGAATATATACACACACATATTTAGACTTTTGTTTCCTAAAATTATCACAACATTTCCCATAAAGCTGTTCTTTTTTTCTTCATTATCCCATCTGCAGCTCTTGGAATCGGTTCAGCTGCTTTAAAACTGAAACACATTCAATCAGTGAAAAGTTCAAACTTAAACAAATAACCAGCCAGCTTCATGAAAATGTCCTCCACTGACATCTTTTAGTCATTTTAGAGCGAAGAAAACTGCACACAAAGAGTCCATCAAAGGTCAGTGTGTCAGTCCTGAAGTCGAACATTGTGCAGACTTTAAATGATTACAATTCAACAAGATGAACAGATTTTTAGCTCTGAATATGGAAAAAAAATCTCTAGACCATAAAATCGAAAAAGTTTGAGGGAGAAATTGTTTTATTTCCTGCCAAACAAACCCTGTTCCTGCTTTTTACAACAGGATTTCTTTAAACTGCAGCACAGAGACCAGCACAATCTGATTTCTTTACAGTAAATATTATCGTCTCCGAAGCGCTGCATGAATAAAATACTCACATCTGAGTGATGCTCCATCATACAGAACAGATGGAGGCAGATCTACATGAGATATACATGAGTTTACACGGGAACAACAAAGCACGCTGTACATATTTAAAGAGGACGCAGATAAAGAATTAGCATTACTCTAAAAATAAGAAATAGATCTTGATGGATCTTCCTCTCACACAGATCCCGCTCACTTTAATAATCCGAGCCAGTCCGAAGTCGGCCACCTTGCAGACCAGATCTTCTCCCACCAGGATGTTTCGGGCTGCCAGGTCTCTGTGGACGATGTTCCTGTCCTCCAGGTAGGCCATGCCCTCCGCGATCTGACTGCCCATGTAGATCAGATGAGCTGATGTCAGCACCTGGCCTTCAGCCGCTGAAAACACACACACACACAGTTAAACAGGTGAACAGCATGCATTAGTCTTTCAGAAATTTAAAATATTTTTCAAATAATGCAAACATGAATACTGATACACTTCTTTTTGTTGCACAGAATCAGTCAAATCCACCTTTCTGAGTTATATGCAGTCATATCTCTATATTATCCAATGATACTGGCTCCAGTCTATAGCATTTATCACAAGTTATTCTGCCTGTAAACTTAAAAAAAATGAAAAAGATCTGTGTAAAATCTAGGATGTTACTAAAAGGCAACATCATGCTTTTCACCACAAATGAAAATTAGTTTGAAATTTGTGTTTGAACACATTTTTCTGAATTTGTGAAGAGGTCGTGTTCAATTGCACTTCAATATCGTGTTAATACAAAGCAGACAACCAGTCTAAAGTTATTAAATGAGGAAACTTGCAGTCAAAGAAAAAGTAAAACAAAACTGAGACATTTTTTAATACTCAGGAACATTTTGTCTGTACTCAAATTATTTAAAAGGTACAAAATGTCTCAGACTCGAGTGAATTGAGCTTCACTTTCCTTTTATCTTTGCATTATTTTGTTTTGTTATATTACGCTGCATCAAACTGGCAGACACATTTTATCCAAAGCGACTTCCAAACGCCCTCAAACTCGGGTGATCGAGCTCTTGGAGGAGCATCCTTCCCAAACACAGCTGAAATTTGGAGGTGTGTTCAGCGCTTCAGTACAAGTGCTTAGTATTTGTTTTTTGTTTCTGATTTATAAGCCCTCATTCCCAGAAACGAGCACACAGGTCATGTTGTAAGAGTGAATGACGCCTCGTAAAGCTGAATGATTATTGCTGTTGTTTGAGTAACACATTACAGTCAGACGGCTGTTAAAGATGGAAGATCCTTTTTTTAAGGAGTAGGGAGGAAACGTGTGTTACAACCTGTGTGTATAGACTGAGGGTTTGTTTTTTTTTTTGATGCAACATGTTCAACATTTTGTGCAATTTCCAAACCAGATTTCAAAGGATGCAAATTTTTCCTCCCTTTAATTTTTTTTTTTTTAATCTTTCGTTGCTGCAACCCATGAAGCTAATTCTGTGCAGATAAGTCCAATGATGGCGCGCAGCCCAAACATGCAGCATGAAGAATAAATACTGGAATGAGGAAATATGAGTGAAACCCCTCACACTTGCCTGCTAAGACTCCTGGTGATTAAAGCTTTTTGTAAAACGTCAGAACAATATTTCTCTGCCGAGCGGAGCTGCCAGGACGCAGATTATAATTCCATTTGCTTTGGATTTAACGGAGGGGAGGGGAGGGAGATTTAACATCACTTGGCCTATTTACTGAGGGCTTTCCAAAAAAACGTCCTGGAGGTGAAGGCTGAAATTCTCAAACCCCCAAGAAAAGCAAAAAAAAAAATTAACTTCCTGTTCTAATGCTTTTTGAATATTGAAGCAACAGCGGAGTCACCTCTTGAAATGAGCCGTTTAGAAACAGGAAATAAATCAATCTAAACATGATGCTGATGAGGAACTGGTTTAACTGATTTACCTGGGGAAAAAAACAAAACAAAAAAACACCAGATTTCTGCAGCAGAAGGGAAAATATATTCTAAATATTACAGCCATCATGCATTTTTATCTGTGTGTGTGTTTCAGCGCTCACAGGCGAGGTAGGACTTGAGGCTTCCTTTGCTCATGAGCTCGGTCACGATGTAGACTGGCTCTCCTCTCGAGCACATGGCCAACAGCTGGATCAGCTTTGGGTGATGGAGGCTCTTCAGCGCCTGCACCTCCTTCACAAACTCGTCCTGCTTCGTGTCCTCTGGAGGAAGACCAACAGAAGTCTCGGTGAATTTCATTATCTTCCTTTTGACGTCACTAATTTGGCTTTTCCTCCACATTTCTCCAATTTGTCCCTTATTTCCATAATTTTCCTTTTTCTCCCTCCAACACTTCATTAATTCCTGCAAAAACTTTAAGCAGCTTTTGTCACTCAATATTTAAATAACCTTCACCTCCCTTTCTCAATCCATTAACATGTCATTTAATCCATCCTTCTACTTTTTATTGAAATATTTGAGTCATTTCGCTGCTTGGCGTCACGTTTTTTCTCCCCTTCATCTGTCCATTACGAGTTTTAGCCTCCCTGAGTTGTTCAGTCCAAAACGTGCACACATTCCAGGCAGGAGACTTTACGCCATGTGTTGTGTTGATTGGACTAATTCTTCTAATACTTCTGCAAGTGCTGCCATGGAAAAACTTCACTGAGTTGTAAAATCCTGCTTCATTTCAACAGAAAATACCGAAGTGTTGCAGCACCTGATAATCCTTAAAGTGGGCGAGGAATTCACCTTGGTATTTTGGTGTATGACGGGTATAATTAAACAAAAATTAAACAAAACTAGTGCTGCAAAAATCAGAATCATAAACATAAGACATTTACATTAAAAATTAGGAAAAAATATCAACATCTAATTTTAAAATGAAAAGAGCTGTACAATGTTTAAAACAGAGGATGTAATCAATGCTGCTTTCACAATAAAATATGGATTTGCAGTTGACAGAAAATGCATTTCACATGTTTGTTTTAGCTGCAAGGATACACAAAATGTGTTTTGGTGAGAAAAACTGAGTGTATACATGATTGATGTTAACAGAAAAACTGGTACCTTTAACCCCCAGATGACATGATTTAAACTCTTCATGTATCTCCCTGTGTTCGTACCTTGTTTCAGCGTCTTGATGGCCACCTTCCTGTTCTCCGTGGTCCACAGAGCCTCCCACACCTCTCCAAAGTGCCCCTCTCCCAGCTTTTTGTGGAGCCTGAACTCCTCTCGAGGTCGCTCCCACGGCTCCATGTCGAACAGCTCCCGCTGCACAGAGATGATGTGAGATGTGAGATGTGAGCCCAGAAAACGTAAAGTCAAAACAGTTTGAACTTCCAGCAGAGACACGATGGACTGAAAATGAGAAAAACTGAGCTGCAGAATTTGATTCTCAAAGAAGGAAACTAGTGTTTCTTGAATTGTTAGTTTGGTCTAACATTTCAAGAAACACTAGTTTCCAGATTCATGAAAATGCGAGTCTGAGATGAATAATGTCCTGGCATTAAATTAGATATTCAGGACAGAGCTCTTCTCTCGAGTGCTGGACTCGACACAACCACATTAAAATGACAGCATGTGTACAATCCCTCTGATGCAAAAAGATAATGCAACTCAAAATTTTTGAAAAACCTGCAACATAAAAAAACATCCTAAAATATTTGATATCTTGTCTTCACCTTCCTATTTGTCACCTTGACAAGTTAAAAGTTTATTTTTCACAAACTTATTTCAGATTTATGCTCTTTTTTTCAGGTTTACACCTGCAGGCAGAAAAACATCGACAGACCTACAGCCGTGTGTGAGGTGAGTGAATGATGAATGAACATATTTCAAACATTTTGACAAATTTATTGTCGTCAACAATCAGGTGCTACAAAACATTTTGTTCTAATGATCAAGTGCTCAGATGAATGAAATGATTAAAAAAACAAACAGTCATTCACACAAATAAGACAAATCAACTTGATTTCATATTAAAATAGAAATTCAAGTGTTAATCACAAAGCGGCTGGTTGGTCAATCTCAGCCTTGTTGCTTAAATATACAATCTTATTTTTCACTGGAGACAGTAAAATAAATAAATGAAATGTTTGTTTGCTGATTAAAGCTTCAATCACAACCAACAGCTGCCTCGAGTATAAAAACAAAAACTGCTTCTTATATCGTCCAAAACAAACTGAAATAAATTAAAAAAGACATTTAAAGTGAAATAAACAGTGCTTCATACAGAGAAATGATTCATGCATGTTTTTCACAGTCATCAAAATTAATTATGTCACATTTTAGAGGTTTAAGTTAATCCTAGTTAATTAAAATGTTTTCTCCCTTCATTTATAAAATGCATGACATAATCTCATTAATAAGCTTTAGGTTGGACAGATTCAACCACTCAGGCAGTTGATGAGGCGTTTAAAAACTAAAATGAGGAATCAGATGCGTCCTTGTGATGCAAACAGGACCACAAAACACGCTTTATTCGTTTTTATGTCTGTTGGCTGCAGAATAACCAGGAAGAAAATCTTGTGCGAAGTCAATAAAAGGTGATTGAAAGCGTCGTTAGCGACTCTTTACTGGTCATTTAACTGATGGAGCATTTAAATCCAATCTAAATGTGAGCGTCTCGGTTCCTAAAAGCAAATTTATTTTAGAGTTTGAGGGCCTGAATGAGAGAAAACACTTCAATAAGCTGTGGGTTTAAAAAAGTGAGCAAGTCTGCTTTGTTTTCGAGCTGTTGAATCATGAAAATAATCTTTGCAGCTGTGAGGTGAACAACCCTTCACACCTTCACGCATGTGAAGTTTTAGTGCTCGATAGCAAACACCAACGAGCGTCATCTCAGCTCACTGCTCGTGGTTTTAACGCATTAAATGAAAAGAATTAATGGCGTCATATTCACATATTCAAACTGAGCTGTGGTGACGTCTGGGGTTATTTCAGGGTGCTTTGTTGAACTCGTACAAAGTCAACACATACATAAGATTTATAGATTGATTATCATGTTAACTTATTGAAATATATAAAAACATAAAATATTTAAGTAAAAGAAATTCAATAAAATGTAGAAATGATTTGAAATTAAAACAAATATTAGCTTGTTTTCTTCTGTGTGTGCATGTTTTTTTTCTGCATGTTGAACATTAAAGATCGTGTGTGTGTGTGTGTGTGTGTGTGTTCGGTTTCTGCCTCAGTGTGTCCGTGGCCTCGGACTCATGGCCTCCTCTGGAAGGGAAGAGAGAAGAGGGAGGAATCACTGAGTGGCCTCTGATCCAGGAGAGGTACAAACACTTCTCATCCATCCCAACGTGGGAAAAGTTGCAACTTGATGCTTGTCTTTTAACATCCGTAAATATTACCTAAAATCTGCGCTTGTAATGGGATTCTTTAAAACAAGTGAGGAGCTGCTGTTTGAGTAGGTTTCTCTTTTCACAGTCTCCAGATAGCGGGACCCTCAGAGAGCTGTGCAGCTTCGTCTCCCGCTGGGCTCGAACTGATGAGCCATGAATAAAGAATACAGCTCGCTGGGGGTTTAATTTAAGCTGCAGTGCAGAGATAGTGCATGTAATTAGAGCACCGCCACGTGACTTTATTCTAAAACCGCTCCAAATATTTTATTCTCGGGTTAATTACACTCATATGTTTGCCTCTTGGTATTAATTTATGCACATAAAGCAGAAGACAGCACTCATTAAATTCCTGCTGCAGCGCAACAATAGAAAGATTAATTCACAAGCTTTGTTTGAGATTCTTACTGCCAAGACAAAAGCTGCTGAAATGAAAAAGATGGAGCTTTGCTAATTTGACGTAAATGATCAGCATCAGTGAAGCTGCTGTTCTGAGAGACTGGCTGCAGAGAGATGGAAATATTAATACGAGCGTTGCTGTTCTGCACGTTTAGTAACACTTAAGCAGATTTTTCAATACTATTTCACATTTTTCTGGATAAAAACCACAAACGTTTATATTTCTGACCCAATTTCAATTCTACTTTTGTAGAGTCTATATTCGAGTTATTACCGCAGAAATTACCAGTGTTGTGCTTGGTTAGTGCAGTTTTGTCTCAGTGACATGGTGGTATAACAGTCTATATTGTATAGTAGTAGTAACATTAATGTACAAGGTTAATGTGGTGTCTTTGCTAAAAACTCTTGATGTTCTGGTTTTATGCAGCACATTAATTCAAAGCCTGTAATCACAGTTCAACATGTTTTTGAAGGTTTCAGGAAACGAAGTGAGCGAGCTGAAGGACTGAACCACGGTGAGTTTTTACTGTGTAAATTAACTTTAAAATGTTTATCACGACCACAGAAAACACTGATTTTAACTGGAGAAAGAGATTCACAAAAACATTAAACCTGTTTGAAATTAAATTAGTTTTGTTCTCACTGTTGCCATCTTCACCTACAGTTAAACACTACAAACTCAAATTTATTTTTCCCTCATTTGATCAATTTTAATGTCAGAAGAATTCTTCATAATATAACTGTATATACTGTACATTATGTTGATAGTGTTTAGAAATATTAAACAGATGCCTTAAAGTGAAGAGTTTTATCCTGGCTGGTTGGCAGCTGTTAGAACTGGGATGCCTCAAACGCAGATCAACACTTAAATCAGAGCTCCAGTTATATTAAGCCCCCGGTAACCATGGCAACAGAGTTAATACTGAACTGATAATTAACCAAAACACCCAGTTTTAAAAAAAGCTGCAGCTCTGTGTTTAACTATGAACTCTAAAGTGTCCTGATACAATAAAATTGTGTTAAATTGAACTAACAAGGATTCATTTGTCCATTTTAACCTTTTGTCACTGATGTAAATATACTATATTGACATACTACTGTACACTTACATATTTCATAGATTGATTACCTCTGCATGTACTATGTATAACTTTCAATAATCTGTCCTTATTGATGTGTTTTGATTAGCTGTATAAAGTAAACATAGTAAGTATCAATACATGGTTTGTGTATGTACTTCTATCTTTGTGGGGACCAGTGATTTTTGGAAAGATTTGGTGAGCACATCTTCAAAGTCTTTAGTTTAATGCATCATTAACAAGGTGAAATTGGCAGCTGGTGAACATGGTGGAGTGTTTAACAGCAGAAATGACTTCAAGCATTGCACAAATCTTGATAACATCATCCATAAAGGTTAGTAAAAGTGACAAACTATTCATTCTCCTTTTAGTTGGTTTGCGCTCCACCCACCTCCTGAGGGAAATATCTGACTCTTTAACGTTACTAATCAACCAACAGAGAACATTTTGCTAAATGCTCCACCATGTTCAGAAGTTAATCATCAGCTTTGTTAAACAAGGTCCTCACAAAAATAGAAGTAAAAACCTTCAGTTTTTGTGCGTCCTACCTGTTGGGCGCAGGGCTCCTCCAGCAGCACCCCGAGGCTGCGAGAGTTTTTCTGGTAGTAAGAGATGAGCTCCCCCAACGTGGCGAAGGAGATCTTATCCGACACAAAGTACGCGCCAATGGAGGAGCGCTGGATCCGGAAGTGGTACACCTTCCCCTCGCTCCGGGCTGGAAAAGATGTTACTGTGTGTTTAAATGCACAAAATGTCACATCCGGACTAATACATCAAGTTGCAGCACCTTCAAATCTGAATATTTCACAGTCAAACTCACAATCTAACATTTCTGCTGGGAAAGTATGTATGTTTAAAGACACTTGTTAAATGGATCAGTAGAAACATTGTCATCCTGCACTTTCTTGTTTTCTGCTGTAATTTTGGTGTAAGTATTCAGAAACATTTAAATGTACCTATGCTTTAATACTGAAAAATGCATAAATCAGTGAGTCTAAATGCAAGACGATCATTAATAAACATGTCTAAACTTCTCTTTGTTGCACTTGTTTAAATGACTACAGGTGTTCAAATTGGGTTGATTTTCTCAATTATTTGTATTCTCGCTGTAAAAAGAGAAATAAACATACCAATGTACGTTGAGATTGAGGTGTAAACTCTTTTCTCTCAATAAAACATACATTGATAAATAAACCACATCTCTGCTTTTGACCTCCATGAATACATTCATCATAAAGACCAAAAACCCAAGATACATACTGCAAAGACAGAAACACAAGGAGGAAAACAGTGGTGAAAAAAGTACTCAGATATACACACTAACTTGTGATAATATTTCTTCAAATTCGTGCATTCAAACTTTTTATACAGCATCTTTCTGCAACACCACAAAGAGCTGTACAATTCAAACCTCACATGAACCTTCAGCATCATGAAAACAACCATTAAATGAGACAGAAATGTCTCATTTAATGTGATTGTATTTTCTTAGTATTCACAGCGAAACAGGCGCCGCTCCCCTGATACTGCGAACCTGAGCTGTTCACATAAAGATAATAATGGAAAACATGAACTGCACCAACCAGACTGTCCGCAGTGTTTGTCCACACAAGAAAAGCTTATTCATCAAAATAACTTAACGGATGCTGCAATCGCACAAAACTTCTACACATAGCGGCTTTAAATAAACTTATGTAAACAAAACTCTGCACACAGACGGATAACATGATGCTTTAACAACAGGAAGATGGTCGTGGGAAAGACAGTAAATCAGACAAATCAGTGTAAGTGTGCCATAAAAAACAGACTAATCGAAGGCGTGGTCTGCTCTGCCTTCGCTCTCAGGCTCGTATGCACACAGAGTACTGATGATGCATATTTCAGGAGGCCTAGCGCGGCGAAAATTGAACGTCTAACTGCAGCATTTTCCCCCCGGGACCTAAAGGACCTTGAATAAGAGGGGGGAGGTGGGGGTGGAGAGGAAAAGATGCGGACACAGAAGATGGTGAAGCCAGAGGACGAAAAGAGAAGAGGGGACAGAGTCAGAGAAGAGAAAAGAGCCCGGGGGTAAAAAGAGGCTTTAAAGTCACAAATCACACAAATCTCATGAGGTCCATTAGAGAATCGGCTGCAGGCTCGTTCATAAAAGTGCAGTCTGATAACGACAAGTGGCTCACAAATGTAGGTTACTACAGCTGGAGATAAAACACTAAAACCCTCCCGTCCACACAACAAAGGCTGCAGCACATTTATTAAGTTCTTCTAATTATCAAGCTCCGGTTTAGTTTCAGAAAACTGAAATGAAACGCTAACAGAATAGTTCAACATAAATGTGCTTATACACTTTAATTTTGAGAGTTAGCTGTCATTGAGGAAATACAGGTTGTTAATTCACTCAACACTTCTGTAATGATCATCCTCCTCAGCAGCATTACATCATTACCCGCCAACCACGAGGCAACGACGAGACCTCAGGACGCTGCAGTTTGCACAAAATAATAAAAAAATAACAGCACATAACTCCCTTTAAAGCCATAAACAGTTGGTTTTACATTTGTGTGCATGCAGATTAAACTAATGAATTCAAAGATGTTACTAGTCAGCCTTCGAAGAGCAGATAGGTGTGTTTGTTCATTTTGCAGAGCGCCCCTTCCAGCCTTTATGCTAAGCTATGCTAATTACATCCACACAAACATGAGTGGTATAGATCGTCTCATCTGATTCTCCCAAACGCAGCGTATTTCCTGAAATGCAAAACTGTTCCTCTAAAAAGATGCGTCCTCACATGTGGCATTTAAAGATCAAAATTCACAGTGTTACAACCTGGATGTCATAAAATCTCAGAGTTAAACTTTTAACACAGCAGACTCTCTTCAGATCGCTGGTCTGAAGGCTGATTTTTCTGATCTCTGCTGGAGCTGTGAGTCAACAGTTACCACGGCGATCAAACAAACAAAAGGTCGATAACAAACAATGAAACTAAAAACTGATGTGACGTCCAAAAACACGCCTGCAATTACTGATTATCACCAGAGGATCCAGGAAAGATGAGGAAATGGGGGATTGTAAATTCAATGGCAACGTCCAATAAAAAAAAACAAACAAACAAACAAACAAACAAACAAAAAAAACTGACCACGATGTGAACTCGTTTTAAAGATAATTCACTCATCAACGCTCTCTGGTGGACAAACTATGTAAAGGCGACAACCTCAGAGATATTTTTAGCATTTCAGTACTGAAATTTGACTTAAGCTGATTCTTCTGTCTTCTTTAATGACAACATGAGCCTCTAAAACAAAAAAACACATCCGTTACCGTCCAAAAACCAACATACACGAATTATTAACCATTATTTCCTGTCTGACACGATGACTTTGACTAATCTGCGGTTGACCTTCTGCACGGCTGCTGAGGTTGCGTCATGTCACCTTGCGTCCTCTGTGGCAACAGCAAACAGAGACAGATCGAAGGCAGAGAGATTAAGGTTGGCTGGAGACCTTGAAGGAGAGAAGGGCAGCAGAGGCAGGAAGGTGGAGGGAGGTAATGGATGGAGAAAAGGATGGATGAAGAGAGGAGGGAGCAGGAGAAACGCACGAGTAACAGGACTCCCACTGAACACAGAGGCCGAGAGAGAGCTCGAAGCAAGTCAGGATGGAAAAAGAAAAAAAATATGACGAAACATCTAAATACATCACCAATTTGAGGATGTGTATGATGCTTTTTGTACATTAAAAAGACACAGAATGACTTTTATGAACCAAATTACTCCTATTACAAATAATTACAATGCAAACAAACAGTACGTGAAGTACTTTTACTGCAGTATTGTACTATTTAGTACTTAATTTCAACAATATTTTGGACGCCAATATTGAAATTTTGAATCTTATACATTATATTACTACACTTCACCTTATAATATGTCTCATCTCCCTTCCTGTAACACAATGTGCCACATTATTCTTTATTAAGTTAATTATAGTAATACAGATAAACACTAAGTACTATATCATATATTAGTCTGGTGTTCATTGTTTGCATAGACTCTGTTGACTGTCACTTTTTACTTTCATTTTATTTTATTATTATTATCTATTATATCTATCTATTTTGCTGCTGAAACAACTGGATTTCACCGCTGAAGATCAATAAAAGGTGCATCTGATCTTATTTTAACATACCAACATTCATACATACTGAACATACTAACATAATTTCATAGTTGAGTAACAGGGAATGCAGGACTTTTTGTAGTATTTTTACTTCTACTTTGACTTAAATAAAAAGGTCTGAGTACAACTTCCACCACTGCAAACTCAAATCAGCTCTACTGCTCCACTTCTTTACTTTTCATGGCCAATTTTAGCAAACTGAAGCAAATTTAAAGTTAGCTAAATCAGAGGAGTTATTTATCCTTACATCCAATTGAAAGTATTTTATTTTTAGTTATTTGAGTCATTAGATTCACAGCAAGCTTCAGTAAACAAACTAAATGAGAAGGAAGAGCAGTAAAGAAGGCAGGAAATCAGGTGAGAGGTCACTGATGGATGGATGAGCAGTGGCGTCACTTACCGGAGATGGTGTACTCGTCGCTGTGACTCTCACTGATGCGAACCAGGAAGGAGCCATCTTTGTTTTGGGAAGCCAGCAGCAGCTTCTCAGCTTTCACTCGGTTTATGTTCCCGTAGTACCACCTGCACAGGGGAAGGGAAAAAAAAGACCAGACAGATGAGAAAGATCAGGAGACGATCGGACACAATGCGAAGGAAATGAACATAGAAATACATGATAAATGAAAACAGAGTAAATCTGCACTAAATGGGACTTAAATATGCAAGTATAATCAGAAAAATGTAGTAAAGGTACTTAAAATAAAAGTACTCTGTGCCTGTTGTTCTGTTGTCTGTTCTCTCTTTAAATGATTCTTCCTCATCATTAATGTAAAAGCAGGATTTTACTGTTGGTTTCCAACTATTTTGTAGTATCAGACATTATTTTCTCCATTAAAGTCGATATATTCCCACAGTGCAAACCTCAACATTATTAAAATACAATGAAATTATTAAAGAGGAAAAGCAAAATGTTAATTTTCATGAAAAAAGATGATGAATGATAAGAATAAGTAGAAAGAGGCGTGAAAAGAAAACACTCAGGTAAAGAGCTTTAAATGTGAACTTAAGTACAGTAATCAAGTAAATGTACTTAGTTACACTCCGCCCACAGTGATCATACAGTTGGTCACATGGTTTTTCATTGTATGCTGACAGAGTAAAGACAGTAACCATCACAAAGACAAACAAACTGGTCCAGTCGGTTTGAGCAGCAGCAGCTCGGACTACAAAATGACTCAAACATGTCCGCTGTTTCAATTTTAAAATAAAAAAAAAAACTTCTGAATGAATCCCTCTGAACTCCTAAAGAAATGAAGTCGTTCAGAGTTAAAATGTCATTGCCTGTTTGCTCAGATATCAGAAACAGACCTGTATTTACTTTTTGTTATCAGGGCGGGTCTGGTCAGGTTTCACCAACAGAAACTACGAGCAGCGACTCAAACAGGGAGAGATCTCAGCTTCAAGATACCAGAGCAGAAATGTTTGGACTGTTTAGCTGATAAAATCCATTTAATGTTGTTATCTTGAGAGTTTTTGTCCTTTACCTGACATTTTATAGGCAAAAATATTACTTAATTGAATACTAAGCACATTTTTGCAGCCTTAAAACAGCTGAAGTTAACATTAACGTATTATTATTATTGAGCACCACAATGACGTTATAAAAATATCACAGCTTCATCTCAGGCCTGACCTCACAGCTCGCTCTGTCACACTCGGTGTAAAAGCATATTTCAGGCATTTCAGCTAAAAAAAAATAATTTATTATATCATACATAATGAAAAGATGTGACCTTGTTTTGGTCTAATACACTATACATGTGAAAATCCTGCCACGTGTATTTTTTTAAGTCTTATCTCAGGTTTTTTGGGGGGTGTTAAATAAAAAATAAATCTAAATATACAGTTTTATTCATGCCAAAATCATATTAAACTAAGACATTTATTTTACTCACACTTTCACTTTAAGAGACCACAGATATTAAAATAATAAGATGTTATCTGACAAATGTAAATGGTTTTGACCCTCCTTCACTAAAGTTATAATGTTCACTTTTTATTAATACTGTTTTAAAGCACAGATTTATGATCATTATGTCAGCTGTAGTTTCTTTTTATATATAAACTCAATAAAAGCTGATTTACCTGCATGGTTCTTGCAGTTTTTTGGGTTGTACCCCACACGGTTGAATGAACTTAACGTGAGTCTCTTTGGATAAAAATGGCAGCTAAATAAATGTTATGAAAAAAAAAAATGTAATGAAATATTTAGGCTTCCCTTGCTGATATAAATGGAGGAGACAAAATACTCCAAAAAGCTCTCAGTATATTCGGTGCATCTCCTGACAGTCATTTTACAGAGATAATAAACATCAGAGCATCTTTAAGGCTTTTACATCTATAAAAACAGCCTCTCTGTTCGCCGTGTTAAAGCTTCAGCGAGGCGTTTGTTGTTGGTGTTGGAGGACGTGTGGAGTCGGTGTCGGGTCAGCGTCGACCTGCGAGGGAGAGCCAGGCCGGGCTGAAACACGATGACTCCCCGCGGGCCGGATGAATAATGGACGAGCTGCAGCTGCAGGCCGGGCCGACACGTGCACGGCTGCTTTTAGCTCCGCGTCTGGTTTTAACGGCAGCAGATGTTTTTTTTTTATTACCCGGCGTTGAACTTGGCTTTGAATACAGGAAGGAGCTAAGACCACAGTCGATGAACAAACGATTACTCTGCAGATATTCTGGTCGTATTATATCCAATTTAGCCATTACATTATTATAGCCGTTCCCTCCATTAAATAAGAATATTTTTGTTTTTCTTTGTCTTCTGTGGTGCTAAATTGAATCAATTGGTTTCCAACTCAGAATTAAATTTGAAAAGTCACTTTCTCCAGAGACGAGGAACCTTTAGAGGCGCTCTGAGCTTTTCCACCACAGGGACCAGGGTCTGAATTAAGTTCAGGGACTTTATTTTACCCCCCAAAAAGTCCCTTTCAAAACTACAGGAACTTTTGGGGCGGGCCTTGCAGTGTTGAACATTTCTGATTGGTTGAGTATTCCCAGCACTTTATTTTGAGAAGCTCACACCCTCAAACAAACTGTATTTACGGTTTGTTTTTGTTGACACGGTGCAGAAGCAGAAGAAGGTCTACGACAGACGGAGCAACCAAGTCCAGGTCTTACTGAGTATTTATGCTGAGGAGGAAATCCAGCGCAGCAGAAACGATGTGTAAAAACAGCCGTCACTTTCTCAAACATCTACAGATCAAATCAATGATTAAATTATTTGTTAGCTGAAGCTGCACCAACTAACAGTCTGAAGGTTTTACATCAATAAAGAGTAAAACTGTTCAAATTATTCACATTATTCATCCATTATCAAAAAAGGTGCAGATTATAAAGAAGAAGAAAATGATCAGGATTCAGTTGAATTTTCTGTCATTTGACAGATTAACGGAGTAATCGGCTCTAAATATCCTGAATTTTGCTTCAGATGGAGAAACCTGAGAGTCTCATCAGGTCAGGTTACAGCAGTTTTCCCACATTGAGCCTGAAAGCTGGTTTCTGTTGTAGTTTCTGTTCAGAGGCGCAGGAGGACACCAACAATGGGACAAACCTCAGTCAGGATGAGTCAGAATCATCTGTCATCTAAAGTCTTAATTAATTTATGCAGCCTTTGGAGGATTTATGAGATGTTCAGAGTGACTTTCAGCAGATCACAGACCCCCATCAACCCCACGGGACGGTTTTATTTTATTTCTAACACTCGTCCTTATTTCTAACACTCACTTGTGTTTGGCGAACTCGTCCTGCAGCAGAGCCACGTAGTTGGCCGGGATCAGTCCGGACTCCAGAGACCCGGTGAGCTTCTTGGCCAGCACGTACTCCCCCCTCTTCTCGATCACGGACAGCTTGTCCCCCTCCTTCACCGTCAGCTCGTCGTCGCTGCGGGCCTCGAAGTCGAAAAGCGCCGCGTAAAGCTGCACCGGCCGCTTCTTGGGCGACGGGACGCGGATGTCCCCGGACACGGTGCGGATCTCGGCGGACTGCGCGGTCGGGTT
This sequence comes from Scortum barcoo, assembly GCA_023238725.1. Classification (NCBI taxonomy): domain Eukaryota; kingdom Metazoa; phylum Chordata; class Actinopteri; order Centrarchiformes; family Terapontidae; genus Scortum; species Scortum barcoo. The sequence goes on from CM041549.1 coordinate 26,416,933, forward strand.
GGCGATGACATGGTTGTGGTTGGGCACGCTGGGGTAGCGGAAGTCGGGCCAGATGCAGTCCCAGAGCCGGCCCAGGCACGGCATGCAGGTGCGGCAGCAGCTCTCCATCCCGGGACATGAAGGAGCGCGGCGGCGGGGATCGATTCAGGCTGAAAACCGGCCTCTCAGACCCGCAGTCCGCCGGCTCCCCTCCCGTCCTCCGCCTGGAAACATAATGCACCGCCAGGAGGAGTCGCTGGATTAGCCGGAGAAACCGGTTTGCTCGGTCCTGGTCGTGGATCTGCGCTCCACGCCTGCAGTGCGCACGGCGGCTGCGGGAATGCGGAAACGGGAATGGAGGGCATCCAAGGCGGATCGGTACCCTGCGAGGAGCCGGAGGAGAGAGCCGGGATGGACCGAGAGCCTGAGCATGGCTCCCGAAACGAAGAAAATAAACGTTAATCCATCTTAATGTGGATGAGGAGGACAGAGGAGGAGCTGCAGCGCGGTGCGTAAAAAGTTTGGGTTTGGCGCTCCGCACTGATCCTGCTGCTCACACACCTGCGCACTGAGGGAGGGGGGAGGGCGCAGTACTGATGTGTGTGTGTGTGTCCGGTTTTCACTCTCAAATCTCCCCGTAGGTTTTTCTGTTGAGTCAGCCATCATCTGTTTGCTGCTGACAGTCAACGTCAACGTCGCGCAAAACACAAATCTGGGAGGGAAAGTGGAGGATTTCTTTTAGTTGTGTTGCCCTGAATTGATCCCGATCACAATTTACAGCAGCGTGCAGACGATATTTAGTCAACTCCTGTCATCATGCAAACACTTCACACGTACACTTTATAATAAAAAGGCCACATGGATCATAAATCCACACATGAACTATCAGAAGAGAATGAATTAATAATATCTCAAAACAAAATGTTAATTAATGCAACAGCCACAGTTTCTCCATCATCAAGAGTGAAATGGAAACCCAGTCTCATATCAAAATGTGAATTATCAGTCTCACAATTAAAGTCTGGAAATTAAAATAAAATGTTCACGTTTTTTATCCTCTTCTTTCCTATTGGCCTGCTGACAGGTCACGTGACTGCTTGCAAAATAAAAACATGGCGGCCATTGCTTTCATTCTCAGTGGAAAATTCATTATTTCAATATAGTTTTTACATAAAAAAGACGACAAATATACAATAAAATTTCACAATATTCGTTCAGTTCTTGTAAATGATCTTTGGTTTGTTATTACGATGAATATTTCACTGCCGTTGTTATGCTGGTTGCTAAGGACGCTGCAGAGGAAACCACGTGGTGTGTTTGTTTTTTTAATATTTATACCTTTTGATTAATAAGACAATCAAGCAAACTAACACAGTTTTATGGTGTTTGCAGCGTTAATGCAGCCTATAAAGTACTTTTTTTCAGCCTTTAAAGTACCATCCATACATCATGGAAGTATTAAATGGATCAATTTGTGCTTTTCCATGCATTAATTCCTGCATGAATTCATAATAATTTATAAACTATAAAGTGTTTCCTTTTTAGCTTCATGATTTGTCTCGTAGAGGTGACATTATTAGTCAATCAGGAGAAAATTGATCTATTTTGATACTGAAATATGAAGATTTTCTGCTTTTATGACTGCAAATTGAACAGATTTGTGTTTTGGACAGTTTATGTGACAGACAGTTTGGGCTTTGAAAGCTTTTAAAAGACATTTCTTCCTGATTTTCTGACATTTTTGTAGCCTAAACGATGAATTGAGAGAATCACCTGCAGCTCATTAGTCTGTATGATAAGGATCAATAAAGCTAAATGCCTCCACAGTTTAAGTTTAAGAAGCTGCAGAGTCTTTACTCTAATCTCTTCTTCATCTTGGTTTTTATTTATAGACTGTGGAGTCTAATGACTTCAGCCCTTCAAGGTTTCCTCCTGTTGTGCTTCTTTATTTCTGCAGAAACGGCTCAGAAGACACAAATAAATTACAGCTCTTCACCACAAAGGAAGCCTGAGGATGGAGTGGACGAAAAATATTGATGATGCACCGGAAAAAAGTGGGGTTTTCTTCTCGAAGCTGTTAAAAAAATCCCTCTCATGTCTCTAAATGATTAAGTGTTTCTGCAACAACAATCCTCTCTGCATCAAACTGATCGAATTTCAGGCGGTGCTGAAACAAACGTGATTTAATTAAGACTTGAAGAAGCTTTTGTTTAACGTGAGTACGAGTTAAAGTTTCAGTCAGTCACAGCTGAAGGTGTTTTAAATCGACAGCAGGTGATTTAAAGGGCTGATCATCAGAGGGTGGAGTCTTTGCTTTAGATTGACTACTGAACCGCAAAACACAAATCTGGGAGGGAAAGTGGAGGATTTCTTTTAGTTGTGTTGCCCTGAATTGATCCCGATCACAATTTACAGCAGCGTGCAGACGATATTTTAAGAATGTGAAGTCCCTCAGAGGAAAAAACACACAATCTCAAACAAATAAAATGTTTCTATGTTTATTTCTTATTCTCAAAATCCTATAAAAGGCTCTAAAGCTAAAATGATGACCTGCTAATAAGTACTGTGTCTATCACAGTCTGATATCTCATCTTTCTAAGCCATACAAAAATGATTAAAACACATCAATGAGCCTCACTGTTATTTCCTCACCATGAACACACACACTGTAGTTTTTCACTCACAAACACACCATATTTTACACTCCTGATAGTTAATGAAGTACTAAATTAATTAATTTGTGTGTTTTCATGCACTAAGTGCTGCATAAATTCACAATTAATTAATTTACTCTTACTATGAAACAATAAAAAAAAAAGACATGCACGTGGATTCATCCGTTGCAGAAAATAGTCCCTAACAAATAAACTATGATCTCCTTCTTGAGCAGGAACCAGTGAGCTTGAAGCTGAAGGCTCAGAAAGGAAGTGAGAAAGCATTCAGAGACAGACTAACATGTTGTTGGTTTGGCTCTTTTTCTGGACTTTGCTGGTATAATAAAAACTAAAACAGAGTCCGGCCTCTTTAAGTGCGTCTCTTTACAGTAACCTCACACGCTGAGAGCCGCAGCTTTGATCGAAGTTTAAACGTCTTCAAATTCAACATGAAAGCTCTAATCTTAATCTTTCACTTTGAGCAGGAGCTTTGAGTCAGCGAGCGTCTCTCACATCGACTCTGTAAGCCACAGTTGCGTCACAGAAACTCAGAGAAAAGAGAGCAAGATTGTCTGGATATATATCGATAAAATACTGCAGAAATAAAGTGAAAAAAGATCTGCCGATACCAGTGATGGAAGAAGTATTCAGACTGTAAATAAGAATAAAAATACTGCAACGTAAAAATACTCGTTTACAAGCCCTGGGTTCAAAATTCTTCTTAAAATTATAGACGAGAAAATGTAGTTAAAGTATTAAATTATCTGTGTGACAAAGCAGCAGGTTACTGTTTGAAGTGCTTTATATGCAGTTAGAGAGTCTGAAGTACTTTATCCACAGTTTGATAGATTGATTTTTTATATATAGTTTTAAGTTTGAAGTACTTTATATGCAGTTAGCTAGTTTAAAGGACTTTATATACAGTTTAAAATACTTTATATAGTTATCTCATTTGAAGTATTGTACATACGATTAGCTAGTTTGAAGTACTTTGTATAGTTTGATAGTTTGTAGTACTTTATATACAGTTTAAAGTACTTTATATTTACTTACTTTATAATTTAGTCCAGTGGTGCCCAACCTATGGGGTCGGGGCCCTCCAAAGGGTCACCAGAGAAATCTGAAGGGTCATGAGATGATTGATGAGAGTAAAAAGAAGAAAAAACAAAGTACTGATACACAAAAATGTTTTTAGATTTTAAACTTTTTTCTCATCTTTTTTTTCTTAAATATCAGATAAGTTATTATCTTTGGGCTGCAAATGTTTCAGTTATTTAAATTAAAAACGCCTGAAAAGTTTAAAGGTGAAATCATCTGAAACGTGACAAAATAAAAAAATTTAAAGAAAAGAATTTTATGAGCTTTTCATGTTTTTTTAAATAGAAAATCTTGATGAAAAGTAACTACAGCTGCCAAATAAATGTATTAAACGTGAAAAGTTAAAGAAAATACCTTAAAAACTGTACTTGCCTGTAAACGTGCTTAATTACTCACCAGCTCCTGAAACGTTCAGTCCTGAGCGGAACAAGAAGACGAGAGAAGCTTTGCTCCGTTTGATAGATAGCACACCGTTTTATTAGTATATTTAGCTTTGTGACGTACAGCTCGGGAGAAAAAACAAAACAATGGTCAAACAAAAAAATGGTCACAATTTCTTTTTTTTAAAGTCCAGAAACATTTCAGCCTTAGCAGTGACATCACACAAAAGAAAGCTCAGTTTTTCGATCATTGGTTTCTTCGTCATGGACCAGAGTGATATGTTCTCGTTATTGGGCTAAACAAACGCGCCCGTACCGTATCTCCGACATAGTAAACAAACAGAAAAAATAAAATAACAATAATAATAATAATAACCCTAGATTTCTTTTTTTACCTTTTTTTTCTTTTTTCCTCGATCGTTTAAGTTGCTTCACATATATTATCAACACTTTTCTAAAGAATCAAAATATTCAGCCACAGGTACTGGAAAAAAAAAGGTATCCACTGTTATATAGAATAATAATAAACACAATAATAAATATAAAAAGAATTTTTGATATAATTTATATGGTATCAAAGAGAGAGGGAAATGGGCCTTCAGTTATAGATGTGTTTTTACAAAAGTGATGTCCATTTTTTTTTCTTTTCCTGAGGTTTGTCATCTGCAGTTTTAAAGTTTTGCTAAATATACTAATAGACTAAGAGACCCGACAACGCGGGGCCCGTCATGGCTTATCATTCGCTGAGGAATCCTCTCCACCGGAGGATCGTTGTGGCCCCACTGTGATTTTTTGTGTGCTGTGGAGTTAGCCGAGAGGTCAAAGGTCAGCCCCGTCCCACCCGTATACCCCCCCCCTCCCAAACAGGCAAACAAACAAACACACAGCTCGACTCCCACCCAACGCCTCCAAAAACAATCGTTTTTCTTTGTAATACGGGGACGCCATTCAGACGCGTCACGTTTCTTCACCGAAAAATAAAATTAGCTTCACCTTCAGGAAAAAAAAAAAAAATGGAAGCAAGGTGAAGAAAAGTGAGCGACCGAAAGGTAAAACTGCGTCCCCTCATGTGATTATTGATGAAAATGGTGATAATTGTATTTCGACGCAGTCCCATTTCCCTTCGGTGTGTTGAGGAAGGAGTCAGATCAGAAAGAAAGAAAGGGAGAAGGATAGAGAGATGAGAGAGGGAAAAAACAGATTGAAAACAAACAAACAAACAAAAAAAAAAAGAATCGCAAAAATCTGTACATGTAAACATCACACTTCCACTGAGTCAAATCATGAGGAGGATTCAGGTTTCACATTGGTTTGACTGTAAGTACCCGGCGGAGGAAAAAAATCAAGACAATCAGAAGAGTCCGGTACAAAGCAGGAGAAGAATCAAACATTGCTGCGAAATGAGAGAAATGAAGGAATGTAAAGCAGAAATATAAAAAAAAAAAAGTTTTTCTTTTTATGATTTTGACAGTAGCTGTACAACGAGCCCTGATAGAAAAATAAAAAAAGGTCCATTACATTTTCTCCTTTCATTCATTTTTTTTGTTTGTTTTTTTGTTTTTAAATGTGTGTGTTGAGCTTTACATCTGACCAGAAGTGTGTATGATGAATTTTTTTTTAACATTTTTTAATTTTAAGGGACCCGACCTGGCATCACAGAGTGTAAAAGCTTCCCTGACGTCTGTGAATGGATTTAATGAATCACAGTGAAACGAGCTCTGCGATGATATGTGATTTTTTTAAAAGACAAACGAAAATGAAAAACTCCTTTACAACCACACACAGAGAGATCGTTACTCTACAACAATGCAATTAAGGAAATTTTGTTGTTTTTGGTTTGACATGTTGAGAAATATGTAATCAGCAGGCGATTAGCTTAGCTTAGCATAAAGACTTGAAACGGGGGGAAACTGCTAGCCTGGATGTGTCCACTGGTAAAAAAAATCAAACGACAGCATCTTTAAATTATCACTGATTAACTCTTTATATCCTGTTTGTATAACACCTACAAAAACTCAAGTAAAAGCATCACTTTGCTGCTTTATGTCAAACTATTTCTTGGCCTGGGGTGGTGACGTTTCCTGCTCCGAGTCAACAAAAAGTCCAGCTCATAACCCGCCCATGAAAAACTTTTTACACTTTGAGTTTTTGGACAGATTAAATAAACAAGATAATAAAGAATGTGTTAATTAATGAGCTTTAAAAGGTGCTGGTGGGCAGATTTATTGGACTTTTGGACTGAGCTAACTATTTCCCCCTGTTTCCAGTCTTTCTTTATGCTAAGCTAAGCTAACTTCCTGCTGCACATAAAAGTGGACTTAAATCTTCTTTTCTAACTCTGTAAAAAAAAACAAAAAACAAAAGGAGGTTGTTGTAACACACAAATATTTCTTTTAAAGTCTGATTTTCTTTACTTTAAACATCTTTAAATGTGGATTTTACTTGTTCACCAGAATTATATTTAAGGAATTTAAAGAATTCAATCATGTAAAGAGAGCACGTTAAAGAAAATAAAACTTAACGGTTAAATTAGTAAGTAAACGTGTCTAAACAAATATTTCTTAGCACGGTGCGGTTTGTGATTGATATTGTTCTCTTTTAATAGACTGAACAATGTACGTAAAAACAGCCGCCTTTAAATCTCCAACAAAGACAATCCTTCGTGGTCAAAGATTAAGATATCAGTTTGTGTAAAAGCACCTTAACCTAACAAGGCTCTCTGCTTTATTTTTTTACAGTTCACAGGAGCTAAATATCACATCTGATAAAGGTGTTCAGGCATTTTTCTTACAGCTGTTATAATGAGAAAGGTCACGGCGTGGAGGTGAGGAAGACGCCGTGACTTTTCCTCAAAGCTCCTCCTCGAGCCTCGAAAGACGTGATCCTCTCTGCAGCGGATCAATGCCGGATCTTTATCTGAAGATGCAAGACGACTACAGCGTGTAAACATGATCTTTTAAAAAAAAAAGAGGTTTTTAAAGAAGTGTGTAAACAGTCGAGATAAAACGTTTCTGCCGTGACGCCGGCCGGGTCCGCTCCTGGTCGACATCCATGTTTGGAATGTGTAGTCGAGGCAAACCGAGTGAAGCTGTTGAAATATCGTACAAAATATCTTTAACCCTCCCCCAGAAAAAGACCACTTTACTCGCACTACAAAATATATCTATAAAATAATAATATTAAGAATCCGAACATTAATAATAATACTAAAAAATAGAAATCAGATAGAAATTGTTGTTTGCTCGGCCGGTGGAGACGTTAACAACGAGAGGAGGAAGGAGGAGTTTCGGCTAAAACACTCAGATTATTCTCCCGAACAGACAGAAGGAAATGGAAATCAAAGTGAGCAAATTACACCTTTCTAAAGATTGTCATTTGCCTATTTTTACAGCTGTTGGCTCTGAAGTAAACTGACCTAGGCTCAGAAACACTCTGCAAGAAATCTGCAACTGATGCTGATTTTTGACACTTAAGAACCGACGAGAAAGTCCGAAAAGTCCCAAAAGCCTCCCCCACATGGCTCTACTGGCTCTTTGATTATCACTTCAACACAGAGAATTAAACTCGGGCACTTTGTTTTGTCTCCTTTTGGACTTTTGTGACGATCTCAGCGGTTCAAGTTGTGTTTGCTAAGATGACTTATTCCTAGAAAGAAAAGAAAAAAAAATCCATTTCAAAGATGAAATTTGTCCCGGAGGAGTTTTTAGCTCAAGAATCGATTTCAGAGGACGGAGGAAGAAAGAGGGGGATGTTTACACAGCGTCTTATTTTTCAAGCCAAACGGGTGAATAAAACTTTTTTTTTTAAACCACATTAGACACTTTTTAGGCTCCAAGCTGCAGTTTAAGAAACAGCCCAAAGATACTAAAATCTCTCGACTATCTAACAGAAAAAAATCTCAAACTGTGGCACCGTTTCTTTCTTTTTGATGCCATCGTTCGTGTGCAGATAATAAACGCACACTGAAGTTTTTACTGTGATTTAGACACTGTGTGGTTGTTGATCCGATTGTAGGATTTCCTTCATTTCTAAAAAAAAAACAACTTTTCCTTCGGCGGTTCGAGGTTTTCAGCAGCAGTGTGCGATGTCTGACAATTGGAGGTAAAATGAACGTCCTTAAATCGACTTCATTTGAAAATCCTGCTTTTGATCTGAAGGACCGGGATCACTCAGACATCCTTAAAAAGTTCTTTTCTGGGATCGATTGAGCACGTCTGGATCGCTCCAGATCCGCCCAAAAGTTCCTGGCCACTTAAAAAAACCCAAAACGTTGGCGGTATCCGAGAGCACAGTGAGGACCAAACAGGAGGATGGGAGGCTGGTGTCTTTAACAGAGGCTCATGTTGGGGTTTGAGAACAGGAAAATAACTTTTAATCTCTCAGTGTTTAATAGAAACATCAATAAAGAGTAAATTAGGGAGAGATCTGAGGAAAATGTGATTGTAACTCATAGTCTCATTACATAGTTAATGAGATTTGTGAGATTTTCCTCCTTTTCAAAGGGCTGATGAATCAAATAAATCTTTTAGGAGCATTTGTCCCAACATGTCCGACCTCTGTGACATCTCCTCCTCCTCCTCCTCTTCTCTCATCCTCCTCCTCCTCCTCCTCCTCTCCTTCTCTTCTAGTTGGGTCTTTTTGATTTTTTGCATATTTCTCTTGTTTCATTCAGTGATCAGCACACTTTGAACAAAGCTTCCCGTTTCAGTGAAAAAGAAGAAAACTTTAAAAAAACAAACAAAATAACTTTTACAGTTCCACGTCTAATCTGCCATAAATTAAATCATTTACATTTTCACCAATTCAAACTTGATGTGGCGGTTTTGACATCGCACACGAATGTAAAATCAGTGAAGGTTTGGATGGAGGTTTTTTTGTTAATGAATGAACGAACGTCTTTCACACGTCGTCGTCCCGACAGCTCGTACGTCACAGATTTCACCGTCTGATCGTCACAGAGGGCAGCGCGTCGCCAACACAAACCGTCTAAAGACCAGCTATGATTATCAACTGCATTGCAAAAAAAAAACTTCTGCTTTCGTCTCATTTCGGCAGTGCAAGTTGGTATAACAGGGGGGTCCTTACTGAGAAATATTCATAAAACACACAGAGAGAATCCCCCTTCCCTCTTTCACAGATGACTGTTGCCTCGCTCAGTGTGCAAAAAAGGGAGAAAATGACGCGACAATCGAAGCCTCGGGAGGATTTGTTCATCCTCGGCGAGTGAAACAGATAAATGATCTTTGAGCATGTGGACGCATTTTGTGGTTCAAAACGCTGTTTGCTATGAACTTTTAACAAACTAATCCCAGAAATTAACAACTCAAACCAGACAATTCTTTTCTTTTTAGCAACTGTACCGAGAGACGAAACTAAAATAGAAAAATTTTACATTTTGAGAGATGCGCTTATTTGCTCTCTTGTTAGACGTTAAATGAGAAGGTCGGCTTAGCTTAGCACAAAGACTGACAACAGATGGAAACTGCTAGCCTGCCTCTTTCCAAAAGTTCAGCACATTTAAACCTAACTGATTAACATATTTCTACAAAAAAACAAAGCTTTATGAATTTACATGAAATGTGCCGGACTATTTTATAACCAGGAGCAGCAGCTTCCTGGAGTCTCAGGTAGAGTTTCTCACCTGTGGACACCTTTATGCTAAGCTAAGCTATATGTCAGTTTATATTTAAGACATGAGAGTGACATCAACCTTCATGGTCAAGAAAGAAAATAATGTTCAACAACACCAGACTGCAGGGCACCCAATAAATCTCATTTTCAAGTTTTTACTCGCCGGGCAAGACAACAAAAACGACCTTCAGATGGTGTGAATATCAACTGAAAGAAAAACCCTGAAAAATTTGAAGATGAAGGATTAACTTTTCTTTCTTTCTGGATTAAATAATAATAATAATAATAATAATAATAAATCCCATTACACTGGACTGTTTTGCCTCCTTAAATGTGTATTTCTGTGGGCCTCATATTGGTGAAGGTGTAAAAGACTTCACTCACACATGTAGGAGGAAACGAGAAAGAAACGAGGCTGAGAGAATTCACAGTTAGAAAGTCACAAAAACACAACATGAATCAAGCCCTATGAAGCAAAAAGAAAACAAAAAAAAAAACAACCAACCAGTCGGGGGGGAGAAAAAAAAGACATGAGAGAGGTCGCAGAGGTCAAAGGTCACCTGTGAGTCTTTGTGTTTTTGCTTCGTCGCAGTCGAGGTTGGTTGGTCGGTCGGGTTTTCACGGGGCACTGCGGCTAGCTAACGCCCGACTTTGTTGAGGTTTCAGGTCTATGGCAGAAGGTCCGTTTTTTTTTTATATAGCAGCAGCAACATGAAAGTTCATCATTATAATCAGAGTAATAATAATAATATTAACAACAACAATAATAATAATAATAATAATAATAATAGTAATGGCCTTTCAGAGTTTAACAGACAAACACAGTAAGTCAGAGCAGTCCTCCTCTTCCTCTGAAAACCTGGACCGGACCAGGAAGGGGAGGAGGAAGAGGAGGATGTTTAGGTCCACGAAGAAGAGGTGAAGAGTAGGTCCAATGGAGAAGAAGAAGAAGAAGAAGTAGAAGAGAGGGAGGGAGGGAGGGAGGGCGTTAAAAACAGAACGATGCTAAGGTTTTCAAGTTGGCGTTACATCTACATTTGTAAAAAGTAGAAGCGGGAGGTAAAACTGCCACAAGCGATATAAACAATTAACCCCCCTCCCTCCCAGTTTTCTTTTGATAAAACCCTCCCTTTCCACACACACACACACACACACTCCCCTTAAAGGAGGACGTCACCTCAAACTTCTCTGATTTCTCCTCATTTTTTTCAAGACGAACTGATTATATACAGCAGCACACGAATGAACCCGCACGGATGAAATATGAAATATTTCTGAAAAAGTTTTCCGACATTACAGGTCTTTTGCGCAATAAAGTCTGACCCCCCTCCCCTTCCCCTCTCCCGACAATAAAATATAAGAAACCTTGAAGACATCAGGTGGTGAAAGTAGAAGAAGAAGAAGTAAACTGGCTGGCTGCTTCTGATTGTGTGTGTGTGTGTGTGTGTGTGTGTGTGTGTGTGAGGAGCTGAAAATGAAATTGGCAGGTCTGATCTGAGGTATTTCCTGGTGGTCAACATGGCGTCTTGGATGCATAAGTAGCAAGTTTCTCCCTGGGTAAAAGGGTGGGGTGAGGCGGGGCGGGGCGTTCGGGGTGAGGTTTCAGGTGAGGGGAAAGTGCTATAGGACACAGAGCTTAGCTTATATACAAGCGAGCACAAACAAACAAACAAACAAACAAACAAAAAAAGTTCCTCTCCTCCTTTTGTTTTTTTTCCCAACTTTTTTTCCCTCCTCGTTTTTCTTTTCCAGTTTCCGTCCTTCAGCCCTAAAAGTCTTTTCCGTGTTTCGTGCTATCTTTTAAGATAAGTCAAACCGCGTTTTTCTTTCTTTCAGTCACTTGGGAAGAGAAAAAAAAAAACAAACGAACAAACACACACACAAAAACATAAAAAAACATAAAATGCTCACTGGACTCCCAAAAAACAAGAAGAGAACGAATGAAATCTCAAATCAAAAGCACTCGTCATCGAACAAACAGCTTCAGCAGTAATAATCCAGGGAGTCGTTATTCGTTATCTTTTACATCATTGTTATGATCGTGAGACGGCATTGGCCGGGACACCCGTCAGTCAAAACTACCCCCTCCCTGTGTCAGAGCTCCGCAGGGAAACAAAAACTTCACTTTTCCACCCGCAAGGAGTCAGTCAGTCTTTTTTTTTTGTCTTCTTTTTCTTGTTTGAAACCGCAGCAGCAGTATCAACAACCTTCGTCCAGCCTCCTCCTCCTCCTCTCTTCCTCTCCTCCACGCTCCTTCGTGCTGATTGTGAGGTGCTTCCAGAGGAGGAGAAGAAGAGATTTCCTCCAGAGTCCAAAACGCTCTGTTGCTCCTGCTTTTTTAATTTTTTTTTATTCCTTCCTCAGGCAGAAATGGATGGATTGAGGTTGTGGGGGATTGTTTTCGGGGACGGAGGGGTGGGGATCGCTCAACCCTTCCTCCCTTCCATCCCAGTTTCCCACTTTTTCTCCCAAAATAAAAAAAGAAATTAAAAAAAGAAAAGAAAAGTGGCCACAGTTTCCGGAGAGAAGGCAGACAAGGAGAAAAACATCCCTCCGATTTATAAAGAGGGACGAACAAGAGGAGATAAGGAGAGAGAGGGAAGGGGGGGTGCAGACGGACACAAAACAAACATAACGGGAAGTGTGTGTGTGTGTGTGTGTGAGTGTGTGTGTGTGTTCTCCCCCCTAAAATCATCAGTTCTGCTGCAGGATGAGGTTCTCCAACTCGTCCGCCGAGCGAAGCAGGAAGGCGGCCGACTCCCGGTAGCCGGCGATCAGCTGACGCACAGCCGTGATCTCCGGTTGGCTGAGCTGGGTCGAGGCCCCCGCCCCCTCCTCCTCAAGGCCCCCGCTGCCCCGCCCACCGAGGCTGTTGTTGGCGGAGGCGACGGAGGAGGAGTTACTGATGTTGGCGGAGGAGAGAGATTTCATGCTGAGGTCTGTGGGGCCTGGAGGGAAGAGACAAGGAAGGATGAGGTGGAGAACGATGGGAAGGAAACAAAAGATGTGATGGAGAAGCAGGATGGATAAATAAAAAGGTGAAAGGAGGAGAAAGAGGGAAGAGAAATTTTTAGCAACTGCACCGAGAGACAAAACTGAAAGTAAAAAGTTTGACATTTTGAGAGATATACTTATTCTCTTGTTAGATGTTAGATGACAAGATTAGACTAACATCAACCTTCTCGTCTATTTGTGGGGCAAGAAAGCAAAGTGAATGTTCAACAAAGAAGTTCGACTCTGGGCTGGACAACAGGCCCACCAGAGTCTGCAGAAACAACCAGTAACCAATAAATATAATTTTCATTCAGCGTTTTCTTTATCATATCATTTTACTCGCTGGGCAAGACAACAAAAACGACCTTCTGAAGGGGTAAATATCAACACGACTGAAAGAAAAACCCTGAAAACTTTAAAATGAAGGATTTACTTTCTCCTTTAAAGTTATCTGCAGTAATTCAGAGCATCTCCTTTCTTTAATTCTGCATTAAGTAACTAAAAAAAGAAATCATTAAGAACTCACGAGGACATTAAACTCTGTAACAGTGAGCTAAAAACTAAACTCAGAGATGTGCGTCGCCCCAGAAAAGCAACTACAACTACGTGACAGAGACGCCACACGGATACAACAAGAACTGTCATCGTGTTTTTTTGTACAAGTTTCTGATCCTGATGGAGATTTCTGAGAGCGAATGATGACATTAAGGCCCCAAACGTGGTTGAGGACAGTACGCCGAACTAAACTTCATCCACTTTGTACTTTGTCCACTCTTTGGAAGGAAGACGTTTCCATCTGCAAACCTGCTGCTCACGTCGATCGGCGTTCTCCATCACAGTGGATGAAAGAAGAGAAACATGGCGACTGCAAGCGAGAAGTCTCCTTTTCAGTAATTAGGCAAAGCAAATCTTCACACAGTGGCTTCGTGTCACACAGCGGGGAACTGCCCGGGACGTATTTAACGGACCATGTACGCCACATCTGTCTCGTGTTGCGGCGCCATCTATGTTCCAAATCCGACGCTGGACTTGAAATCAAAACCTGCACTGTAGAAATCCGCGTCGAGATCGATGTTAATCCCTCGCATCAGGCACAAATCCAGGACATTTAACACCTACTGGCAGGATTAAAGTCTGAGCCGTTCGGTGACCTTCACACCGAAGCTGTAATCTCTTTAAAAGAGTAACTTTTGTTTTTGCTGACTTGTCTGCAGTGACGTACAGGTGTACTGTAGGACTCCTGTTATCGCTAATGGGTGTGGTTAAAGGTGCAACAACACATTTCTGACCACACCCGTCAGTGATACTGGGCGTGGTCAGAGGTATTAATTTCACCAACAAGTCTTAAAGCTACTGAAGCCAAGAACGGCCGTGCTTGCTGTTTCTTTTAATGCCGTTAGCTCCAGATTATGAGGTAGTTATCTTTTGAGTTAACGAGATAAAATCAGAGTGTGTTTCCTCTTGTTCCTTGTGATGTTTGTGTGTTTATTTCCAGTTAGTTTCCATCAGCAGGTGTCTGTAGGCTCTGTGGAGATGCTGTGGGGGTCATTATGTACATTATGTACAGTGGATGAGCTTAATAATGTCTTCATTATTTCTATATAATATATATAACGGCTTTATTTGAGCAGCTGCTGGCTGAAGCAGAGAGATGGGTCAACCTCTCATCTTTGGAGACTATAAAACCAGATTGTCTGCTCCAATGAAGAAACTGCAGCAAAGCAAACTCCACATTTAGGCCTTAATTATTGATCAGTTATGGATCCTCCCTGACAGTCATCACAGTGATCTTGAAGGTTGAAATCAGCTGTGCTCAAATGAACCACACACTCATTTTGGAGTTCAACACATTTATCCAGATATCACCACCAGAACAGCTTTGTTATTGAGAGATAACGATATAAAAAAAATGGCAAGCACAGCCATTGTTGCCCTTCATAAAAAATAGCAGGAGCAGACTTGAATAACTAAAAATGAGAAAGATGCATGATGATACACAACCTTATGACAAAAAAGATCTGGAAAAACTGATTCGTGTGTTTATCTCCAGCTGAACTGTTTACTGCAGCGGAGTCATCAGCTTATTAAAAATTCATCCACACGAGTTCGACCAAAAACAAGAGGACAGCTCACGTCACCCAGTTTTTAAATCTCTACACTCAAATGATTTTAAAGTCTGATTACTTATTAATGAATCTCTGCACGGAGTCAGGCCTAAACATGTGACTGACACGCTGCAGAAATATCACCCTGTGAGACCTGTCGGATCACCGGGGAGGGAAGTGGAAAGCCGGGAAATATCTGGACAAAGAGTCAATATGCAGCTCAGCACTTTACCTCGTGGTCTTTAAGGTTTCCACCAACCTCTGCTGACTTTAAATTCAGTTCTCTGTTTTTTTCCTTGTTTTTTAATTGTTCTCAATTATTGTCATTATAAGTTGCATGAATGTTGTGTTGTTTTATCTTTGGATTGAATTATTCTAACTTTTAACTTCTTTATACAGCAGCTTAAATCTACCTCTATGTATGAAACGTACTTTATTTATACTATAATGTGGATTCAAATGAATACCTACAGTAGAAACTATTATAAAATCACATCTGAAGTTGAGTGTTTGGGAAAAGATGCAGGTTTAGTCTTGCTGAGGATGAACACTGGTTTGAAAGATCACTGTACTTTATGCTCATATGATCATTTTGTAATCTAAACTATGACTTTGCCTTGAAAGAGTTGGAAAAACTGATCCACACGGAGCCACTAAAGGAACAAATGTGCATCAGTAAAAGTTTTCAGAGTTTTAAAAGCCTGTAATAATTGCAGGCTGTTATTAAGGCTCCCATCTGTCTCCTTTCACTGCTCCCTTTTCTTCTGCTGCTCCTTCTCCATCTCCTCCTCATTCATCCCCAAATTACGTGCTCATGCTGTTTCCTTTCATCACGCTCACATCTTTTTCCTCCCTCCTCACTGCCTGCTTCTCCTTTCATTCTCTCTTCCTTGTTATTATTTTGTCTCGTCCTTTCCCCTCTCTATCTTCCCCCCATGTTGTTTGCGGCTCTTCTCCCATCCTCACCGTTGCTCTGAGCAGCGGCGGCGCCGGTCGTCAGGGAAACGGGGTGTTGCATGGCAGCGCTCAGGCCCGGGTATCCACGGTAACCGTAGCTGAGTCCGGCTCCGTTGATGTAGAGCTGGGTGTCCTGGGAGGAGAAGGCTGATGCGGCCAGGGAGTAGGCGGAGTGAGCGAGGGACGCCGGCTCCCTCAGACCCCCGCCGCCGCTGGACGGCTTGTCCAGAGAGATCTGCTCATCCTGGGAGAGGAAACAGGAAATGAGGGGTTTCAAAATACTGTACAGCAAGCTGGGGTGGAGAAAAGAGAGCAGAAACCTCGGGGTTGTGCTGTAGAAGAAGATGATTATTGTCGAGGATCTATGACTCATCAGTGAGATTTATATTCTTTCTTTTTCTTTCAAGTCTCTGAGATAAAAATCTTTTCTCAACAGAGGGAAGCGTCATAATCGCAATTATACAAGATTCAAGATTAACGAGCATGAAGATTTCCACCAGCTTAGCAAGTTAAAAAAATCTTTGTCGTTCATCTCTGGAGAAACTATCCCTTTGTTCTGTTCTGTGCTCAGAAATGATGTTGATGTGTCTCTACGGCTGCCTCATAATGTCAGAAGAAGAAACCTTTATCAATCGATGTACCTCTAAGTGACCATAATCATCATGAAATATCTCTTTAGAAGCAAGCATTCTAGCTTGTCCATTAACTTAGTAAATAATCAGGTAACATTTTGTGGTTTATATCTTTGTCGTCTTTAAAAGAACGATGCTCATTTGGCCATTTTTACTTTGGTTCTTTGAGTCTGCAGGAAGGTGAGATGTCTCTTTACAGCTCAGTGCTGAAAACACCAGAAAGCCTGCAGATCTGTACATTAAGTACAAGAGTACAAAACGTCCACGTAATTTATTTTTCTTTCACATGTGAATCAGGCTGCACACACGAACGCGCTCCTTACGTGATAGGCTTCGAGGCGCATCCTCTTTGCGGCGTTGCGTGATTCATTCTCGCAGGCGGCAGCCAGGATGTTCTCAGCCATGGCTGAGGTGAGGTGAGGTGGAGTTGGACGAGTCTGCGGGCAACAGAACGAGATTTAATGATTTAAGTGAATTAGTGGGAGAGGTGATTATAACATCGTCCTGTAAACAGAGAATCAGCAAAACATCTTCAGCCATGACTGAAATGAGATGGACAAGTGGGCTCACATCACATCAATACACCTTATGTTATAGTTACATATTGATTATATCAGACGAACACATGTGACACATAAACCAGCACACCAACACCCTCAGCTGTTAACTGACTACATTTTACTGCAAATATCCACCGTTTGTTTCTGAAAAAATGAAGAAAAGAGCTGAAAAAACATCTTTCTTACTGTGAGAGAAAGAAAGGAAGACAGATGTTTCTTTTTCACATTTGAAGACAGCTAAAAGACAATTTCCTACTTGATTTCTTAACAGTAAAAGGTTTATTTTCAGCGCTCTGCCTTTGGAGATGATCATTACTGTCGAGCTTCACTGATTCTGTGGAAAGTCTGGAGGTAATAACAGAGCCAATGACTCCTCCCAGACGACGCTGACAACTTCTTTTCAGTTAGTAGCGGTACATTGACTATAATATCCCAGAGGGCAGCCGCGACAGTGGAGACTAATGTAAGTTGTATTTGAAGGCACATTGGATCTGTTGTGTCGCAGCCACAGTGAAGAACACCTTTCTAATGATCACACGCAGTGCAGCATCACGTTTCACCATCAGGGGGCAGCAGATACATTTCAATGATCGGCTCATCTTTACATTCAACCTGTAATATTACTAACACCTCTCCTGAACAATGACATTCACACACCTTTTCCTCAGCTCAGCTGAATCTGCACTGAAATAATACAGATGATTTATTATCATATTTGTTTGAACTAATGTCTCTGTGCAACATGAGGAGGAAGAAACTTTGACCTCTACGTGAAGTTTATTTACAATTTATAATTTACATCTAAATACTCTGCAACTCAGTCACTGTCCAGTTCAGCAATTATTTGTGTTTGTTGGCGCCTTTTAATAATTCTTTAATTACTAATTAAGATGGAGGTGCATTGATTATCTGCACACATCCTACTGGTGTCCTGCTGATGTTGAGTTTAAAAAAGCGAATTAACAGAACTTGTCTGTGTGTTAACGTTAGTTTGTCACTTGATGTCTGACCTGAAACCAAACAGATGCACATGAAGAAATGTTTCGTTAGTTTTTATACTGAGATATTCTGCAGCGTGTCACACCTGTAAACTGAAATAAATCAGCTGGAGCGTGCTGTTTCCATAGTTACCACACATTTACCGGCACATTTTATCATCTTTTCACCAAAGATGATAATTATTTACAGTCACTCGTCCATGGTGTGATAAAAGCTGCAGCATATTCTCTAATATGATATATAGACGAGTGATATATTACTTACTATATATACATAAACATACATTAGCGTGACTGGAGAGCCCTAAGTGAACAGACACTACGTCTGTACATGTTATTTTCATAAAATCTAGACCCTTTTATTCTGCTTCTGATTATTAAAATCCTCTGAATATTAGGAATTCGCACAAAGAGGTTTTTTTTTTTTTCATACGCTGGTGTATGTTCGTCTTATTGGTGCACATACATAAAAATACGAAACATTATCCTGAACAAACCAGAGGCAGTGTGTCCGTGATCTGTTTATTCCCTCTATACGTCTGTATCTGCATTTGCTTCTGTGTAAAATGTTTCGCCTGGAACTTCATAAAAGTCCCCAAAAGAGGTTTCATTTTCCTTCTTTTTTTCTCACAGTGAGGCACTTAAGCATGTATAAATAAAACTACATGTGCTAACTGGCGCGCGCTAACGTGTACGTGCACAGATACCAAACATGCTGTGAAGATAAAAAACGAGCGACCATGTTTTTTAGCTCTCCGGCTCCTGCAGGAGTTGACTGAACGACAAAAGAAGCCAGGCTGGCAGTGCATTATGGGAATAATTGTTTCCGAACAACCACACTTTTTGGATCAAACAGTCCAGTATAGTATATAAACTGTACAATAAAATTCACCAACAACAAAAAGTGGTTGTTCAAAATCGTCATAAACTACCTGACAAGCTTTAAAAAATGAATTCCCTTTGACTTGGAGCAAGACAGGTATCAGGTGCGATCAGTCATGATGCAAAAAAACAGGATCAATTTGTTGACTGTTTAACAGCCAACTGACAAATACTGACACTGTTACTGCTCTTATTTACACAACTACTAGGACTTTCATTAACAAAAAATTAATTGGCAAATATTTTAATAATTTATTCCATTTTGTAGCTTCTCTAATGTGCAGATGTGTTGCTTTTCTCAGTTTTAAAGAATTTAAACTTCAACATTTTTTGGATTTGTGAGACGCTGGTCATGGAAAAATAATGATAATTTATAAAGAATCGTCAGAATAACTGATAACAGAAAGTGTTCAGATATAATTTAAGACATTCAGTTAACAGGTACATTACCTCCATGCCGTTCTTCTTCATGCGTCGGCAGGATTTGAGGTAGGTGCGGATGCGCTTGCGGGCGCGTTCCTGGAATTCTGGGAACTGTCTGCTGCAGGACTCGATGATGGCCTGGATCTTCTCCTTGGGCTGCTTGGAGATGGGAACCATCCGATCCAGGTTCTCGTCCACGAACAGACGCACGAACATCTGCAGGAAAACAACACCGTGTTTTATCCACAGGAACTTTCTCCAGAGATGAGGAACCTTTAGAGGAGCTCAGAGCTTTTCCTCCACAGGGACCAGGGTCTGAATAAAGTTCAGGGACTTTATTTTACCCCCCCTAAAAAGTCCCTTTCAAAATTACAGGAACTTTGGGGGCAGGCCTTGCAGCGCTGGACATTTCTGATTGGTCAAGTATTCCCAGCATTTTATTTTGAAAAGCCTGCATCCTTCTGGTTTGTTTTTGTTGACACTGTGGACCAGAAGAAGGTCTACGACAGACGGAGCGACCAAGTCCAGGCCTTACTGAGTATTTATGCTGCTGAGGAGGAAATCCAGCGCAGCAGAAATGCCGTGTAAAAACAGGCTGTCGCTTTCTCAAACGTCAGCGGACTAATCTGCATCTGATCTTCACGGGTCTTTAGACCACGATGGAGACACAGACAGCAACGGGCTGCAGGAAGATTTTTAGTTCTTGAAGAAGATTCTCGGGACTAAACGTTTTGGGTACTTTGGGTTGAAACACGGCTATACTGAAGCCTTATAAAGTTGTTATGGTATAGCTACTTACCTTCACATTCACATAAACATAATTATAAGTCGAGTGTTTGCTCTTTTATGGCTCTTTAGAGGTTTGGCATTCAGAAAAATATTTCATTCTTTCTCAGCCAGCTGTCTGGTGTTGTGCAGGTTTTACCAAGTGACTTTATCAGAGCTTGTTCTTCAGTAAATGTGCTGAAAAAAACAAAAGAATAAGCTAAAAGAGGCTCAAAGGCTCCGATAAACTGGAGAGTTGGAGTCATTTTAATGGTTATTGATATAGAAAATGTTAAGTGGAGCTTTAATGTATTTTCTAAGAGTTTAAAGACTTTTAAACTGGACTTCCTTGAGGTCGACTTTCTTCTTAGACTGGCCTGACTGAGAATCTCCGCAGACAGCTTTATCTTGTTCTGTGTGTGTATTTTGTGTGTGCGCATGATCAATAACGCTGACAGGTTTTTAAAAGAAGGAACTGACGGTCAGCTCTTCAGTATTTTTCTTTATGAATACGAGGAGACGCCTCATTGATTTCAGCGGGGACATCTCGAGACAAGAGGTCCAACCCGACACGCCGCCTCTGACTTACGTTGAAGGCCTTTAGTCTCTCGGGATCGACTCCCTCTGTGTCGTTGATCTTGTCGTTGTCGTCATGGTCATCGTGGTCGTCGTCGTCATCGTCGGGGGCGACCTGGCTGCCGTGACGCCCCATGGTCAGGTCCTCGGCACTCAGGTCCATCTTCACGCTGTCATAGCTGCCGCCCGAACTGTACTGAGGAGACTGAACACACACATATATAGTCGTGTTACTGCTCTGAAAATAAGGTAAAATATCTGTGTGTTTTTACTATGTATGGGCTTCTTGCAGTGAACTTTATAAAACATTAATAAAAAGTCTCATTAGGACCTGACCGAAGATTTAGGTCTTTCATTTCCAGAAACTGTCTAGGACACCTCCACCAGTCAACAGAAAGCAGAAAGTTTTCCACTCCGACAGTGTGAGGGGGGAAACAGTGATCACAGGTCATTTTTTTGGAAACGTTTATTTAAACATAACTATGTAATGAGGTTTGTTGTCATGGCAACAGGTGCTGCATCCTCCTCTTTCTTTCCGTCCTGCAGCTCACCTGCAATTACGTTCATTAAATATGCTCTCCTTAAGTCGCCCGCTTTGACCTTCTGGATTAAGTTTTAACTCACCTGCCTACTCAGCTTACGTAACCTCATCATACAGAAAAATTAACATCTTGTAGTTTGGACAACTGCTCATTCACTAATTTTCTCCTGTTTAGTGCGTTGAATTTTCATTAAATCAATATACAAATTAGCATTGCAACAATAACCAACTGACAAATGAATCAGCAACTATTGTGAACTGTTGCAAGTTGTTTTTTAAGAAAATTTGTCGACATGATCTATCTGTTTCCGGCTCCTTCAATGTGAAGATGCTGCTTTTTTCTGTATCATATCTTCGTGTACATATATATATTGGCGTTTTTGAATGCTGGTCGGATTAAACAAGAGATAAAGGGACATCACCTCAGAGTCTGGGATGGACATTTTCACAGTTTTTTTATGCTTTAGTGAGTGAAGAGAAAATAATTGACAGTATTCCTTTTTTAATTTTGAGGTGTGAGCACATTGTTTTAACCCTTAACGCTCTAAAATATCTCTTTCATGAGGCCGGTGCAGGACAGATCTTCTGAGGGTTTGAATTTCTCGCTTGTTTTTAACCAGAGATGTAAATGAACACTTGGAGGAAACAGAAAAGGAGCCGACCCGACTGATGGATGGTGCACGATCAGAAAACACTAAGAGGAACAGAGCCTCTCCTGCCTCCACCTGTTTGTGTCTGAACGTGCGAGGATCGTACGGAGCTGTGTGTTAAAGTGTCTTCGAGTCCTCCAGGCGGACTGTTTGTCGGTAATGTGTTCCCTCCAAGGCCAGTTGTGAATTGTTCGTGAGATTCTGCTATTCAGCTCCGCACAAAGACAGCGAGGGAGGAGAGGAAGGAGAGAGATCTCCTCTGGTCTCCCTGCACCTCCTCTTCCCATCTTTTATTTTCTAACTCCCCTTTATGAATGACTGTGTACACCTTTCAGGTTTCAACAAACAGACGAAGTAATTAACTAAAATCAAACAAAGATTTCATGTTGACTCTGAGTTTTTTCACAGCGAGTGTGAATAAATGGGAGCTCCTGTGAAAGAGGAAAGCAGGCCGAGTGTGTGCAGACAATGGCAGGAAGGATGGAGAGCAGAGGAGAAGCTGCACTAATGCGATGAAATACAAAATGACTTCTTCACTTTGTTCGCCATGCCTTTATAATGTAACCTTGAGAACATTCAGACTCTTTCCTACTTTTTTAACTGACATTCAGCCGAGTTTTCTCTGCAGAAGTATTTTATTTACATCAGTTCCTTAAAAGTTCGCCTGTGGATGTGAATGAAAAAACGCTGACCATGCCTGCAGCTCAATTTTTATTTTATTTCACTGAAGGGAATAATCTTGCCAAGAGTTTTATGAGAGTTTGAGAGTTATGAGAGTCACATAACCTCCGAGTGATCGGTGAATTGTTGTCTAAAGACTTTTTTTGTACCAACTGCACAATCAAGACATAATGTGTTTATTAGTGTTTATTAGTGAGCTTTAGAGGTGCTGGTAGGCAGATTGCAGAGTGTGTGTGTGTGTGTGTGTGTGTGTGTGTCTCTCACCTTGCCCCTCAGTAGTCCCTGCCTGTCTCTGTCCAGTCGCAGCTCAGCGTGGCGTGTGTGTGGGAGTGTGAGTGTGTGTTTGGAGTGTGTGCATTGTGTGTGTGAAGGGCGTGCAGGGAGAGGCAGGGCAAGGAAGCGGGCGGGTTTGGCTTGCCACCAGCGGGTACTTCCCTCTGCGGAGCTCCTGAGCCTCATGGCGCATTAGGGTGCAGCGCGCCGAGCAGCGCCGCAAGGCGGCCGCCGACACGGTGACGGGCAGGTGTGAGGTGGGCAGGGGCAGGCGCTGAGGGGGCGGGTCGCTCAGGTTCATCGGCTGCTGGTCCTCGGACGAGGAGGAGGAGGAGGTGGGCGTGCTGAAGTCCAGCGGAGCGGGGACGCCGTTGCCATTGACGACCTCCATTTCCCTGACGATGGCGCCGTCCGTTACAGCGGAGGAGGGAGGGGTCAGGGCAGGAAGGCCGTTTCCACTGCCGCTCTCTGATGATGAATCTTCTGAAAGGAGAGACAGACAGAGGGGATGCATTTTACTGATGTTATTGCTTCCTGTTTGTGATGTTTACTTCCTGGTTCCAGGAGATGATGTGAACTACAAACACACACTTGAAAAAGAAGACATGAAGAAGATACAAACTGCAGCTCATGTTCATTTACATGTGGACAAAGACACACGACAGTCTGCGTGCTCCGTAGGTCAAACGTAAATCTACACACACATATATAAATCTGTCAACTGGAGATTCAGTTCACCTAAATCACACACACACACACACACACTGATGCTGAGACAGTTCACTTTTACTGTCTGAGTCCACATTCTCATATCTGTCTCTGTCATTTCTGCCATGTTGAAGGAGAGACTGGAAATATGTTTGAAGCATTCAAAAACATTTAAAAAATTCACCTAACACCTAAAACATCTTGTCCAATAAACTGTTTACTGTGTTTGTTAATCTGGATGATCCACAGACCTCAGTGTGAACAGTTTTCATTTGTCAACTATTTTCTACAAAAGAAATAGTCCCACAGAAATAAATATCTCAAAACTAAAGCACCTAAAACTAATCTGCACTGATGCAAGAAAATATGTTTTTTGTGATATTTCACCCCGTTTATCTTCAGCTTTTCCGTGATTTTGTAACTTTTATACTTTGAGTTATATGTTTTATTGGTCTTCTTATATGCTTGCTATATAGACAAAAGTTTGCTAGCTAATAAGGAGTAAATATAATATTTTCCCTCCTGACTTTTAATGAGCATTAAGGTGACCAAACAGCTCATAAACATAAACGTTTATCTCATGAATTACTGGTTAAGAGTTGGCTCTTTAAACAGCCTATAATCTACATACACTGTGTACAACATCATGTTGTTCCTGTGTCTGTTAGCTGTTGCACAACCTACATGTGACGCATGAAATCTTTCTGGTTATAAAACATAAAAAACAGCCACGTCTGTAACTTCAGAAACCGATTACAGAGATGCTTTTATTCTGCGTGAACTGCTCTCAAACATCATGTCATATGACAGCTGTTACAGACATCCACACAAACACAACCTTTATTTATACAATCGCCTTGTGGGGGATTTTTTTTTTAAACGCCCAGCAGATGGCAGCCTGCCTTCATGAAGCAGCTTCATCTTTGTGTCAGATTCCTCTAAACCTTCCTAACTTTCTCTTTCTGCTCTTTAATATTTTCATTAAAATACTCTTTCTCAATGCTTCACTCTTGGATTACATTATTGTATTTTGATGTGTTTGTGTGTGATTAAACACCCTATAATATAATATAATATAATATAATATAATATAATGCAATCTAATAAAATCAACACCTCTCTGCTCAGTATCAGCTTTACAATCAGATCATTCACTGCAGATCAATAACTCTGTGTTTCACATCGAGCAGGTCTTCATGTTACTGTGCATGCTCCTTAATTTTATAGAACGGAGATAATAAAATGAATAATTTTGCAGAAAAAACAGGAAACCTCATCACGACAGCCACAACTGTCTCACAGCTGGAGTGAAATTGGCAGACAGTTACTGTTGTCCTGCAGCCAGCGGGGCTGTGACAGCGATGACACGAACAGATAATCTCCAAACTCTCCAAACAGTCTGCTGGCGGAAAGAAAATAATGAGCCCTTCTGACAAAAAAATACAGAAAGTTTCCAAAGCTAAGGGCTACCTGCTGACTGCTAACGCCTTCCTGGGTACCAGCAATTAAAATTAAGGCGAATAAAAGAACATTGTGCACTAAAAAAATGGGTGATTTCAGCTTGTGCAGACGTGGTTCAGTCCTGCATGCAGCTGCTGTGGAGGCTTTTGTTAGGTCGAGTGTTAGAGAGAGGCAGTGTGTGTTTATTCAATTACATCCATCCAGTCTGCAGCCTGACCAGACAATAACACAGTCAACACCCTGCATTATGACAGAGGCCCGTCCCCCCACCACAACACACCACCCTCTCATCCTCATCACCATCATCAGCATCATCATCATCAGCAGTGAGCTCGTCTTCCTCCCACCTCATCTGAATCATCAACATCCTCTTCCTCCCCCCACCGTTATCAATGCCACCTCTTTACAGTCGACACTGTGAGAATATACATTTCAATTAAAAATACCACAGAGACTCACTAGTTCCCTACCTGGGGGGATCGCTAATCAGATACTTTACTTGACTAAAAGTACAAAAACAACGATGTAAAAATACATCCAAACTTTCAAAATTCAAAATCATACTTAAGTAAATATACAAAAATATTATCTGCAAAATGTACTTAACCCTTCTGTTACATTGAGGGTCAAATTTACCTTTTTTTTGAACTATTAAAAACATAGAAAAAATATTTTGAAAGTGTTTTTTATACACATCCTGTGTATTTGCTTTTTGGCTTGATTTGAAGTGTTAAAAGAGTTTAAAAGTGTAAAACAAAACCAAAAATGTCATACATTTCTTATACCTCTAACTATTCACAGAATTTTAGTAGTGATGTTAGTAGAGAGGTATTAGCTGTGTTTATTAGGATTTCTTTTTTGGACTTTTGGATGATTAAACATGCAACATGCTCCAACAGGAGAGTTTAAACATAAAAAACAGAAGTACTCATTGTGCATAAAACCGTCCCTTGACTGACATATTACATTATTTGCTAATACTACTGCAGAATTTACTTTACCTCTTCAGGTCTTTGACTGTAATTTAAATAAAACCATCAGAGAAGTTTAGAGGTGAAACTTCTGGTTGAACTAATGACAAACTTTTGGATCTTGATTAGGGGAAAATCTCAATAGTTATTAGTAATTAAACCTGTCAAATACATACAGTACTTGAGTAAATGTACTTAGTTACTTTCCAAAACAAAGACAAGACAAATCTGAAGGTTACAAGACATCCAAATCTTATAATTATATTTAAATTATATTTATTTCTTTTAATAAACTTTTTTTCTAGTGAATTTCTGAGTAATTAAACTTTTGAGTCGTCTCAACAAAACAACCTGGACATTTGGTTAAATTTGACATAAACCACAGACAACGAGCAGATTTAGCTTCATTTTTAATTGCTCACCAGCTGAAAACAAAACCACCTAATGATCTTACAGCAAGACGCCGAATATAGTTTTAAATGTCTCATGAAGCAGTGAAGAGAAAAAGGGGTTAACTGGAGCTAATTAAAGCTTCAGTATAAACGGCTGAATCAGGTTCAACATGGTCGTTTCTCTCTATCGGAGTCTGTATCTCTTTTCAGGCAGACAGGCTGCTAAATAAGTGATCATGGAATAAATGGTGTGTGCCAAGCAGGCCGGCGGGCCGGCGGGCGGGATGGATGCATGTCAGTCCGACGCTTTACGCTTTTATTGCCCACAGTCCCACATCACAGCACACACACACACACACACACACACACACACACACACAACAAATAAAAAGCTTGAGAAGAAGAGGGGAAGGACGTGCAGCTTCTGATTTTACCCCAATTTAGGATTTTAATCTGAGCTACATTTCTACTTAAAAGAACAAAAAAAAGAGATGAAATTTGACTGAGGGTGAAAATGATTGGATGAGAGAGGATGAAGAGGCAGGAAAGGAAGAGGAGGTAATCTGAATGAGTCAACAGAGAAAAAAACCCTGCAGTCGCTGTATAGGAAGGGAAAGAAAGTGATGTATAGAAAGAGAGAGAGAGAGCCGAGGATGGTATCGACTGTGTCATTCTGTCTCGGTGGGGGAGGGAGGGAGGAGAGGAGGGGAGGGGTGGAGCCCAAACCACTGCATGGGAGATGGGGAGAGAGACACTGAGGTAGAGAGAGAGAGAGAGAGAGAGAGAGAGAGATACACTATCGAGGGAGGTACAGCCAGGCAGAAGGAAAGAGGTCAGGGAGGGTGGGAGGAGGAGGAGGAGAGAGGGGATGGATAGAGGGTGGGGGTGGTCATGGCTCTCGGGGTGGGGCAGCAGGAGGAGGAGGAGGAGGAGGAGAGAGGATGAGGGAGGATTGAGATGGGGGATGGGAGGGGGAAGGGTGGAGAGACATTGAGGCGAAGGGACCGGCACGTGGGAGAGATTTTTTAGATTTTTATTGCATCTCTTTTCTCTCTTCGTCTCTAAAAAACACACTTTAATATATATGTTTGTCTGCAATATCATACAGCACATTACTGTGTACATTAGTGTTGATATTTATTGGGTATATATATGTTTATTTTCACTTCAATTTGAATTAAAGAAAGAAATAAAAAGAGAAGGATGCAATGAATTAAAAAAAGGGGGGGAGACGAGAGGGAGGGAAGCCCTGGAGGTGGAGAAGCGTGGCAGTGTGTGTTTATGAGTGTGTAAGGAGTATTCACACGGAGAGGCGAAGGTCAACCTAATTCCTGCTGCCTCGACACAAATCCCCTCCTCCTCCTCCTCTATCCCCAACTCCTCCATCCCTCCATCCCTCAGCAGCAGGACCACCATCTCTGCTGCATCCCCGGCCGGCTCTCCATCGACAGCTCTCCTTTTTCCCTTTTCTCCATCCACGCCACTTTGCCTGCCGAACAGAGTTGAATCCCTTCCCCACACACACACACACATACATAAACAGGCTGCCTTCCTCATCCTCCTCTTCTGTTCTTCATCCCCGTTTTACTCTTTCTCATCCTTTCAGACGACATGATGTCTGCGAGACAGCTGTCTAAATCATGCACCTTCATATCCGATGAAATAAAATCTTGAGGATCCTGAATCTATTTTCTTCATCACCTTCTTATTATAAGTGTGAAGTCCTACATGAAAACACAATTTTTAGTTTAGTTTAGTGGGTCTGAAAAACATGACGACACATACTTCCGTGCATCAATCAGGAGGGTTATTCCCAATATTTAACTTGGAGTTTTTGTTATTTGGTCAGAAATATTTCAAGTTATAGATAAATTCTACTTCCTGTTTCCTGCAATCATATAAGTAATGTTCAGGCATCCACATACTTTTGGCCATATTCTGCAGTCTGACAACATTTAAAGAAATGCCACAGTTGTTTACAGATCGTGGAAACCTGCCCCTTCTCCTCACTAGTCAAAACAGTGATGTTCAACATGCATCTTTGTCGAATCACGACATTAATTCAAGGCCCTAATCTGACATAAAAACCGTCTCACAAACATCACAGTCAGATCCCGTCACTCTACATCTTTCCTTGCTCTTGGAGAGAAAAGTTTAATACCCTCCTTTGTGCTTTCCATCACCTCCTGCTCCCTCATTCTCTTCTCTTTACAAAACAGCGAGGCACTGAGAGCCCTCTTCTCTCTCTCCTGTATGAAATCATCCGCTGTACGTACACTCAGCTTGTGTTTGTGCAGGACCTTGCTAAATGCAGCAGACAGCGACAGTGAACGCTAACATTTGCCCTTTTGCAGAGTAACTCCGCTCGCTGAAGGATTAACCACTTGAAAAACCGGGCCGTAAAAAAAAAAAACAGCAAATGAAACATCATCGTTGGCTTTAAATCCGTTGAATCTCCACGCGAGTCATGACACTGAAGTTCAAGAGTTATGACACAAATTAAACAGGCTCATTCAGCCCCACAGAGAACGTTCAGCACAATGCACTCATTCATGCATATGAGTTTGTAGTGAGTTACATATTTCATGATGCTCAGATATGGAGACTTTATTTAACGAGTTTAAAAGCACAGCGGTACTGTGAATTCTGGGAGTATTCAGGGAAATATTCCAGGTGCTGCTCCGCGAAGCTTTCTTTCCAAGAACGTCCCCTTCATTTGCTTTACGATTATCTACATGTTTGTTTGTGTTTTGCTTTACGTTTCTACAAATATTCTTAGTTTGGGAACAATCTTGACACGCAAAATCAGTGAGAGAGTTATTAAACTATTAAATGAATAATGAGTTAGCTTCTAGCTTGCTAAACAGCACTACATTCTTGTGGCCAGCTTAAAAAAAAAGTTTCTGCACAACAATCAAAGATAAATATGCTTCTTCCCCTTCGAAGCCACAACTTAGTGAAACCCTCTGAACCTTCGGATCAACACTACAGAGGAGGATTTTAGCACTGCAGTGGTTTGGAGAGATGTTTTTACAGACAATTTGAATCATTTTCCTGCTGTGACTGAGTCTCCATTACAGCTGCAGTGAAACCAAACTGCTGTCGCCCACAGAGGAGGAAGCTGCAAACTTTTCAGAGAGAGCCTCCGGAGAATTTGATGCTAAAAAAAAAGGGCAGATTTTCAGCAGCCTCTCCCTTTCACTTTTTCATGACTCAGCTCTTGACGGCAGACAAAGCCGGGTTCATTTCTCAAGGACGCACTCAAGTGGGGGGATGAAGTGCAACCTTTCACTCGCAGGAAAGGCTCTCCATCTACATCACGACCTCTCCTCCTTCACCTGCTGCCATCTTTCCCCCCCCGTCCGCCCTTCCTCCTCTCTCTCCTCCCGTTTTCCATCACCGTTATCTCCGTCCTTTTTCACCTCCTTGTCACACCCCTCCTGACCTCCCTTCCCTCTGCGGCTGTCGCTCCCTCCGGTTGGAGTGCAGCGACAGTGATGCATGGCGGCGTTTAGCGTCTGCCTGCAGCGCAGAGAGCACCCGGTGTGTTTAAGAGGGCAAATATCTTCATGTGTCAAGGTCACACAAACATGCAGCCAAAAGCCTGAATGTCCCCAAAGAGAAGCGGGACAGGTGGAGAGTCTGACAGTCAATCATTGTTCAACCTGTGATCCACCGGGAGGAGGAAGATGCTGCATCAGCTGGCCTGGCAACACGCATCTCCGTCAAAGAGAGCAGGTGTGTGTTCCTGCATGTCGCGCCCGTCTGTGTTTACGCCGTGCGAACCGTCGTATTAACCGCCAAGCTGTTAGCTCAAAGCGGCGTAGAGGAAGGGAGGGTTGGCGGCGAGCACGCAGGGCCTTTCACGCGTCTCTGTCTTTTCAATTCACTCCACTCTTCGTTTGTCACTCACACGAGGGGTGAAAAAAAAACACGCTGAGGTTGAAAGGTATGAAAATCGTCAGCTTGCTGGCATTTAGATAATAATTTGAACAAGGAGGATGAAGAGGAAGAGGAGTCTTATAAAAAAATAGGTTAAAATGGGACTGTAGAGTCTCTGGAAGCTTTAAACAGCTCCAAAACAAAATCATCACTCAGGATGTGGAGTTCACTCTCTTCTATTAAGCGATCAGATTTTGGATTTTAGCAGAATCTAATTTGTTCTTCTTACCAGTAATGGAGCTGCTGCTCCATTACTGGTAAGAAGACTCTCCTCTCAATGACACTGCAAGATTTAGGCCGATAAGTCTGTTTTAAATGGTAGAAACCTCGTCCGGTACAGCTTCAGAAGTCCTCTTGCAACAGCAAAATATGTGAGTTTGTGAAAGAAGACAATGATCATTTTGTTTGGAGACATCAATAAAAGTTTCTTAAGAGAGTTCGGAGAGGAAAAGCAGAGTTTGTTTGGCTTTTTTAGAGGCTTCAAACTCACTAACTTCAGTTACAGCACCTTGTCAACATAACTTTTTAAAGAGTTGCTGCTTCTTCTACCGATGGACCTTTGTCATCCGTTTCCTCCAAACCGATCACCGTGTCTGTGCACTCAAATGTGGTAAAAATGAAATAAATGTTGGAGCCCTTTTGTACATTTATTAATGATTTTGACAGTTGGGGAGATGATTTGAATAGAGGAGAAGGAGCAGGTGGGGATAAAATGCATTAAAGGTCCCCGTCTGGACTTGAACTCGGGTACGTTTCCACATCAAGGCACTTAAAGCGCAGGCAGAAGGAGGAAGAGCCAAATTACACTTAACACCTGGTTGTATTTTAATCACAAAAAAATTTGGTGGAGAAAGCTCAAATATTCACTTTCTCCTTGGCTCTCTTTCTTCATGAATCTTTGTACTGATTGAACGCCAACAATAAGTTAAGTAACATCAAACGTGTGGTGAATTATTCAAAGTGTGCCACCGTGTAGATCAATGAATAAACTGCTGTAGCACAGACGGTAATTACTGCAGATATAATAGTACAGCAGATCAATTGAGAAATAAAAAAAAAAAAAAAAAAAGGTTTCTGTGATGAGCCACATCTGATGGAGCTCAAAGCGGAGACGCCGATACCAATACCAAGAAAAGCCTCCGCTGAACGTCAAGTCGAGCTGCGGTCTTTTCTAATTAGACCGAAGAAATATACGTTCATGTGAACTTAAGAGCAACGGCGCTTTAATTAAAAAACCTGACATATATCACATATGAACCAGGGCATCACCTGAGTGATATATCAGCTCTGAACCAGGGCACGTTTCACTCAATATGATTTAATAATTGTCAAAAGATATTTTACAAAAGATATTTATTTCAGCTGCGCACAAGGAGGGGGGAGAAAATGCAGCAAATCAATGTCTCTATTGTAGTGATGGGGGCACTTGTGCATTGATTTAAATAGGGCGGGCAGATTAAAAACCCCAGCATTAATTAAGCAGATTGTTTCTTTAATGCAGTGGAGAAATAAAGGCCGTGTAAACAGTAGCCTGGGGGGGCCGGACCCCGCTAACACTGGAAAACACAATCCCCGCTGAGGTGGAAGTAAACTCTGCCTCCTCCTCCTCCATTTATTTCTCCTCATGTCACTTCTCCTCTTCTGTGGCACTGTTTCCTCTCCCCCCTTCCCCTTCTCTCTCTCTCTTGTCTCTTTTATGTTCAGACTCTCCACGCTTTCCTTTATCTGCTCTCTAAAACGGCACCAAAGGAATCACATGAGAGTCAATTTTATTTTTCACGCAGCACAAGACGGACTCAAGGACGCGAGCCCTGTTTGAACCTGCAGCGGCAAAGTTTTCCCTTCCTGGTTTTTACTGTTCGTGTTGAATTAAGATTTATTATCGCAAATGTTTTGTCACACAATGCGGCCGTGTGTGTGTGTGAGTGGGAATAATCATCCGGTTCTTCGTCTGTCACACAGGCTGCTTTATGTTCTTTGCTCTGTGTGTGTTCATGTGGTGTATGTATGCGGTATGTATGTATGTATATGTGTGCGTCACGCGGTCACATGGTCATCACATGTTAAAAGGACGCAGCAGTAGTGACCCCTGGGAGAACAGACCGCCCTTTCTTCAGGTGGCGGCGTTGCATTGACCTTGCATCCTGGATGGACCTTCGCTCTTTAACGCTGGATTAAGAGTCTCACTGTGTGAAATGTGTTTTTTAAAACCGAATGTCTCTCCAGGAACATTGCTGCATTGAAACATAATCCATTTACGTGTTTTTAATCTGGCTTTCATTGTTAACTTTTCCTTTAATGTGGCCAAGGTCAGATGTTATTCATCTTACTGTTTAAAAAAGAAGAAAAAGGTCACATGGGGTGTATGTACACAGACTCGCAGAAGGACAAATTTTGTGAACATTTGTGAGAAGTTGGTCCTTGAGTTTTTGTGAACATGAAAACCTTCATGAATCATTTTTTTTACTTCAATGTCTTTAATAAACTAGCATGTGTAGGTTAATATAACTTTATTATCCATGAGAGGGCAGATTGATAATAACTGCACACGCTCTCAGAAAAACTAAAGTATTTTCTCTCATCACATCAGAGAGAAAAAGGCGACCTGGATTACTTTGCTGTTGTTTTATGTTTAACTGCAGATAAGTGAAGATTTCTGTCAATTTGAATGCAGCAGGACGGAGACACAAGGACACACTCTTGTGAATAAACACACACAGAAACACACACACACAACTTACAAAATGGCCTTGACTGATACCAAAAAAAGAAGAAGAAGAAAAAAACAAAACTGTGGTGCTTTTTACATTTCTACAATTATCTGTCAGCTATTAAGAGCACTGAATCGATTTTAGTGTCATTAGCAGGCTGGGTGAGTGCACTGCAGAGGAGGAGGAGGAGGAGGAGGAGGAGGAAGACAAATAAAACTAGGAAGAAAGAAAAGTGGAGAACAGCTGAAGGGGAGAGAGGAGGATGGATAAGAGACTGAAGAGGAGAAGAAAGGTGGAGAGGAGGATGAGAGGAGGAGCAAGTGAGATGAAGAGGCAGAGAGAAGAGAAAGAGGGGAGCGAGATGATAAAAAGTGA
The DNA here is from genome assembly GCA_023238725.1 of Scortum barcoo. Classification (NCBI taxonomy): domain Eukaryota; kingdom Metazoa; phylum Chordata; class Actinopteri; order Centrarchiformes; family Terapontidae; genus Scortum; species Scortum barcoo. Next base: position 26,450,272 of record CM041549.1, read on the forward strand.
GAAACAGGAGGAAGAGGAGCAGTGACAGAGCGAGAGAAAATGAAGGAGGGAATTAGAGGATGATAGAGTACAAAGGAGCAGAGAGGAGTAGAGAGGGATGGAGAGGGAGAGAGGGAGGGTGGAAGCTCTAATGGGTCGTCCCCTGTCATTTTTCATTTGTGGCTTCACTATGCAGTGACAGCTAGAGGCTTTTCTCCTCCCACCTCCTTCTCCTCAGAGGAGCTAACCTGGGCGAGAGTGGTAACAGATGCTAATTCCTTCACTCCCCCTCCTCCTCTTCCTCCTCCTACCCCCAGGGATGGGGATCCACGGGGAGGCTGTGGGGGAGAAAGAAGTCAAGGAGGGGAGGTGGAGGTGTGTGTGTGTGTATGGGGGGTGGGAAAGGAGCTGACGACTCCCCCGCGTGGGATTACAATGGATTATCCCGCTAAGACACGGCACGAGCCTGCTATGCCTGCCTGCCGCACCCCATGCGACGCTTTGTATGGCCCTGCCCCTGCCTGGCATCGTCATGGCAACAACCCTCCAAGTCCCACCCACCTCTCCCACGTGCACACACACACACACACACACACACACACACACCATCATCCCTCCCAAACAGGCAACCCCCTAAAGTCTTTTTTCCTCCCACCTCCCTCTCAGGTGAGGTGGGAAAAAAAAGGTGTAAAGTGAGTTTACCTTTTCACAAAACAACCATCAGTCTTTTCGTTTCTGACTTTGTGGTGATCTGACGGTTTTCTTCGTCTCTTTTGACACTGAACTGAATATCTACGTTTGAGTTTTGGACTGTTTGTTGATGTTCAGCCTGAAAACATCTCTGCATTTAATAAAAAAAAAAAAAAAAATTAAGGGGAAGCAGGTACGGTAATTCTTCATCTTCTTCATCCGCTTGGTCCGGGACCTGGGTCATGGAGGCAGCAGTCTGAGCAGAGATGCCCAGACTTCCCTCACCCCAGACACTTCCTCCAGCTCTTCCGGGGGACCCTGAGGCGTTCCCAGGCCAGCCGAGAGACATAGTTTCTCCAGCGTGTCCTGGGTCTTCCCCGAGGCCTCCTCCCGGTGGGACATGCCTGGAACACCTCCCTAGGGAGGCGTCCAGGGGGCATCCGAAACAGATGCCCAAGCCACCTCAGCTGACTCCTCGGTCAATGAGCTAAGGAGCAGCGGCTCTACTCCGAAGCTCCTCCCGAGTGACCGAGCTTCTCACCCTATCTCTAAGTGGGAGCGCCCAGCCACCCTGCTGCGGAGGAAACTCATTTCGGCCGCTTGTATCCGGATCTTGTCCTTTCTTGGTCATTACCCAAAGTTCATGACCATAGGTGAGGTGAGGGAACGAGATTGACCGGTAAATCGAGACTTTTCATTTTACCGACTCAGCTCCTTCTTCTTCACTGACGACGTCGTCCGGTACACACCGACCGCATAATCGGATGGACGCTGCACCAATCCGCCTGTCAATCTCACGCTCCATCTTTCCCTCACTTGTGAACAAGACCCCTGAGATACTTGAACTCCTCCACTTGAGGCAGGACCTCTCCACCCACCTGGAGAGGGCATGCCACCCTTTTCCGGTCGAGAACCATGGCCTCGGATTTGGAGGTGCTGATTCTCATCCCAGCCGCTTCACACTCGGCTGCAAACCGCTCCAGTACATGCTGAAGGTCCTGGCCTGATGAAGCCATCAGGACAACATCATCCTGCAAAAAGCAGAGATGAAATCCTGTGGTTCCCAAACCTGACTCCCTCCGGCCCCTGGCTACGCTTAGAAATCCTGTCCATAAAGATTATGAACAGGACCGGTGACAAAGGGCAACCCTGCCGGAGTCCAACATGCACTGGGAACAGGATCTGACTTACTGGTCAGCAATGCGAATTCCAAGCTCCTGTTCGGTCGCATACAGAGACCGAACAGCCCTTTTAGCAAAGGCTCCTCCTGGACCCCATACTCGTCATGGAGCACCCCCTTCACAGAATACCACGAGGGACACGGTCGAATGCTCTCTCCAGATCCACAAGCACATGTGGACTGGTTGGGCAAACTCCCTATAAACCCTCAAGCACCCTGTGGAGGGTATAGAGCTGGTCCAGTGTTCCACGACCAGGACGAAAACCGCATTGTTCCTCCTGAATCCGAGGGTCGACCTATCGGGTCGAATTCTCCTCTCCAGTACCCTGGCATGTAGACCTTCTCCTGGGAGGCTGAGAAGTGTGATCCCCTGTAGTTGGAACACACTCTCCGGTCCCCCTTTTTAAAAAGAGGGACCACCACCCCAGTTTGCCACAACCAGAGGCACTGCTGTCCCCAACCTCCATGCAATGTTGCAAAGGCGTGTCAGCCAAGACAGCCCCACAACATCCAGAGATTTGAGGTACTCAGGGCGGATCTCATCCACCCCGGGCGCCTTGCCACTGCAAGGAGCTTACGAACTACCTCAGTGACTTCGGCTTGGGTGATGGACGAGTCCACCTCAGAGACCCCAGCCTCCGCTTTCCTCATTGGAAGGCAAGTCGGTGGGATTGAGGAGATCCTCGAAGTATTTTCTTCCACCTGCTCCGACAATGTCCCCAGTCGAGGTCAACAGCTCCCCACCCGCACTGTAAACAGTGTTGGCAGAGTACTGCTTCCCCCTTCTGAGGCGCCTGGACGGTTTGCCAGAATCTCTTCGAAGGCCGTAACCGATAGTCCTCCTCCATGGCCTCACCGAACTCCTCCCAGACCGAGTTTTTGCCTCCAGGACCGTCCGGGCTGTGGCTTGCTTGGCCTGCCGGTACCTGTCAACTGCGTCAGGAGTCCCACAGGCCAACATGGTCCGATAGGACTCCTTCTTCAGCCTGACGGCATCCCTTTACTTCCGGTGTCCACCACTGGGAATTTCGGCCTGGCCTGCCTAACGCCACGACAGGCAATTAGAGACCTTGCGCCCATCAACTTCAACCGCCATATGAGCAATGGAGGCAGAGAACATGGTCCACTGGACTCAATGTCTCCAGCCTCCCTCGAATCTGTGAGAAGCTCTTCCGGAGGTGGGAGTTGAAGACCTCCCTGACAGAGGGCTCGGCCAGACGTTCCCAACAGACCCTCACACACGTTTGGGTCTGCCAGGTCTGTCCAACTTCCTCCTCTGCCAGCGGATCCAACTCACCACCAGGTGGTGATCGGTTGACACTCAGCCCCTCTCTTTACCCAGTGTCCAAGACATACGGCCCGGAGATCAGATGAAACGACAACAAAGTCGATCATCGACCTTCCAGCCTAGGGTGTCCTGGTGCCACGTGCACTGATGGACACCCTTATATTCGAACATGGTGTTCGTTATGGACAAACTGTGACTAGCACAGAAGTCCAATAACAGAACACCGCTCGGGTTCAGATCGGGGAGGCCTGTTCCTCCCGATCACGCCCCTCCAGGTATCACTGTTGCTGCCCACGTGAGCGTTGAAGTCCCCCAGTAGAACAATGGAGTCCCCAGTCGGAGCACTATCAAGTACCCCTCCCAGGGACTCCAAGAAGGCCGGGTACTCTGTACTGCTGTTCGGCCCGTAGGCACAAACAACAGCAAGAGACCTATCCCCAACCCGAAGGCGCAGGGAAGCGACCCTCTCGTTCACCGGGAGTGAACTCCAACACATGGCGGCTGAGCTGGGGAGCATAAGCAAGCCCACACCAGCCTCGGCCGCCGCCTTCACCCTGGGCAACTCCAGAGTAGTGGAGGGTCCAGCCCCTCTCAAGGAGCTGGGTTCCAGAGCCCAAGCCTTGCGTGGAGGTGAGCCCGACTATCTCTAGCCGGTACCTCTCAACCTCCCGCACAAGCTCAGGCTCCTGTTTCCCCAGCGAGGTGACATTCATGTCCCTATTGCCAGAGTTTTGGTCCAGGGATTGGGTCGTCGAGGCCCCCCGCCACGACTGCTACCCAAACCACACTGCAACCGGCCCCTCATGGACCTTCCTGCGGGTGGTGAGCTCTGGAAGGCGGGCCCACGTCGCCATTCGGGGCTGAGCCCGGCCGGGTCCCGTGGGCAAAGACCCGGCCACCAGGCGCTCGCCTGCAGCCCCAACCCCAGGCCTGGCTCCAGGGTGGGCCCTGCGTAACGCCTGGGCAATCCGGGCGACGTAACGTGGTCCTTGATGTTCTTCTGTTCATGATGGGGCTTTGAACTGGCTTCAGTCTGGCCCTGTTACCTAGGACCTGTTTGCCATGGGAGACCCTACCAGGGGCGTAATGCCCCTCGACAACATAGCTCCTAGGATCATTCGGGCAAAAACCCCTCCACCACAGTAAGGTGGCGGTTCAAGGAGGGGAGCAGGTACGGTGAGACAATGAAAGAGTTTGAATTAAGACGCACGGTAATTTCTAACATTTTGAACTGTGTAGAATATTTGTGTGGTTCTGGTGAAGGTCGATCACCTTGTTTGCAAGCACACATTTTGTATTTGAAATTGGTTCATTGCTGCAACCCTCTGTTCTTCACGCAGCCTTATTTGGACAAAAAAAGAGAGCTCTAAGATGGTGAAATGGGCATTTTAAACTAGTTTCTGACTGAGTGATTAACTGAGAATATGACTTTAAGCGCCTTTCAAAAAAGCTTTACATGATGAAATATGAAAATACTTTAAGTAAATTTCTCCAGCTTCAGTGCAGAAAAGAAACACCACTATAATCCATCGTTTAATAGGAGAAAAATGAAAAACAGAGGGGAGCATGTGTAAAGTTTATCTATATGCATATTCCTCTGAACAGAACGAGGAGGCGGGAGAGAGGAGAAAGAGGGAGAGTAAAGGAGCACCTCCTGCAGCGGTGTCCCTGCCGTCTCCAATGAGTGTGTGTGTTGACACCTGGAGTAGTCCACCTGTGTGGAGGGCCATCTGGACACCACACACACACAATCATTAAGTGCATGCACACACACACACACACACACCCGAGCCAGCCACCAGATTTCAGTGGACACACACACTTGAAGCGCGTCAGTAAATCTGACAGATAATCATTCATTTGTGACCTATAAAGCCGAGCCGAGGCAGGGACATAACCCCCCCGATACGAGATGGAAAAATGCCACCATGATACTAAACTGGTTCTTCTCTAAAAAGCTCAGATGGATTATGTCTCTGCAGAAAGAGCAAGAGGGAGAGGAGTATTTGCAAAGTGATGGCTAAAAGCCTGATCAATTTGAGAGATAGATGTTGATGGATAAAGAGAAAAAAAAAAAGAGGCCTGGTCTGATTCCTGTTTTTTTTTTAAAGCTTGCTGGAAATTACAGAGGAGACCCAGATCTCCTCGGCACTCTTCATCTCTTCTCTCTTTTATTCTTCGGTCATTTATGTTTCTTTATGAGCTGTAATAAGCACTTGTTTCGGCTCTTTGTCTTCTCTCCGCTCCTCTTTCTCCTTCACTGTCGCGGTCAGACCTCCGATCGTCGGCTCCGTTACCGATGTGTCGCCGCCTCACGTGCAAAGACAAATACACGAGAACAATCAGACACACGAGAGGGAAGTTAAGAAGGTCGGACAGGAGGTGGAAGTGAGATTGGGATTTCATAAGGGATGGGCGGACGAGCACAGCAGCTGACTGTTCATTTTGCCGTCTCGTGGAGGAGAGCAGGAGCTGACGGTGGATCAGAGGAGGAACAAAGTGGGGGGTGTTGTGGTTGGAGGGGTTCACACCTGCCAATCATAAAGCTGCAGGGAAGCTGAGACAAGACGGACGGAGCAACCCAGTCGTTATCTGCCTTCAGCCTGACATTACCGCCGCCGGCACAAAGCTTCTCGACGCAGAGCTGCAAGTTTAAAAAGACGGCGAGGAAGCAGAAGGTCTGTAAAAGGTGACAGAAGAAAAAAACTGTCTGGATCACTTCCTGTCGACAAAAAACTACTCCTGCTCGACTGAAGGAGGCAACTTTCAGGATGTTTCTTATGCAAGTTAGCCAACCTGTTGCTCACCAGATATATAGTAGTATACAGTATAAAATTTCACACAACATATCAACCAATCAGACTAGAAGCATTAAAATGTATTGATTAACAGGTGTGTCTGTGTGCTGCTGTAACACACATTTTGGGTGAACAATGCCTTCGTGTGTGTGTGTGTGTGTGTGTAGGGGAGGGAGACAGGCTCTTCGGTATAAAGGGAGTGCAGAAGGTCAGAATAGGAGGATGGTACAGTCAGCAGAGGAGCAACAAAGACACTGCTGTCACAGCCTGGTACTGCTTATTCACCCCAACACACACACACACACACACACACACACACACTTCACCACCTCCTCCTCTCTGTCTGCTCTCATGTAGTATAATGTCTGAATAACCTTCTTTTCCTGCACATATATCCCAGCATTTTGGGAGACGCCTTAATTAAATATAAGAAACACATTAAATAATTAACATGCTAACAGATGAAAGTTTACTCACACACACACACACACACACACACACACACAGTGTGTTTCAGAGCCAACAATGCGGCACACACACACACACACAACCAATTATCGACCGAGAAGCATCAGTTCATCAGATCTGAAGTTGGTCCGCGTTTTCAAAAGCTGAAAAACTTAAAAAGGACGTTTTCTGTACAGAAGTTTGTTTGAATTAAGACAGTTTTCATGAATCTTCTCTGAGCATAACGAGACACTGAGTATCTGTATAAATTCTGTTTCAAGCTTCCTGAAGCGAGATGACCGCATGCCGTGCAAATAAACAGCTAATTAAAAAACGGATTAAACGAACAGTAATGATGACACGATGTTGTGTTATCACTTTGTAAAGTATGGATTCATCTGGCTTAAATAAACCTTAATTATTGAGTAGATAGTGGAGCTTAATCATTATTATCATTAAAATGTGGACAGAAAATAGAAATCCAGAGGCGTTTTTCTAAATTTTGGAGCTGCGGTGTGATTTGATAACATTTTAAAGGTGGTGGCAGCGATCCAAACATGGCAGTGCAAGTTTTCCACTGAGTCGATTACACAAACCCAGCGAGCCAAATGCTACACTACACAACGGCCAGGGGAAGCCCACGAATATTTTTCTTTATTTATTTTATTTTTTTTAATAAGGCAATGATGAAATTCATCATCACAAGTGAGGAGGATAATGAGGTAGATAATAGCTGTCATGCTGTAATCCGGAGTCAGCGCTCTCTCTGTGCAGCCGAGTAATGCAGGATCCGGGCAGTCAGTCAATGAGCTAATAGGATGGGACGAGCGCAACGCCAGCCAGCCGCGATGCCAACATGACACAACACAGCGCGCGGAGGCTGCTGCTGCCGCCCGCGGGGACACACACACGCATAAACACACACTCTACGATGCTTGTTTTCTCCTCCGTCATCCCTCCATCCATCTCCCTCTCTCCATGCCTCCTCTGTGCCCTTTCACCCACTTTCCTCTCTAATTCACCGCTGTCCATCATCCTCAGCGGCCTCACCCGCCTCCCCCAGGGCGAGCGGGCTGATGGACGATGCTGCAGCTCGCGGGTCAGATGATTGCCCCCCCCCCCCCTCTCTCTCTCTCTCAGGACGCATGTGTTTTTATTCCTGACTCTACCACCGGCCACAAGCTGCTAAAACACTCACTGTCAGCTTCACCAACGAGAAAGACAACAACAATAAACTCATAATTCAAATTTCTCAGTTCTGAATTATTGAGGGCTGATTTAGTTTGCAAAAAGCATCAAACGTCTCTGTAGGACACAAACTACATGATGAGACGTGTGTGTGTCAGAGGCGATGCATCCCCAAGGTCAAAGAGACATCTGAACTCTGGTGGCACCAATTAATGTCGACGACACGCTCGACTCTCTCCCCTTTCGACAGATCTGACCTGTGGTTTAAGAGAGAAACATAGCGTAAAAAAAATCTAATGTTTTCACGAAGGCTCACTTTAACGGTTTGATGAAAATTAAAAAAAATAAAAATAAAAAACTAAACAACCAATCAGAAAACTGTCTGAATACTGACAAGCTACAGCGGAAAGGTTTGTCACATTTCAACACATGAGAGCAGCACGGGCGGATGATTTGATGATGTGCGTTTATGACACGTCTCTGCTTGTATGTTTTTCTTCTTTTTTTTTCTTATTTTCTATTCGCATCACCCGTCTGACGTGTAGAAATGAATAACATACAGTCTGACACAAATAACATTATCACACAGTCTGTCGGTGCCTTTGAGGCTCTTTCTGACACTTTTTTTCCTTTTAATTTGTCTCCCATCTTTACTGGAGCCTCGTGGGACTTGTTTACACGTCCTGGTTGGAAAATTTACAGTTAACATCAAATAAAGCAAACTTCGGCAGCGCTCACATGACTTAAAATGATTATTCAGACAAACAGCAGTTCGGATTTTGTTGGGATGGGATGAGCGAAGACAAAACGAGCAGAAAAGAGCTTTTTCCTCCTTTCTTGAATGGACGTTATTGTAAGGTTTAACCGGCAGAGACAAAAAGGCCATTTAAGGGTCTGATGAAGGGAATAATGGACAGAGGGAGGAGGAGAGGAGAGGGGCAGATATACAGTCATGGAGAAAAGGAACAGTAAACAAGAGGAATGGATGGAAAATCTGCTGTGAGAGGAGGAGGAACGAAGAGAGGAAAATATAAGTAATAAAGAAGGAAAGAAGAGACGGAGTGATTCAAATGGCTTGTTTACTTTCATTTGCTCTAAAAACTGCTCCACTGATTTCAGCCTTGTCAACAAAACACATATGTAAATGTGGGGAAGTGCAAAGACTGTAATTATCTACATTAACAGCATCAATTTTCAGTAATTATGATAATCATTAGCATACACACTCACGGCTCCATTTGTTATTTAAATGTGGTCCTGCAGTTCTTAACGCCGTCCTCTTTTTCTCTGTATCATTTACTGCTGCGGAGAGAGAATAAAAAAACAGCAGCGAGTCGATTACCGTCAGATATTAAGACGTTAACGGACGGATGAAGCTTTGATGAAGTTTCTAGAGATTGGTTAAAGATATACACTGTGCTTGAGGACATTTCTACCTCAAAAATACAAAATAAAGCAGTCCTGCTATCTTCCCGAACACAATCAGATCTCATGATGGAGGATGGATGGAGCGACGTTTTTGTTGTTGTTTGCTCTTTTGGAAACACACACTTGACGCTAATTCGACTCCAAATGAAAGATCATGACGCTCCTTTCTAACTGCTGCATGTGCTAACAAGCTGTTTGAAAAGCGTGTCTCTAAACAAGTAGCCTGAAAAACTCAAGTTATTGCAGGTTTAAGATAAATATTCTCTCTATATCAGCGTTTCACTTCATGAAATGCTTTTTTAAAAGTCAAATTAAGAAGCGACAGAAGACAAACTCTCTCTCACTGGTAATAACTTCATGGTGCCATAAAGTACAGTATCTAAAATAAACATATGGATGTGTTTCAGCAGGTTTTTAATAAAAAAAACTTTGATGAAAAAGTTCAGATTAAGCAAGACAAACATTTGCTGTAAAAAGAAACTTTTAACTGAACTCAGTTTCAATGTTTGAAGCCAGTTTCTTCTTCTTTGCCCACTCGTGAAAGACGAGCCAATCAGAAAATGAAATTGCGGCCTCTCTCTTGTCCAAAATATCTTCTCACGCCGAGAGAAAGAGAGAAACATTTCCAGTTGCATCTCTGTATGAACGCCGCGGGGACAGATTCATTATGTCACTCATTATCAGCGGCAGAGTTAATCCTGGCGATGGCAATCTCGAGCTGAGCAGATCAATCTCACTGTTTAATGAGATGTAATCCTCTCCGCCAATTCCCTCCTGTCACTCATAGAAACTGAAACCACACACACACACACACACATACACACACAGAAACACACTTTGATAGAAGCTCACACACACCAGGAAAAATTTTGCACCTGTACAAAGTTTTTTTTTTTTCCCAACAAGCAGACGTCTTCGGGTCAGATTCATTTACATTCGCAGCTTTTTCACAACTTTTAACTCAAATTCAACTATTTCAGGAGAGCGACACAAGTTTAGATCTGTTAAAGCTCCTGATCTTTTACATATCCGGGTGAAATTAGTAAGATAAAAACAGAAAGAGAGATGAGAGATGCTGAGTTTAAAGAAAGTTTTTAATTTCTCATCCTAATTTCCTTCAGATCCACATCGTTTTTAAGGATTTTAATGCAGCATCTGTTGTTATAAAGTGGTTGAGGAGCTCATTGAAAAGATGAAGAACCTGGAAGCTGCTGAACACTCAGAGCTAAATTAAAATGTTCATACATAAAAGATAAAATATACAAATGCAAAAAAAAAAAAGATATCTGAAGCTCCTCATAGCTGCTGCAACTGCACCGAGGCTTCTTCTTCTCTCGGGAGAAGAGGAAGGGAAAAGAAAGAATAGGAGATGGATGAGCACACACACAAACACACACACACACACACATTCAGCCAATCCCCACCCCCCTGATTGGAGTCCATTAATACTGCATCGTGGGAAGCAGAGGGGAGAATCTGCGCCAACACGCCGAAACAGCAGCTGGTTCACCTGAAGGCTGAAGATGCTGCACGTCCACGTCCACCTGCCTCGGCTGTCACACACACACATCCCATCCTTCACACGTGGAAATATTTTAAATTATTTAGAGAAATTATTTAGATTATCTGGAGAGGTTGGGAGGTGCAGGAGAAACACATTTCACCTCCTGAATGTCTAAAAATATATATATATATATAAAATCCACAAACAACAGCAATCTAAAAAGTGCTTCAAGAGCTGATTTGCAAAATAGAAAACAAACTGCTTCATCGCAAAACAGCAAAACGTAAATTAAACAGCACGTATACATCCTCATGAACTCATTATTTTCTCAGACTCTGGGGAAATATGCACAAATCTGGACATTTCTATTCATCTTCTCAGTACAACATAAGTGTCTGTGTGATCCTCACCCACACGGACGTTCATCACAGTACCTGCTAACGGTGTCTCATGTGGGAGGTTATTACGAAGTTCAATGAATGCCTGAAACACAAGTTTAACAGTTTGTCTTTAATATTTCCCTGCATGTCTGTGTCTTTAAAAATCATATCACAAATATATAGTTTCTTTAATAAAAGGTTAGTAAATCATAAAATTGTTTCTTACCGTAGTTTTTTATCAATGGAAGGAAATGCATTTTTTGGGGACTATTTTCTGCAGTGGATTTGCTGCTGTGGTTCATTTTTTTAGTGGATTAAGTCAAAATAAACCAAAGTGTGTGTGTGTTTCAAAATTTCATAGCAAAGAGGAAAAAGGCTGATCAGAATAAACTTTTTGTTGTTTTTTTTCCCTCATGAGATTCCTCGACAGTATCAAAGATAAATGTTGAAGATCACCCGGCGCATCCTTTAAATAATGCAGAAGTTCATCACCTCTACGGTAACCACACAGCGCTGCGTACTTCATGTTTCGACCTCTTTAGCAGGAAATATTTCCACTTGAAGTGAAGTGTTTGGAAACTCGATTACTTTTTTAAAAATTTATTTGTTTAGTGTCAGTGTGAGGAGAGTGAGAGCACAAACAGAACAGACAGACGACACAGTGTTGGTCCAATAATAAAGATTAACAATCCTCCTGATGGGCTGCATCATCTGCTAACACACAAAACACACACACAAAGACACACACTGTGGCATGACGCTGAGCTCTGGGATATGATGATGATGATGGGGAGAGGAGGCGGAGGAGGGGGGGAAACAATGGGCCACTCCTTCTGGTCTGCAACAGAAAGAGGAGAGAGAGGAGAAAGGAGAGGAGACTCCTTCAATAAGGGGAGGAGGAGAAGTGAAGGATGGAGGAGGAAATGTGAGTGATGAGGAGGAGAGAGAGGGAGAGAGAGAGGCTGGACAAAGGAGGAACTGACAAAATGTGAGCAGGAGAGGAGGGGGAGGTGATGGAGGAGGTGGACAAGATGGAGCGATGTATGAAGTGATGCAGAGGGGGCGGGGCTTAATGTGTGTGTGTGTGTGTGTGTGTGTGTGTGTGTGCATGTGTGTGTGTATTTCCCTGCTAAAAGCTTTGACTGGATGTTGCTCCACATAAAAACACACTGCTTATTCTCTACTTCCACACACACACTCTCTCACACACCCTTTTATGTCCGACACCAACATATTTAATGCTGCACACACACACACACACACACACACACACACATTAACACCAACATGCTGTTTGCATCACAGCTGCATACCGTCAAGAAAATGACACACAGCTCCATTTATACTGCGCTCACACTGCGAGGTTCATCTCATTTCATTAAAACACTGTTGTCCCTGCAGACCTGTGTCAATATTTGAGACAATATTCTTCCTGCTGGATCGCGTCCGCAGATAAAGGAGCTCTCAGCAGTGAGAAAAAAAAAACTCGACAGTGTGAACAGTTTCCAACCAGCCGCTTCTGTGACGAAGAACCAAAAACACAAGGGGACGTCTTTGCAGCTGATTCTCTGAAATCTGGGAAGCAAATGCATTAACGTAAAACTGTGCACAAAGACAGACAACAGATTTATGAAGCTGGTTCTGTTTTAAAAATCTCAATCAAAGGAGGTTTTTCTACCAAACGTGTCACATCGACGAGGTTCTCCAGTAGTGGCTGTCATCACGCTATTTACAGCGTCCACACTGCTAATTCATCACGTGTACCTGTAAACCATCATCGGCACTGATATCTTACTTAAGTCTCAGTCAAAACGTGAGGAAGAAGATGGACAATTTCCGAACTTTGGAAGAATATCATTATTCTTGGCTCAGAAGAACAATAAAAATCAGTAACAATCACTTACTTTAAACTGACTAAATGCACCTTTGATGGACAGATGAGTAACAGATGAGTAAAAATGAGGCAAACTGAACCTCACTCGTGTCAGATAATGATCCTTCATGCTCACTGTTCACCACACCTCAGCCAAAGTTTGACATTTGTTGACAACAAAGATGCTCTTTTCACAGGAGCAGAGAAACAGAGAAGTGGCTGTTTAACAGTAGCTGGAGGAAAAGATTTGTTTTGTGATTTCAGCATTACAATTACGGGATTTATTCAGCGTAAAATTTCAAATGACAAAACAACAATCAAGACACGAGGAGACAAAACGGTGGGTCATTTGCTCGAGCTTCTGGAAAGAAAGGACTTGCTGGAGAGAATTTAATGTCTGTGAGCTGTGTGAGCATTACAATACTTATATTTTCAGAAGTCTACACCTTATAAGTACACTGTATAGAGTATTTTCTGCTGCACCAGTATACTGCAATTCAGCAAATGTGCAAAATCAGAGCTTTATATTATCTTATTCTTTGCATTCCTTTAGTTGTTTTACATTTTTTAATGCTCTGCTAGGATTTATGCTCAGTTTAGTTGTATTATTCTATTTTATTCTGCTCTACATCCAAAATTAATTTAAAAGGAATTGCCACAATTTGCACCGCAGAGGCAAAAAAGAGTCTCCTGTTCACTTCAAACCAATTTAAAAATCGCTGACATCTAATTTACAGACTTTTCTTCTTCTCTCTAATCAAAAACAAATGTTAAAACATGATGATTTTAAAGCAGAGGAGCGACAGTACTGGACGGCACGGCGGCTTTTGTTTGTCCTTCAGTGTCATGTTTGGGTGAGAGAGGTCAAAGTGGATGAAACAGACCCACAATTAAACAACACATGTCTGTCTGTTCGCCTGCAGATGCACAAACCCATTCAAATGAATTGCTTTGAAATACACTGAAGCTCAGTTTGAGGAAAAAAGGCCACATTATGCTGCATGAATGTGACAGTAGTGGAGCAGTTGTGGGGGTTTTTCTGACATATTCAGGGTGGGAGGGACCGCGTGATTTCTCGTTGTTGTGTAAAAAGAAGAAGAAGAAAAAAAAAAAAAAAAAAACACCTCGTCCTCCCTTCTGCAGCAGCCCTCCAATTTTTTATGCATCTCCTGCTCGTGCTCCCTCTGCCCTCGACCTCTTCTGCCTCCTGGCTCTGCTCCTCGCTTCCTCCTCTCTTTCACCCACTCGCTCGCTTCTCATTTACTCTCCCTCTTCCTCTCTTTCCTGCCTTTCTCCTTCCCTTTTATTTTCTACTTCAGCTCTGCCCTCCATCTGTTTCATTCTCGTTTCCCCACCTCTCCATCTCTCTCTGATAATTCTTTGGCTTCCCTTCAGCTCTGCTCTTTTCTCTCCCAATTTCCTCTCTGTCTCCTCTCTTCTCTCTCTATCCTCTCTTCTCCTGTGCAACCTTGAAGAAAATGGATTATAGATGGAGAGGGAGGGAGAAGGAGGGATGGAGGGAGGGAGGATGTGGCTGAATGTAGCTTTTGTGTTGAAACACTCTTTCACAATAAGAGAACCAAACGTGTGCTCCTTTCTGGCCTTTTCCTCCTCCTCCTCTTCCTCTCTCCTCATGCTATTAAACATGGTGGTCCATGCACTGGCCAAAATATAAAAAAAACAACTAGCCACGAGCTTTAGAGCTGCTGCAACCTACTTTTTCAGCAACAGGCAGAGAGAGAGGATGTTTTTTTTTTTTATTATGACGATACGTACAGTAAAGGTATGTCAGCACTAATGTTATGTAAAGTTATGCATTCACCCCTCCATGATCTCCTGCCTGCTTGACACATATGTGTGTGTGTGTGTATGTGTGTGTGTGTGTCACTATTAATAGTGAGTGAGGTAAGCTGCTTGCCACAGTCAGAAGCTATAATGGTCAACGCTGCCCTCGTGACCTACTTTACACAACAAACTGCAGCAGCACCCCGCACACCGAAGGACGTGTGTGTGTGTGTGTGTGTGTGTGAGTGAGTCTATCTGCTGTACTCCAGTAAAAAGGAGAACTCGACCTCTGCGAGATTACTTAATTAAATAAAGCTCGCATATATAAATGAGGGAATATATCGTGCTGTTTGTTCCACCACAGACTCGCTCCTTGTCACGTCTGCAGCTGGTGGCTTTAAAGCTTTATCCCTCGATCTTCAGCTGTTGAAGATGAAGTTTGTGCTCGTCTTTAAAGGGGGAATCGCTGGCTGCTGGTAGGAAGTCTAACACACACTTTCGTACACCTACTTGTCCACGCCGGGCCATTATAAATCCCCGCAGTGGTACAACAATGCTGTGCTCGAAGGCCGTCATTATCTGCTCGCCTACAGGAAGTCGAGAAAACTGTCTTTGACGTCAACACGAGACAACAAACAATCAGCGAGGACGAACGTTTGAGTGAGGCTGCATGCAAACACTAGATGATGATCTTTCTTTCATATTTTTATTATTTCGCCTGAATATAATAAGCATAAAGGACCACTTCATATCAACGCTGGAAGGATCTTCCTTTCCAGCCCGTCTCCCACCTCAAGGTCAAGAACGACGACCATTAAACAAATACAACAGATCTGATCCAGCTGCAACCAGCATTGTCTTACATTACATATTCAAGGTTTAATAACACAATGACATCCGTAGTGTGTTTTCTACAGCGCAAACACACACATGCACACACACACGGCCTTGTCTGAAAAGCACATTATCAGCATGATGCATAACTCTACAACACGGAGAAAAGTTTTCTTCCTCTGGAGGTGTCTCCGTGCTTTAATATGCTGTAAATCTGTCCTTGTGTGCAAAGTAAATACTTCCATGTTTAACACCTCAGGACGCAGCACATGACATTAGCGCTGTGCATCACAGTTTCCTGTCATCATCCAGCGATCTGCGACCTGATCTACACAGTTTGTACGAGCAGGAGTCAACTGACCGCGATGGTTCTCCAAGAAAACAGAGAGGTTTTTATTGCCACCACGATGGCGTCATTTCAACCCAAATGATAATGTTTGAGTCTAAACTTTAACCACAGAGTCTCGTCATTAAACAGATCCATCTACAGTGATTGATTTTGATTGGTTTTAGTAGTTTAGAGTGCATTTTGTCGTTTAACTTGGAGGACTTGTTCGTTAGGAATCACTGCTCTGTATTGTGTAAATGTAAAATCTAAAACTGCAAAGAATTTACCTGTAATCCATTTTTCCAGACAAACTTGCTGTTATAAAAGTCATTCAGCGGTGGAAGCTCCAAACTAGATTACAAAGCTGAGAGGAACAATGAAGGAGGTGGAGCAGGTTCAAATGACTTCTGTTTAGTGGAAACATTCACCGAAACACATCGTCATCTCCACTCCTGCACCCGGGAGGGTGTGTGTGTTGACTCATGGTAAATTAGCTTTGCTCTATATTTTTGGGGTTAGCCATGAAAGATTGATGGGGAGGTGAACTCTATGTAGGCCAGTGAGAGCTGCAGCTTTAATGTACTTTAATGTACTGTACTCTGCGGGGGGGGGCAGGGATCATAACAGGGATGTAAGACTGCGACGAGGTTCGGTTTGGGAGTTTTATATTCACTCTCTCTAACTGCCTTTTTTGTGTCTCAATAATTCACTTGTTTTTTCTTTTTTGAAGAGGGAAATCGAAACAGATCCACTCTGCTCCAATTAATTTTTTTTCTGCTTTCATACCCCCCCCCGCTTCACTTCTCTTTATGTTTTGTCTTCTCCCTGCATTCGCTTATTCTCTCCCTTGATATTCTGCCCATCAGATGGTATAAAGTGAGTTTATATTAATGCTTTATGAAACCTGTGTAATGCAAAATAAATACTTCCTTACTAACGAGATACTTGACTCAGCAGTGAGGACTTTATCAACGCTGCTGCATTTTCAGATGTTCTTTGTGGAGAGCTTTTAGTTTTTAAAAGGTGATTTAAAAAAAAACAAAAAAAAAAACAACCTGGGAGCGTTCAGCTGAGGGCTTCATGTTTAACTGAAACCATCAAACTTTAGGTAGCTAAAGCTTATTTTACTGGACGTTTGAGTTTGGGTGTTTGTGTTCACTTCACTCCGACTCTTTGGCCCTGATGTAAAATCTGAAGTTTCCCTGATGCTTTATGTTCTCCTGAGAACGTTAACCCTTCTTTCCTGCTTTAAGTGATGTACCACATCATATTTTCTCTTAAGGCTGCATACACATACCATCCTTTTGACATTTCATGACTTCTCTGAGGATTCATTATAAAACGAAACTTTACAGTATGTCAGGTAATTATTGACCGTTTTTTGTAATTATTGACGGTTTTTACAGAGATTCACCTGATTTAATTAACCTGCTGAGAGAACGAGTTAACATCTCTTTGAAGGTCAGCGTTAATCATCATCATCACTACCATCGCCTTCGCCTAAGGTTCACACGTGTGCAACCACGTGAGGGCTCTGAAACAACCAACATACAGAGTAAAAGTCAAACACACAAAAGGGTGAGTGGGTCATATATACGGTTAAGAACGAATGTATGAATCCAACCATAACAAAAAGCCTCTTTTTTCTTTTCTTCCCTCATTTCTGAAGCTTTTCCACTGACGCTTCTTTGGTTGTTTTTAATATTTGTGCACCACTTCCAGTGATTTTCCTCTCATTCGATGGACTTGTTTGAGCTCTTCTGGCCTCGGTGCTCGTAACATATTCCTCATTTCATTTTGCTCTCCCCGACTTTCCAAGCAGGAAGCACGACTGGCTGTTGGACGTCAGTATCTGTCTCCTCGTACCTTTAAACCCTTGTGTAAGACGGTTTTTGTATTGTGACAAGAAAAGCACACGGGCTCATCAACACATATATCACAGCCCTTTCAGAGGCTGGGGCCAAATGGAAAGAGTGCTTCAGTGTCTCTGCCCACACTTAAAAGCCACAAAAAAAAGAAAAGTTTATAACAGCGTCTTTGCCGTTTGATTATCAGCTGCCTCATTAACCGCCTGTTGTCTTTATGTAATAATCAGCACACCTAAACTAAGAGGCTTTTCAAACCTTAAAGTCCAAACTAAGGCCCGAACTGAGGTTTGCAGGTTTTTTATTTTTACACTGACTAAATCTGATCTGGTTAGTTTTACTTACACATTGCATTCATGCAGCGCACCAACAAATATGTATACATGACAAACTTATGTCCTCTGTCGTCATTTCCTACGTTATATATGTGTAATTGATTTGTTTGTATCACAGTACCATTACCAATTTTCTTACTTACTTTTACTTTATTTGCTTCAATTATTATATTCAGGAATTTGTTCTGCAGATCTGCAATTCTGCTCTTTATTTTTACTTCTTTTTTTTCTTTCTTTATTGATATTCTGCATATTTGCAATTGTGCTTTTAATTTATTATCATTCTTCCCAATAAAATCCATCCATCCATCCATCCATCCATCCATCCAGTTGCTGTAATAATAACCATAATTAAGCGTTTGATGCCAAAATACAAATCACAAGCTCAGATCCTCAAACAGTTTACTGTCTCTGACCAAAAGTCCACCAATTTCTCTAAAAGTCACTTTCTCTTCTCTTTATCCAGATTTCAATGGGTCAACTTGATTGTTTCAGTCTGGAGGTAAAAATATACAAGCTAAATCCAAAACTGAAGCTGGTAATTCCTTGGAAAAAAGTAAGAAGTGCTGAAGTAAAGACGGAGCTCAAACGAGGAGCTTCACTCAGTACGATGCAGCAGATACTACGTTCAGATGTCCTGGCATGTGATTGGTCTTTGCTGCACAGTTCAGGTCTCCTCTGCATCATCCTTTGAAGACGAAACACGCCACGGTGTGCATCACATTACAATTACAGTTGCTACTTCTTATTTTACATCAGCATGTAAATCAAAGCTTTATCAGCCAGCGGTCGGTGTATTCCTTTGACATCTCTCACCCTTTTTCTCTCCCCGTTCATCTCCTCTCATCATCATTCTGTTTGTGTTTCTGTTCTCCACCTCTGTCACCATCCACCTCCCACAATCACGCTTTCTTCCTCTCATCATCCTAACTACAGGTCTGTTCTCTCCTGTTTCCTCCAACATGGAAAACACAACATTTGCTGAAGGTGCAGAGGGATTTTGTTTGCATCAAATCAAATATGAATCCAGTCACAAATCCATTCCTGAGTCTTGTTATAGTTATCTGGTTATTTTGTTATCTGGATAGTTTGTTTAGTTTGGTGTCTCTGTTAAAAAAATAAGTTCTGGTTTTATTTCATACCTGAACCACAGAGCTTCAGCTGGACTCAAAGGATGTCTCTGTTCATTCATTAACCCCATCCTGACTCATTTTTTCTTTTGATGTGAGGAGAAACAGCATTTGCTCCTCTCTTGGAGGTGTGCTGTGATAAAACTACACGTTAAAACAATAAATGGAAATAATATAGATTCTACTTTGTTATTCTGCAAATATCAGCTTAATAA
This sequence comes from Scortum barcoo, assembly GCA_023238725.1. Classification (NCBI taxonomy): domain Eukaryota; kingdom Metazoa; phylum Chordata; class Actinopteri; order Centrarchiformes; family Terapontidae; genus Scortum; species Scortum barcoo. The sequence goes on from CM041549.1 coordinate 26,469,519, forward strand.
ACTGCAGATTTTCTGCATGTTTGATGCACTTGATGAATGTTTTGCTGTATGGCTACTCGATTCGATTTGATTCGATTATCCTATCTTCAATTTGATATTACGATGCATCACGATGCATGACAATCCTCAGTTTACTATATTACTGCACAGAGCTACTTTTTCGACAGATTTAATAAGAGATCTAATTGTTCTACCAACTTATATCCAGCTACTGTAATCGATTCCCACAGGCGATGTTAGAAAACTGTACATTTGATTGTGTGACAACCAACGTGAAACCCCATCCTGTGAGGGATTTTTCTCCACACAGCCTGAAGCACCGTCTTGGATTTGATGACCGACCCTGAGCTGTCTGTGCCTTTTCCTCTACGACATCTCTCTATCTATAAATCATATTTATCCTCAGTCCTTTTCCTTTCACTTCACTCCTTTTTTTCTCACTCCGCTGTTTCTCTCTACATCTGACCCCTCAAATCACTTCCTCTCCGTGCTGCTCGTGTATTTTTTTCCTGTTTTTGTTAATTCTGACTTACTCGTTTCAAAATCTTTTTCTAAAAGTCACATCTTCTAAATTTTCCTCCTCCTTCCATCCGTCTTATCGTCTTTGCCTCCTCCCTTCCTCTTCATCCATCGACTCTATCTTTCCTCTTCATCTCTCACTTATCTCCAGTCCATCCTTTTCAGTCACTTGCTGCAGTGAGTGTGTGTGTGTGTGTGTGTGTATCCTGCAGCTTGCGGCTGTGTCTGTGGCCTTGAGAGATGAAAGACAATGCTTGGAGCCCCTCCCTACCTGCCTTCTTCCCACACACACACACAAAGACCCAGACTGTAGAGCTGCTCTCCTCCCCGACCTCGCTCCTCCACCACTCCCACACACACACACACACATTCCCACTACACCATCTACAGAAACACACTCTCACTGTTAGCTCCAACTTATTGATGTAATAACTGCATCTCTATCACTTGCACCTCCCCTGGTTCCTCTCACCCCCCCCCAAAGGAGTCCTGTATGTCCTCCCAACTCCCCCCAGGAGCCCCATATGACCGTCACTAACACCTCCACCATCTTTGAGTCTTCCTCTGTCTCCTAAAAAAGCTCTAAATTAACTCCCACGTTTCCTCAGGAGTGCAGTATCCACTCCAAACTGCCACCCGGAGCCTCATATCTGCCCCCGTCTCCCACCCAGAGATCTCCCCCAGGACTGATTTATCTATCCCCCAAACTCCTGAACAGTTTTATTTCCTCCCCGAGAGCCTGAACCCGCCCCTAATGTCCAATAACTCTGTCTGATATCTACCCCAAACTACCACACAAGTCCTTCATCAAACCCCGACCCCCCCACCTGAGGACATAAAGACAGGTACATTTTAACCTCAACAGTTTTCCAACTTTGATTTTTCACCTCTCGAAGAGTGACATTAAAAAACAGAGAGAAAATCAGTCCCTGAATCAAAGTGTGATGTGGTGTCATTTTATTAAGAGTTTTATTGACATACTTTTAATACACATCAGATCCGTCGCTGTCGTCCACCATTATAACGATTACCTCACAGGTTAATTACATATTTAGCAGATCAATAGGAAGTAAAGTAAATCCCTTCCTCGGCTTTCTCAGATCTCCTCGCTAAGACGTTTTACCTTCCACGTCACACACACACACACACACACAAACAGCGCTCTGATGTCCTGAAAATATCGAAATCTTCGCATCAATCCAAAGATTATTACCACAGTATATAAATATCACATGCATTAGCCCAATCTGAATACCTGTGCACACATGATCACGCCGTCCTCACCTAATGCAGTCATTCAGGAGAGCGAGAGAGATGTTTCCTTGACAACCGTGGAGAGGTTACGGAGTACATTGTACAGAATAATATAAGACACTATATACTGTATATGTTTTCTATCTGGGGAAAAAAAAATCCTCATGCACACACAGGAGATATACAGGATCGATTCTTTCGTCAGTGCAGAAGTAAATAGATGTTTTAAAATAGACTTTTTCTGCTGTTCTTAATAACTAATCTGCACTAATAATAAGGAATCCATAAAGAAAATTCAGAAAGACTTTAGCTAAACATGAGAGATATGAGACATGAAATGTATGTAAATATAAAGATATATATAAATATGAAAAAATAAAGAGTGGAAGTGCGAGTCAGCTGCCTTCAGTTTGTTTTAAAGCTGCAGACTGTGATAGTTCAACTGTCTGAGAGCTCAATGAGCAGGATTTGGAGACACGGCGCTCAATTTACATCCACCCACACACACACACACACACTACACACACACACAGACAGTAAACGTCTCCATCTGCTGTCTCGAACTGTATTTTGTGAAACTTTTATGACCTCGCTGTAAAACTCGACTGGCTGTCACAAACTCACCTCGGGGTCTTTATTAACCAGTTAAAGTCTCTTTACGTCTCCTCGTCTTATTTCATTTTTTACACGACGAACACACGATGCATTTAAGAAATAATCTTTACGGATTTATTTAGAGGCTTTTAAGAAGCATATCTGAATAAACCTACAGATAATTGTGTTCATTAAAGCGGCATTTTGAACTTTTCTACCTGCAGAGGTCCCGTGATTGAAATATCAAACTCTACCTCTCATGATCAGGAGGCAACGATGCTTCAATTACTTCATCTATAGTTTATTATTATTACTGATTTAGTGATTAATGTGTATAAAGTAAAATAGCGACATATTTGGGAGTGAAAGATGAAAATAAAAGTCACAGTTTAAATCCTAAACTAGACAACTTGCTTGATCTTTACTGCTTGTATATATTGTTATGAAAGGAGGGCTCAGACACACATTATTCAGACACACACACACACACACACACACACACACACACACACAGGGGTCGAGGTGACGGGGTGCAGGTACCTCCTTCCTATCTGCCTCCAACAGACAAGGCCAAGGACTGCCATTCATAGAAGACACTGTCCACCTTTTGTGTGTGTGTGTGTGTGTGTGTGTGTGTGTAAAGCGCGCAGGCCAAGGTTAAACAGCAACTCGCCTCGGTATTGTTGGTGACGACGTTTTCACCTTGACAGTCGCACAAAGACGTCCCTTTCCTGTTTATTCAGGTTGCTGCCGTCCGTTCTCTTGACCTTCAACATGAACTGAGAAGCGCTGATTAAACGTCAAACTTTTCATCTGAGCTTCAACACGAACCAACGAAATGAGAAAGTAAAAACACGCTCAGCCGCTTTCTGCTGAAGAAGCCTGAGAGAATGTGATGAAAGCTTTGGAAAAATGTAGTTGAGTGAGTTTATTGTCAGCTTAATGATCTGATTTGTTTCCTGGAACAAACAACGAAACAATTAATTGACTGATTATACAGACATTTGATATAAATCAGGGACTATTTTAATCGGTTTTTCTGTTTGCAGAATATTTGTGAGGATTTGCTCCATTTTGTGTTAAGACATCTTTAATCTTTGACTTTAAAGACGTCGCCGTGACTTTTGGAAATTTGCGACGTGCATTTTTACATTTTACAAAACCAAAAGATAAAAACTGACTAAAGCAAATCACTTAGATAATAATAAAATTGTTACCTGTGGCCACAACAATAACAGGTTTTATATGATTGTCCTTCCCAGCGCTGCCTTTTCGTTTATCTTGGTTCAGAAAATGTTCCACAGGACAAAAATGTAGAGAAATATCTCATTCAATCACCTCCAATTTTGAACTAAAAGCTGCTCTTCTCTCTTTATGTGTGAGAGAATAGAGAGACCCAAGTAGTGCACTCTCGTTTTTTCCCAAGATGTGTTGATATGCGACTGAACAAACACACACAAACAAACCCACACACAGGCATTCGAGCCGAAGAGAAAGAGAGAGAGCGAAGGTAATAATCAGAAAAACGTGAAGTGTGTGTTTTCTTGTGTCGAGAAAATGACACTGCAGCTCGGTGCGACCTACCCTCGACTGCTTCGATTCTCTCTTTCAGACAGAAGACGCCGTGAAAGGCTGAATAGGACGAACAAAGAGACGAAGAGAGAAAAGGGAGATGATGGAGCTTTTTCTGATAAATGGAGAGAGAGAAAGATTAGACTGTGTTTCTGAGAAAACGCAGAAGAAGAACCGAGGCCTGAGAGTCGTCGGATTATAAGAACATGTCAACTGAGTTTCTGCTAGAAAAACAAAAACTGTTAGTTTATTGTTTCCAAATGAAAGATGAGAAAACCAAATGTCCTTTTTTTTATTTGTCACTTGGGACACACTGAAGAACTGTGAACAGACAGGAAGCAGCAAAAAACTTCGAAATAAAAGCCAAGACTAGAATGATTATTGTATAAAAGACAGAGCTGCAAATGTTGCATCAATAAAGATCTCTTTTATCCAAAAACTGTGCAATATATCATTTTTAACATAACATGAATTAGTAGCCTAATTAACTGGACATGGAAATAGCATTTTCCACCATTTCAAAATATATTTTTTTCTTTTTTTAAAATAGCTTTATTGTCAACAACATGATTCGCTTCACTTTCATTTCCTGTGCATCCAAAATAAATAATCATCTGCTTATTCATGGAAACATTTTTAGGGTAAGAACAGGACGCCTCAGACTTGAGAGTCTACGGAGGGGCGTAAGAGGAACATTTAACCTGGATCCCACTAAAAGTTCAAGCATATTGTTAAAAGTTATTAATATACCTTTATGTGTTTCTTCAGGCTTCCCTTTTTCTGTAGTCTGATGAAAATGTCAATATTTGTAATCCTAAATAGGGAAGAAATAATACTTAATTCTTTATTTTGTTGAATCTGTTGTCTCTTTTGCTTAATCGTTGAGTGCCCATCAAATCTTCTCTTAAAATCTTAAAATTAAAAGATGTCAAATTTAAAGCAGCAATGATTTTAGAAGTGACGGTAAAATATAAAATAAAATAAGTGATTTTGATCTGTCCGGTTGAACCAACATTAAATAATGACGTCCCAGCGCCTGTATAACAACGGTATCACGCCAAGGTGATCCTCCGAGGTCGAATAAATGTTTGTTTTTTTTCACTGTGATGGACAGCTGATATTCCACATGTCTGGTATAAAGAGATTCACAACCCCGAGGCCAAGTCTTCACAGCGGATAACGGAGCGAGAAAGGTCGAAACGGACCTGAAATGACGAAAGGGAGGAAGACAAATCGATGTCCATCACTTCCAGAAATTTTATAACTTTCAGGACGTGAATCACACACAGTTCGGTCTGAATACAGCTAATATTGTTAGGACAGGATTTACCTCCCGATGCTGCTAAAACCAACAGATGACGACTGTGTGTGTGTGTGTGTGTGTGTGTGTGTGTGAGATGGAGGGATGACGACAGTATCCAGAGATGTGTGCAGCCTGTGTGGACACTAATCCCGCACAAATCTGCTGTATGTGTGTGTATAAAACTTTGTGTGTTTGTGTTGTATGTCAATATGTGTAAAGGATGAAGCGCAAATCCATTCCTAGATCTGTGTTAAAAGTGTGTGTGTGTGTGTGATGAAGAGGGGGGGATTGAAGGGCTGGTTGGGTTTTATTTTTTGTGTTTTGCGTGTGAAAGGTTGAAGAAAAGGATGGTGGGAACAGAGGGGGTGCGTTCAGGAGAAAGTGGATGCTCATCGGGCCGCGGCGAGTCGAAGCTTAAACATCTGGGCGGTTTGGATTGGGCGGCTGAAGCCCCTCCGCCTCTGAAACATCTGTCTCATCTCGTCCACCTCCGGGGCAAAGCCTCCACTCCGTCTCCTCTCTTTTCTCTACAGCTTCGGCCCTTTAGCTTCACTGCTTTTCCTCTTCTGCCATTGTTCCTCTGCGCCTCTGTCGGCCTCTCTTACAACCTCTCTAACCTCAACGCTCTATTTTCAGAAATATACTGTATCTCGTCTCGTCTCATTGATTTCTACGCGTATGCTGCGTGATGGATTGTCGTGTTAACTAACGGCGACCATCGGTGAAAGCACATTAGTCGTCCTTGGACTTCTGTCTTACATATGCGACATTAAACACAGATTTTTTCATTTACAAAAAAAAAAAAAAGCAAAATGCCTTTAACGTGAAAGCGCGGTATCGAGATAAATATCACTTTTATATAAACAATCAACTTTATCAGGCAAAAAAACACCAACATCCTGCAAAACTGAAAATATTTACTTTTTTGTGAAATGTGGATTTCTGTGTCTCGTCTCGTCTTTTATCTTTAATGAAAAAGTCTTTTTGCCTCAAGGTGCTTTACAACCTTTTCAAAATAAGAGCTGTCCTTAGAACCTCCAATTAAAAAGCAATTAAAAGCTTCTCATATTGAATCTGAAGAGTGAATAAATAAACTGTGTTCACCTCAACATCCGAACTGTAAACATGGCTGCAAAGAGAGAGTTTTGAGTCTCTGATTATAAAAACCAAGAAAAACAAAGAGGCGTCACGTCAAGCATGGATGTAATTAAAACCAAATTAAATGGTTGTGATTTATTATCAGTGTGCAGTGTTTTCAAACCCTCCTGTGATCACCCCATACGACCCCGCAGTTTATTGTGTTCATTTTTTAAATCAATCCTACTTGATAGCGTCCAACTATGAAAGCCCAGAGATTATTTGTCTTTCTTTGCAGTGAGCAGGGTGTGTGTATATATATGTGTGTGTATGTGTGTGTGTGTGTGTGTGTGTGTGTGTGTGGTTGTCTCATATCTGGAAACAGAAACACTGATCCCGCTCTGTTCTTCGTGTTATCAGCTGTAAACCAGTAAGATCCCACCAGAGCTGTCCTGCCGGAGAATGAGGGTCCCTCAGGTGTGTGTGTCTCTTTGTTTTATTGCACCGATATGTGTGTGTGTGTATGGTGCTTTATGTTCCAGAGAAAGAGGTGTGTGTGTGTGTGTGTGTGTGTGTGTGTGTGTGTGTGGGGTGAAGCTGTGATAACTGTGGGTACAAATTTCAAATTGGGACACATTTTATTGAGCCAACCTTTGGATGTCTTCAACCCTCCGAACCATAAAACAATAAGACTGGTGACACTCCCAAGGCCTTAAATACACTCCCCCAACCACACACACACACAGACACACAGACACACACACCTTGAACCTTGCAGGGTTTGTTGACCTGGGTCAGGGGGGATGGTGGGGAAGGAAAAGGGTGGAGAGTGAAGGATGTGTGTGCCACTAAAAAAAAAAAAGGAAAAACAAGAAACGAGGGCGACAACATTCAGCTCAGTTCACGCTGAAGGACGAAAGACAAAAAGTCTATGAATGCACAGAAAAATGCAGCAACACACACACACGCACATATAACCTGTTCTCATACAGCCTGAACACATTTTTCTCTTTTCTCTCGCACACAATGATTCAAACTTGAAACTCCGACTTTCTTGAAACACGTAACTTCATTTACTATCTGCTGCAATCCTTCAAGGCCTCCAGCTTTGTCGTGGACATAAAAGAGAGAAATGCAGGATTGAAGAAGTGTAATACTCACTCTCTCTTCTATTCAAGGTTAAATTTAAAATACATGCCACCAACTCTGAAGTGTCACATTGTTATATATCATCAAAGGGGATGAATTAGAGGCCTGGTATTTAACTAATTCTCCATCACACGTCTTTGTATACTTCGGTAATTTCTACTTTGCTTTCTCCGCTGGGATTGTAGTTGAAGCTCAGAGATAATGAATGGTTGAGAAAATGCTGCTGCGAAGTGGCATGGGGTCACTTCCACAAAACACACCACACACCAAACTGGACATGGTGACGCTGCCGGTTCTCGATCTTCGTACTTCCACCATGTTTTTCCTCTTTCTCTCTCTAAAAAATGGTGCTGATTTGAGATCTTATGGAGTTTTGTCTGACACTTGTGTAAAAAGGCTGTGGAGGTTTCAGTCTCTCACGGCTGCGGACCTCATTACAGCCAGGCAGGAGGCTGCTGCACTCTGCTCTGAGTCAACAGACTAATTGCACTTACCAGGGGAATACACACACACACACACTAACACACACACAGCTTAAAGATGCACAAATATACTGCAGACAAACCAACACACAACTGCACACACACACAATACAAAGAATACAAAACAATATAAATATGTCAACAGGTCGTGCTCAACCACAGCTGGAGTTCACTTCTCTGAGCAAAACAAATTGTTAGGCTAGTTACCAGTATGTGTGTGTGTGTGTGTGTGTGTGGTGTTGAAAAGCAATATGGAGGGGCTTGTAATATTAATTGCATAGATTCTTGTTTGAGTTTGAGTCTTGGAGGGGGGGGGAAGTGTTAATAATTAAGCAGCTACTGTACCCCGCTCAGTGGAGAGCATCCCTCACCAACACTCACACACACACACACACACACACCCATTCACAAGTACAAACACACACACACAATAATAGAGTATGTGATGAGAGACTTAAGAGCGTATATAAACACAGGATGGACATTTATATGCAGCGAGATGAGCTGCAGCCTTGTGTGCTGTTCGAGCATGATGTTACACACAAACACAAAATAATTAATGCGCATAGATTTTAAAAAAACAAACAAAAAAAACGCACAAATGGCGGCGCTAAAGTGCGGAGAGCATGCACAAATACAAATAAAGTCAACATCCAGAAGCACTCGGAAAAAACCCCAAATCAAAGACAGGAGACATGTCACATGTTAATGCCTCTGTGCATTTTTAATGGTATTTCCATTAAGTTGTTGGCCACGGGTCGGTCTCCGGCAGATACACACCACAGCGACCTAAAACTGAGTGTGTGTGTGTGTTGTGTGTGTGTGTGCCTGCTGTACAACGCTTCAGGCATTTACATGAGAAATATTCATAAGACACATTGTCGTAATTTAAAGTTGACTTGCTGCAGTAAATTGCCTCTGTGTTACTTTCTGTTCGCTGCCTGTTTATAAAAAATAAATAAATAAACACACACCGATTGAATTGAAAAACACCAATAACGGATTTAGCAAAGTCATAAATTTTAGCCGTGGAAAAACAAGCTACTTGAACATCTCAGTTAATATGCATGTAACACTCAACGTAACGAGCACAATCAGATTTCACTGACGGTTTCATTAATATGTGTACAGTACATGATGTGAACTTGATTAGTTTAACCAAATGAATCAGCTCGTATTTGTTTGTCAGGTGAGCTCAGTTACAGAATATTTTTACTCTTTCCTGCAAAAACATCACCAATTTATTTCAGGATTTGGCCATCAGTGCTGTATTTCAGCTGGTTTCCTCTTCAAATATAGAGTAAGTTATTTTGTTTGTGATTCTCAGGTAGAAGTGATGAAAATCAGTCATGCTGAGGGGGAAAGACATGAGATGCTGTTTACTGTTTGACACGGCTGATAACCATGCAGGATGTCCCATCAAACTTTATTTAAATCAGGTTTTTACGCTGATACTGTTTCGTATTTGCACTGTACATTATGACATTTTAGAAGACGAATCACAAGACAGGAGATCATTTTTAATAAAATAAGATATGTCTGCAGCACAAATGGCTTTCCTTTAAAGGTTTATGGTTAAAGATTTGTCTCCCTTCCCTTCTTAATTGTGAAACACTGAAATAGTTTTACCTCTTTAGGTCTGTAAAAATCATTCAAATAATTAAAAGAAGAAAACCTCTGCTCACAATCCTGAAAAATATCCAGTAAATAAACTGATCAGTTTGACAGAAAAAGTGGAGTGAGTCTCACTAAATGAACTACAGTGCGCACAAGACAAATGTTATCTAAAGTTTAGTTCAAATTAACGAAATCGCCTATCTCCAGAAAGTCAGACACACCTCCTCACCTTTACATCCCACCTTTCAAAATAAAGGTTAAACTGCTTCCTGCATCATCACTGAACTTTGACATTTAACTTGATTAACATATTTCACACAGACATTAAACAAACCTACAAACAGTGCAGACATGTCACTACCATCCATGCTGGTTTTAAGGAAGGCTGGATTTTATGTAGTGACACTGCGCTCTGGTTTTAGCCTCTGACCGATGTGATCCTGGTCTCAGTCAGCCAGCCTTCATCCAGCAGCGCCCAGAGAGAGAGAGGATGATTTAATCCAGCACTCTCCCTCCTCTCTTTCTAATTCAGCTGAATGCCTGACCTCCATCCATCCTGCCGTTCACACCCTCTCCCCTCCTCACTGCCCCTTTTTCATCCCATCCCTTCCTCAATCTCTCCCCCCACTGCTCGGCTTTGGGTGGCAGGGGTGCGGGTGAAGGGGGGGTGGGGTAGGATGAGGAAGAGGAGGAGGAGGGATCAAAGTCATCCTGTCGTTTGTTTCCCATTGCCCTACTTTCCTCTGCTCCTGGCCTACAGCACCAACGTGTGTGTGTGTGTGTGTGTTTACTGTGCATACATGCTCTGTAAACACACAGAACATGCATGCATGCACTGTCTGTGTGTGTGTGTGTGTGTGTGTGTGTGTGTGTGTGTGTGTGTGTGTGTGTGTGTGTGAAGATTTGTAGATGTGCAGCTTTCTAGTGTGGATGTATGTGTGTGTGTGTGTGTGTTTGTGTACACTGTTATGATTATGTGTGTGTGTGTGTGTGTGTGTGTGTGTGTGTGTGTGGTCCCTGATGGGGGGAGTGAGGCGTGCAGGGAGGTAAACTCTGCTCCCCTCATCACATATTCCCTCTCTGCCTTTATTGACTGCAGCCTGGCTGAATTCCTGACTGTTCACCTGACGGCATCTGCTGCCTCCTCGTCCATCTGCTCTCCCACTGGCCGGCTGTTTACCTGTTTTAGCGATGTCAGGCCGTCTGTGTGAATACTATTATCCTGCTGAAGACGCAGAAAAATTAACATTGCAGATACAGGTTTTTAACATTTGGGTGCAACTCTGTTTAAAGCAAAAGCAGCACTTGTTTTGCACCATAAAGCAAATCCAAAATGGAGTTATATGGGGACCAAAGACCAAACATGAAATTATTAAAATAAAACAGCTGATTATACAGACAAGGGTCTAAGTTCTGTGTTTGTAATAATGTAGGTGACAGAAGAACATGAATGAGTTTATCACTCACAGCTAAGGAGAAGTCACAAATCTTTAGTGGCGATTAGTGGTGAGTATAATGTGAAAAGTTATTCTATACTTTCATGTATATACATCATGATATTTTGGAAAATCAATTGAGTTAACAATAATACAGCAACCACACAGGTATGACTCTTTCTGCTTAATTCAGTGAATGTGAAGAAATATTTCCATTATTATTGGAATTATATGTACCATCGCCTACATGGGTCAAATACATTCAGAGTGTGAGAGATATATGAGTGTCAATAAACAACAGCAATGTCTGACAACAGACTACCTGTGATTATCTCGGGGTATATAGCATATCACTATTTTATTCCAGTTTGAGTTGTTATGGCTTTATCTGTTATCTCATAAATATTTGAAACATCGATATTCTGTGTAGATTTCATTAATTGCCATTAATGAAATCTACACAGCTATTGCAGGTTTCTGTGAATCAGCTGTAAATGTTTGCAAAAGTTTACAATCTGCACTGTGATGAAAATGAATGTTGTATTGTAAATCACGATGTTTAGAGTTCAGAGACAAGAGACAAGAGTGCGTCTCAAAAAAAGTAAAATGAGATAAAACACTGTCAAAGCTCTTCTCTTGTGCCAAGTGCCTCCATTCATTAATTCATTCAAACACAGTGTGGATGTCTGCGCTGCTGGCCGAGGTTTTATTTGGTAATAGCTGTGTGCAAGTCTCAGTATTCCAGATAATACCACTAGATCCCGCATATTCTACTTTATTATCTTTTTATAATAGAGATGATCCGGCTTATTGTAAATGAGATGCAATTTACACAATCCGTCGACGGACGAGAATTTTAAATAACACAGAGACGATGAAAACGAGGCGGCGGCGTGGATGAAAGGAGGGAAAATTTATTTAAAGCTTATTAACAGTAAACTCTGAAGGCCTGTATCTGATCTGTTCAGAATACAGAGAGAGGTTTAGAGACGTGGTAGAGGGGGGGTACAGGAGGCGAGAGGCATGTTTGACCCTTTCTCCCCCCTCGTCACTCCTCTCTTAGAGACAAAAAGGGAAACTAGTTTTACTGGATCATCTGTAATATCAGTGGTCTGTACATCAATATATATCACTCGCCATTTTGTTCCCCTTGTTTCCATGCACTCCTCCTCCTTCTCTTTGTGCTTCTCAGGTCACCCTCCCCTCTCGTCCTTCCCCCCCCCCATCCTCTCTTCAGTTTATCCTCATGCAGAGGACCTGTAATGTCAGCTCCATCCAACGAGCCCTCTTTATCGCTCCCGTTTCCTCCAGAACAAGAGGCTCCAGGAAAACGAGGCCCGGCACACTCGGGCAGTGGAGGGGCCACTTCTGGAGATAGTGGCCTCCTTGGAGCGCACACTCACAAGCTTTCTCGCAGCCCTCTCGAAAAAACAGACAAAAAAAAAAAAGCTGAAGAAGAGTGTCAGGAAATGAGTCTGAGTACAAGCGGATCCGGTGACCCCGCTCGCCTGCCGGCCAGCTCGACCTCTGTCCGAGGTTGGATCCTGTGGCATTGGCTGAATAAATTCACAGTGACAGCCAGAGTCAAGGTTAGCCTGGCTGCGGCGCGCTGGTTCGCTACCAGCAATTTTGCAGCTGTCGGATGAAAACCACACATTTTAAAGAGGCTTTCAGGAATAAGGCCAGCAATGTTTCTAATTTATTATTCTAATTATGACAGAAAAATGCTGCTGATTAATGCATTATAATAAGTGAGCCTTGTTTGAGGTGGATTTAAAGAACAAAAATGCAGGTTTTTTTTATCATTCAGCTTCATGTCTTGCAGAAAGCAGCCGACATGAAACAAAAAACAAACAGATATTTTCTTTTCTTATGTCGTATACAGATTCAGGTGTTTTATGATAAAAACTTAACCATCCAAGTTTTGATTTAACCTACTGACACATTTCTGATTCGGTTTACTTTACACAAAACTTCCTGGAAAGTGCAGTAATCTTGTGGTCACCAGACTGCAAGGCCATCGACTCATTTGTGCAACTTTCAATGCCAATTTTCCTGCTCGTCTGAACCGTCGCACAGTAAAAGCTTTTCACTCGAGCTGTCACTGTTAAGATGAGTGGAGCGGGGGAAAAGAAAAGCGAGGTGGCGGTCGGAAGCTCTTAAAAGTGATTTACTGGCTGCTTCTGAGCTGGACATTGAGCGTTTGTGTGCCGACCATCTGAAACAAGCTGCTACTCCAGTTAAATGCCCCGACAGCTTGCTGGTTAGGAAAACACCCACCTGATATTAACTCTGGGAGTCTCCTCTGACAGCTCCTCCATCTCCTCGCTGTCAGAGCCACAGCGCTGAGAGTTCGGTGGGCTTTCAGCACAGATGAGTTAAAAATATTTCCCTTTTCCTTTAAAGAGCGTGCACTTCAGAGAGATTTTATAAAGTCTCACAGCAACAGCTGAAGGCGTGACTAGCGCTGCTTTCAGGCGCCTTTTCGGAGCAGGAGGAGAGAAACACGGCTGTGATAATTGCAAAGCATAACTGAACTGAAGTGGGAAAAGTGTATTAAAAAAAAGTTTCACGTCTGAGGTTTGTTATGGTTTCGTGATCTGATCTGAAGCAGACATCACAAAAGCTCATGTTTTAATCTGAAAGCAATCAACAACAAGGCAGGGCTTCCCTTTTTCCTCGGGGTGCGACATGTTTTCATTTTCAAAAAAAAAAAAAGATGTGGGCTTGGTTTATTTCTCCACTAACACATTTCAGTTTCCAACACCCCCCGGGAAGCCCCCGAGCATTTCATCTCATTTCCTATAGATCTGTCTATCTGGCCGTGAGCCCAAGCAGGCGACCCAGCCCGAGTGTTTCATCCATTACTAAGAGTCCTGCACATCAGAGAAATACGAGGAGGCTTTTGCCGCCTGACGGTTTCCTCGGATTGGAGTCTAATTGAGCAGGAAAGGCACTTCAACTCTGCCTCTCAGCTCCTCCTCTGAGTGTTGTGGCATTTGGACGCCTACAGCCCTCCACTGGCTTCTATATGAGGTGTTGGGAGCAGAGTGACCTTTTAATGACAAGGCCTTATACACTCTGCCACACACACACACACACACACACACACACACACACACATTCACACACTCCAGCTGGCCCTTGCCACCCCTCATGTTGTCATCTCCAACCATCTCATCTCTTGCCAGTTTCTTTCTTTTAACCTCTTACCAGCTTTTTCCCTCCCCAGGCTCTCACCCCTCCCAAACCTCATTCATGTGGTTCCTCTGCATCACTGTCCTTGTTTTTCTATTTAGTAAACTGTTAACATACTGATGTTTTCACTCGTTTTTAACTACTGCTCCGCGTTACCTGACCGAACGTCCTTTTAATATTTTACCGATATCACACAAGACGAGCAGGAGGAAAAAACAACAATTATTTTATTATCTCCAGATCACAAGTTAATGAGTTAATCAACCCCTTATTACAAGATAACAAAAGGTTGTTTCCTCTTATGACTTCTAATGCTTCAGTGTCTCTGTGTTTTCAGCCAACAGGTGTCTGGAGGCTGTGTGGGGATGCTGTGGGGGGTCATTACGTTCATTAGGATGGACTTTAAAGTCTCACAGCAAACAAGAAAACCCTAAATAATAATGTCTCCACCTGTTTTAATCCATAAAACCAAACCGTCTCCCCACATTATTGTTCAGTTATAGATCCTCCAACAGCCAAGATGTTGATCAGGAGCGAACAAGTAAACCAGACACTCATTTTTCAGTTCTCCATATCTAACCAGTGATCTCAAAAACACAAGTTGATTCCTTGTCACAACTTATCTCAAAGAAATAGAGATAGCGAACAAAACGGGAACCTAACCCTCACCCTAAGAAAGTGATATTACTGTTCACTCTCTTTGATTTGCATGTAATCTTTGTAAAGTAAAAGGTGAAACAGAACCAAACGATGGGTGCAAAACAAAATAAAATGCAAAATCTCCTCTTCTCTACTTCTCTACTCCTCCGTTCATCCCTCCTCTCCATTTCTTTCCGCCCTCCCTCGTCCTCCTGAGATGCACGGAGGAGCGGCAGAGGCAGAAAGGTCTTGATGGAGATCGGTTAGAGCACTTACTCCCGCCTGGCACTCAACCGTCAACCCCGCTCACGTCAACACACACTCACCTGGGCTCCTTTCGCTGCACTACTGCCCTGTTGACTTTGCTCAGTAACAGCTTAAAGGAGCGGCAGGAAAAAAAACACAAAAAAAACCACACACACTCGGGTGTAATGCATTACAGAAGCATTCAAATATGCATGGGCAAAGTCTCACACACACATTCGCACAAACACACACAGCCCACTTGTTACAGTGGCAGGTAATTGCTCTATCCTCGCAGCATTACAAAACAATACGGCTGTCTTCAAAGTGAGCGCTCCTCACAGCGGGAGGCCTTTCAGCTCAGAAAGAGAGAGAGAGAGCGGCGTGACAGGCAGCAAGAGGCAGAAAGAGAGAAGTAAAATGGAAATAATGTGTGTGTCTGTGTGTGTGACAGGGAGGAGAGTGACAGGCAGGTAGGAAGCAGCAGGAAAAAGGTGGGAGGAAAGAGAAGAAGAAGAGTGACAGCTCAGTACGAGGAGAGAGGAAGAAAGACTTTCCAAAACCACCTCGAGTCAGAGAGCTTCCAAGACGCGACCGCTTGAATCTCACAGCGAACGTCACAATCTGCTCTTTGCTCTGTTTGTACGAGCACTAAAAGACGCTGCTCAAAATGCATCGATATTCCTGTAAAGTCAATATCAAGTGTGATACTCGAAACAAGTGACGGGAGATAGAGAAGGAAGAAAAATGACAGAGGCATGAGGGGAAAAACGAAGGAACAGACAGCTAAAAGATGCCGCTGCGATCGTGAAAGCGTTGGTTGTCACAGTTTCTTTTCACACGTCCGCAAAGATGTTTTTTTTTTGTCGACAAATAACACAGCTGGTGTGAAAAAAATGGTTTGAGAAGCAGAGTGTCAAAATTAGCAGCGATACCTCGATATGATTATTGAGGAGAAAATAACTGGGATGTTCAGATGCTGACCATAAACAAAGAGTTTAATTTAAGTCAGTTAAAATTAAAGCTTTGACTGATCAACTTCTCAAAAATATAAATGTTTCTGATGCTGGTGGACATTGTTGGCAGGAAACACAACATTTAAGGAAGAACGGGTCAATAATCTGCATCTAGCAAAGCAACCATCACTGCAACAAGGCTTATCTCCATCGCTCTAAATCACAAAGTAAATGACACAATATAAAAGCAGAAACTGGAGAATATAATTAAAATAAAGCACGACACAGCCTGATCGAGTCCTTCACTGATCTATAAGTCATAACTTTTCCCTGCAAGGCGTCTCTCCGTGCTTTTAAAAGCAGGTACAAAACAGACATTTTTAAATCAGCTTTTCTCTCCATCCGCCATCTGTCATCACCTGAAACTCCAAAAATACAATAAACTGAGCTAAGCAGCAGATTTCCTCTTTAAAATCAGACCAGCTGGCTAACAATGTAAAGACATCGTATTCCGGTTGTAAGACGCCAATGATCATCTTGTTCATGGTCTCTAAAGTTTAAAACAATCATAAAAGAAAAAATCAAAGCCACTAACGTGAATATGCCGCTCGTAAAAATTCATTATGAAGCTTCTCTGCACTTTAAAGGTTCATAAAAATTCAGTGACAAAGCCTTTTCTAATCTCCAAAGCCAAACGTTTCCATTCAACAGCAGCGGATCATCGTAGACAAAAACGTTTCCTTACCGTCGTCCTCCTTTCCGTGTGCGTTCGGGGGACTGTGACGCATCCTCTCCCCTCGGCTCGGCGGGCTCAGGTCGGACGCTGCTCCCAGATCAGCTGCTAGCCACGCGGGCTCGCTCATCTCTGCCTCCTCCTCGCTGCTCAGTGAACTGTCATCCTGACGGGAAGAGACAAAACATACCGAAATTTAAGTACTTAGCCTGTATGAGGTCATATAGTTGGATCTCACGTCATCTAAAGGCTGGTGTTCAATTTTTAAAACAAGGTGAACATTTACTTCAAACCGGGCACATTTGACAGTTACTTTTCTGACTTGAACAAAAGTGACTCTTCAATTTACTGCTAGAACAAAGCATCATTTCTAATAAGTATAATTTATATATAATTAGTACAGAGACAACATCAAGATCACAACTTTGTCCTCCACATGGACACAAATATCTTCTGTCCTTTGGGCCTGATAATCAGCTCCTGTGTTTGTCGACCCTGTTAATGAAATTCATTAAACAGGTGAGATATGATAAATTTCTGATGTGATGCTTTGTACTCGAATGTGGACGAGTGTGTGGGTGATGACAGAGAAAATGTTGAAATAAAAATGTTTCCTCTCTCGCAGATGTGTCGTAAATATTTCCTTCAGAGAGTGAGTGTAACAGTAATACGATCTTCTCAAACACCGTTATCAACACTGAGAAAAAAAGAAAGTTTGAAAGAGAAAACACTTTGATTTAAGTCAACATGACTGGAGGAAGATACAGAAAGAAATCCTAGAAAAGGAGGAAAAGACAAAGAGAAAGCGCAGTGTAAATCCACCTTAACTCAGATTAGCCGCTTTTTAATGAATGAATCGGTTATAAACCAGTTTTAATCTCTATTCAGCGCTCAGTCAGCATCCACGGGAGCAGCCATGACAGCTGCTCCGCCGGTTTAACCTGAACATCAGAGCAGACGAGGAGGCAGAGAAACAAATCAAACACAACATGCCAACACGCTGCTCGGCAACATGCCAACACGCTGCTCGGCGTGCACCTGACCTGCAGGCCTCGCTGGCAGCGAGAACATCGCATCTTTTTCCTCTAAACTCTGAGCCGTCTTCCTTCCCACCTCGCAGACAGAAGGCTGGAGATGAAAAATGCATCACTCCCGGCGGGAAACAAGACTTCTTCACCAGTCGAAAGCTACCGAAAGCTGAGTGTTTACATCAAAAAGCTTTTGCGAAGTAGATTTAGGAGATTTAACCACAGCTGGATCAGCCAGTGATTGACAGAGGCAGAACAGTAGGTACTTCTTCATATGAAAATGTGACGGTAATGTGGTAAAGTTGTGTTCAGACTAAAAACAAAGTGAATCTAAGAGGTAGAATAAACAACTTTAACTTGAATCAAACATTTGTGCTGCTCCTGAAGATTTTATGGTTATTTCATGATGTTAAAATAACAACTGACACATGAACAAAATAGAGACCTAACTTCCAGGTACACTTGACAGATGTATAGTTGTTGGCTGTTTGTCCCTGATGAACACGGACAGATAAAAATACTTTATAGTAATGTTTGCACGGTTTAAGTTCGGGACTTTTACGTCAGCCAGCAACGACTGTAGACAACTGAGTGAGTCGACTACAGCAGCCAGGAGGACGTCGGAAAACATCAGAGTAAAGTTTCTGATGCTCTAAATGAATAAAGAAACTCCACATTCAGAGGAAGGACTACAATAAAAGATGGTGGATAAACATTTGTGTAATGTTGGAGAGTGCTGAAAGACGACAAGGAACCGAGGGCAGACAGGAAGTGATGTTACTGCTCTTGGACATGTTGGTTTTTGTCAATCATAACACCTAAATAGTGCATTATTCATTTCTTTGTGGTTTTTGTGCAATTACTCTCAGTCGATGCATATCGATTACGTCTACTACGGGTGAGCTTACTACATCTCCACCACCTCCAAATAAGAACAGATCTGAAAAAATCCATCGAGTGATGAAGTTGTGAAATTAGGTAATAATCTGTGCCAGAAATGTCGCCAATTTTCTGCCAGAGAAAAGTCTACTTCCAGAAAAAAAGTGTTTTTTTGACGGGTTCGCAGACGGTGACTAACATTTGATGAATGTTGAAGTTATCTCTTGCTCACCTCTGTCTCACTGACTTGTTAACATTTTCAGAGTTCAGAGAAAAAGCTAAAACAGGCTTGAATGTAACGGACGTTCATTTATATGTAAAACTTTCGTACTATATGTTTAAAGAGACATGAAATTTAGCTTCATGTTCAGAACAAACAGGACGAGAATCGGACGAATGTGCAGAACCCTCCATAATATCCAGTGGTTGAGCAATTTGTGCATCTTCATGGGGACATACTATGATTATGGCGAATAAACTATGGTTTGGATTAATAAAAATCACTCTCCTGCAGACACGCTTCACATGCTTTTCTCTGCCTCTCTGCAGAAAGAGAACTGGATGTAAATTGTGATGCTCAGAAATATCCAACATTGACATAATTCCTCGGGGCCGTCAGAACAAACCATTAACATGTATCCCGGTCTTCACCGCACACGTCCTTCAAACTCTCCTCAGCAATTCAATCTCTCACACACACACACACACACACACTTCTACAGTGGTTATCAGCATCCAGACCTGCACTTTCAGTAATGAGGTCCTGAGTGCTGCAGCTGCCTTTTATTACACACACCCAAACATTTGCAAACAATGAAAAAAGTAATGAATGAGCTGAGACCTCGATGACACCGGAGCTGAAGATGCAGTGAACTGGTCCTTTTTCTTTACTGTTGTTGCTCGGAAAACAAATAAAACACACCGGAGGTGAACAAATGAGTTTACAGACAGAAGGACTGACAGGAGGAAAATAAAAAAAAAAAAAGACAATTCCCAGTTTACGCTTTTCTGCTTATTTTACATACATGTCATCCTTCACTCTGAGCGGGAATACTATGCATAATTCAACGGTACACATGTGACGGTGAAAAAACGCTCGACTGATAACACTCTGCAACTGAAGTGAGAAATGACGGGAGGCGAAGGAAAGAGACGGCCGTCCGCCGTAGAAGCTGTTATCTTTGATATATATATATATATATATATATATATATACACACACACACACACACACACACACACACACGTGTACGTATGTATATATACATATTTACATGTGTACTACAAATTAGACAGCTCTACTTTTCTACTCAAAGGAGGATAGGTTATTCACAAGTTATTAATATCATGAATTACAAATTCCTCTCTATTTGTTTATAAAATGTCAAATTCTAATTATAATAAAAAACTGAAATGATTGATGGAGTAATGCTGCACAGTCATAACAGGGTCAGAGTTTGGATGGGGGGGTTGTTGGGAGGTCATTCAGTTCATGGTGAGTTTTTTGGGGAGTGGGATAGATGAAAGCCTGAACACTTCACCAGCTTTTCTTCCAACCCAGTTTAATTTACAGTTTTTGGTGACGCCTGGTCCAGTCCAGTGAAGTCATTTTAATCTATATATAACCTGGTATCACAAATCACAACCTGTACAACACAAGACGTCCAAGGGGTCGAATCGAGGTTCTCAATCGAAGGAGGAAAAAAATGGAAGTAACCATCAGAAAGAGACGTACAGGAAACAGATCCACAATAATGTCACAGATTTACAGTTTGATAAGAAAGATGAAGATTGTAAACAAAAATGAGGAGGTTGCATCCTGAAGGACCTCAAGAAACTTCAGGGGACGTCTCAGTTTTGGTGTTTTCCTGTCATGTCATCTCATGTTGTCAGAGTAAATCTTCTTATTTACACATTTTAGGGCTTCTTCAAATATCAAACACGTCCCACTGTGTGCACAATCCTCCCAAACTCATTCACATCTGTTTCAAACTGAAAAGGGAAAATCTTATCGGTTGAATATCAAGAAATTTAAAAAAAAAAAAATCCATCTTGTAATGTATTTTCGTCTCTTCAAGCAAGAAAACCAGCCAGCCTGAGTTTTCAAGCTAAAATGGGATGTTAGGTTTCTCTGTAAATCAACAGAAAACCTTCATCTGTGCTGTCACTGCACAGTCAATTTAAAAAAAAAAAAAAAAGACGAACTGCTGCAGGGGAATCCACTGTCTCCATTTAAAGGATGAGAAAAAAAAAGATAGTTGTGTGTGTACAACTTCAGCTGCAGCTCTTGTAGTGAGTCCATGTGGCAGTACTGACCCATATCTGTCCATTAAAGAGGGTTCTCAGAGGAGGAGTTTCCCGGGCTCGTCACACTGGATTAGCTTCGTCTCTGCAGCCAGGCAGGCAGGCAGAGCGGCTACACACACTGACAGCAACAGGGGAGCGTCCACGGAGGCCTGCAAACGAAGCCAAGCCATCCAGAGAGCTGTGTCATTAAATCAGAAAAAGCCAAAGTCACCGTGTCACCCACCTACTCGCACACCGTTACGTGGCGCTGCATTTTATTTGTACATTTCCTGTTTTTAGCACTTCAGTTCACGTCTCTTTAAGGCGATAACGCAACACCTGACATCGGCAGCAACTAAAGAGAAAGTAGAAGAAGAAGAAGGATGACAGTGTTTGTGGTCGCACATCTCTCTGAAACACCTCGTCAGGTGTGCACACGTGTCAAAGTAAAAGTGTAGTTTTGTTTATGACACAACTACATCCGCCACTTTTTGTGTGTACAAACAAGTGCAACACCGTGAAAACCTTCAGAGAGAAACTGAGTGTGCAACCTTATCACCTTTTGCAAAATAATAACAATCATAATAATACTTTATTTATAGAGCACTTTTCAGACATTGTAAACTAATCTAGGGGACCTATAGGACAGATTTAAGATGGATTATTGTGTAGAGTAATAAAAATAACACATAAAAAGAGAATAAATTCTTGAAAAAACAACTAAAACTGATGACCAATAAAACATTTTGCTTTAGCGTCTAATTTACTTCTAAATAATCAGATTATCTTATTTTTATTTTAAGTTAAATTTACTCGCGGAATGTTTTTCTGCTGCTGACTGACGCTCACGAAAGCTGCCATTTTCATGACAACTTTGTCAGCTGATTGATACACGCGTGCCTTTGGGGTCCACGTCTATTTAACACACCCACGCGGAGCAGATCAAAAATAAAACACTGCGTCTGCACGCGGCTTTTCGCTGTTCACACCGAATATGAATCACCAGGAAAATGTCACCTCGGAGGGCAAACGATCAGAGTCGGGACGCCGTCAAGCTGCAGTTCTAACGTGCTCTTCGATGGGTAAGACCGTCGGCTCGAATGTGATTCCAACAGGCAAATATGGAAATATTCAAGATTTCCAGGGCTCATTTTTTATTCCAGACGGTATTCGATTTCAAAAACTTGTTCAAAACCGTGAACTTGAGCTCGGCATGTTAATCAGCTCGGAGAGTGCTCTGAGGAGGTTAATTCACCACAGCCGGGCTCGTGAATCAACTCTGACAAATGATCAAATGAGACTTTATTTTAATGTGCTCTTAATTCCTTTACAATTATGATCATCACCGGCGCACATTACCTCATTTTCAATTACATACAATCTCAAAGCAATAATCGCTGGTGAGCCTACATCTCTTTGACGCAGCGTTGGGAGGAGTGAGGAACAGAGGATTCGTATTAAACCCGTGGAAGATATCTAATGTTTAATCTGTCTGATTTCACTTTTCATAAACGAGCTCTGATGGAGTCATGAGAAGGCCCGTCGTCTTCGGTGCGGTGCAGAAACTGAACAGCTCCCTTTTTCTCAGATAATCCTCCAAGACAAGACTCCAGCAGGTGATTTCTTTAAAACGTAGAGTTCTGTTTCCTAGGTTCCTGCCACATTGAGTCACTTTAATTAAAAGAAAATATGAAGAATAATTGACGACCAACAGATTAAAAGTACAGGTAAAATATAAAAACAGCTGCATTGTCAAGTAAATGTAGAAAAACTGACAACTAAAAATAGAAAATACAATTCAAGAAGTGTCACTAAATTTGGTCATCGTCGTGTTTAAAGCAGAAGACCGGAGGTTACTGTCAAACATATACCATAAAAAATAATCAATAAATTTATCCAAACTACTACTGTGTGTTTGTCAAAGACTCATTTATCTTCTTCCTCTGAGCCACAGAGCTGCATTGTTGCCCAAATATTATTAAAAACTATATATTTGTGAGGTGTTTTGAAGGATTTAAATCTTAAGTGGAACTAATGGGATTGAGGTTGAGCGACAGACTAACACAGGATTTATTGATGATAAAAAAAAAGCATGGATATCAAATTTCCTTTTCAAGCCAAAGAGTGAAAATGTGAGCGACAGTAATGCAGCATGTGTGAAATATCACCTGTTCAACGAGGTTTTATTCCTCCGTCTTATTGGTCCTCTGCTCTTTACTCAACTCGTCTTCTCCATTTTCCCCAAGTCAGCCAAACCGAGGAGTGTGTGTGTGTGTGTGTGTGTGTGTGTGTGTGTGTGTTGTATATTAATGGTCTCAGTAATGAGCCGTCCTCATCTGCATACAGATGAACAGCGGCGCTCCTGTCTGATAGATTAACACATAAACAGGGTTTTGTGCGATCAAACTCAATAACACACTTTGTCTCTCTCTCTGTATTTGTCTTTGGTTCTGTGTGTTTCTGAAGATAATTAATCACTGAATGAATACTGAATGAACATGGACTAGCTGGATTAAAAGTTCTTATTCAATGAACTTTGTTATTTATCTTAAACCTCTAATAACTGTGAGGGCAAAAGAAACTTGACTTTTCACCAGTTTTTAAGGTTGATCTGTTGAACTTATTAGCAAAAAGGTGCTTTTTTTCCACGTCCAGCGGGTCCAACATGAATTTGAGTCGCTCTTTTGGCTCTGTTTTTGGTCTCCACCACCTCCTGAGGGAAATATCAGCCCCTTTAGCTGCTAAAAGCTCAACGATATTCACCAGCTGCTCTTTAAGTGCATCTGTCTGCTGTTTTTTCTTGCCGTGTTCAGCATCCTTTTACAGCTTTTATTCTGAAAACGAAACCATGAACAGTAAGTTTGTGGGTTAGACAGATAAAAAACTCACTATAAAACTCCGTAAAGCTGAGAGAAGCTGCATTTCATAATATTATTATTTGAAAAATACCTAAAAAATAACTATTCTCACTATTCACTATCCTTCAGTGCTTACATACATCAAAAAGACGACATAGCTGAAGCGTAATTCGACTATTTTGTTCATCCTGTAGAGTAAGTTTTTTTTCAGGATATTCAAAGCTTTCTTAATGTTAAATTCAATCAAGCCCTCTTCATGAAACTCCATACGAGCTCATCTGGGCTTTTTCTTCTCCTGAAAGAGTCGGAGCTTTGCCACAAAGACTGACAACAACGACGATGATGATGATGATGATGAGGACGACGACTTGTGGTGAAGATTACGAGCGGTACAAGCGGTAAAGTGCAGCCAGGAATTAATAATTAACAGCCTCTCTATTATCTATTTTTACCAGAAAGAGAGAGAGAGAGAGGAGGTGAGAGGAGCAGATAGTATTTCAACTTTCATCAAAGAACAAAAAAAAGTCTTGTAGAACAGAAAGAGGAAGAGGAGGAGGGTTTGTGATCAGGGTTTTAGGAGAAACCTCATACGAGTGAAGTGTTTTTTTCTCTCAGGATAGGAGGGCAGATGGTGAATGGGAACAGAGGAGGAGCTGAGGAAGAAGAAGAGGAGGAGGAGAAGCTAAATTTATGGACAATCGAGGAGGAGAGAGGTGGAATTGTTAAATGTAAAATTACAGATTTTCTTATTCTGTTTTTTCAGTTTTTTCCACCTCAGTTTGATATATCTTCATCGACTCCACCTATTATAAAAGCTTTAATTCATACAATACATACATTAACGGATGCTGAAATTATTAGTTTACACTTGGTATCCTTCTTTTGGTTTCCATTCATGCTACTAAAACCTCCAGCAGCTGGATGTTTCAAATATTTCAACATCATCTTTTAGCAGGTGTTACCGGTGGTTATTGTGAGGGCTGTGCAGTGAGTTTATTGTATCATGACGACAATAAATATGCTACAGATCACCAACACAGCAATTTATAATCTAATTTGTGTGTTTATTTCTTCTTTTAGGAACAAAATCATAATTTAGCTTTAGTTTTTCTTCTCTTTTTACGTGCAGCCAGACATGACTGCCGTTTGCTCCACCTTATCTACAAACAGAGCAGTGTGTGTGTGTGTGTGTGTGTGTGTGTGTGTGTAGAAGGCATTTGTACAAACAGTTGTTTGTAGAAATGCGTCGATTGCTCTGTGTGTGTGTGTGTGTGTGTGTGTGTGTGTGTGCCTGGATCTGGCCGGATCTGCGCACGTTGCTAAGCTAAGCTAATCAAGTTAGCCACCGGACAGACGGAAGGAAATGTCTCTTTACTCTCTGCGCTCGCATCCTCTCTTCCATTCACACCCTTCCTCTCTCATCTTCTCCTTCCTTCTTCCCTCTCCCACCCTCCCCCTCCCCACGTCTCCTCTCCAAACTCCCATCCTTCCTCTTCCTTCCACTCTCCTCCTCCCCCCCTTTTCTAACCCGTCCTTTCTCTGATGTCGTCAAGCCGTCATCGCTGTAAACAACGGGGAGGGGAGGAGCGTCATTTTCAAATCAATGCTTTGAGAGAATTGATCCAAAAGAGGAGCAAATAATCTAATAATTGTTTGATTCTTGCAGCAAACTAAATGCTCTCTCCAATCATATAAAAAAGTATCCTTCACAACAAGTTACGTCACATAAAATGTCAACTAGAAACGTGTTCATGGTTAAATCTCTGGTCATTTCTATACTTTTACAAACTCAAACTTCAAACTTTTCTGCAGTAAAAAGTAATCATCTCTGCAGCGCCGCGCCGCCCACGCCTTCAGCTCCGGCCTCCCCGCAGACGGAGCCACTGGAGGGGCCGAGACGCCCCTTTGCAAACACAAATTAAACAGTAAGATCTGATGTTTTACTACCGAGCGCCCAGAGCAGCAGAGAATCACCGCTGAGCAACGAAATCAGCCAGCCGTGTTTACTGGGTACGTGGGGAAATACAGACATACAATTCAGTAATGAAACAAGGCACCGAGCTGATGATTAAATACAGTAAAGGCTGTTTTTATCTGCAGCTCAACTTAAATTAAACTTAAACTTAATTTCGTACTCTGGGGTCAGATAAAGATGTATTTACTACATTTATATTTGTCTGATTAGTGATTTAGTGTATTAAATGTGAATTCTTTTGTTCGACCAGCAGTCCAAACGTCAATTATATTCAAATAAAGATGATATAAAATAAAGAAAAGCAGCATTTGAGAAGATAAAATAAGCCAATATCCATTTAAACTGAGCAAATAACTCGAACAGATTTTTAGCTGTTGATTAATTTCTGTAAACTGATTAATCCAGTAATTTTTTCAGCACTAATTTATGTAAAGAAAGTGTCATTTATTATAAAAATGACTGACAAAGCAGAGGTGTAACACACACAAATACTGAAAATACTGTCATTTGGATTCATTGTTGACTAAATATTATTTTATTGACTTTTTTCTCAAACGTTTAGACATTTTAATGACAAACCGCTCCTGTTTGAGCGATTAATGAATGAGCGGCTCCGGCTTCTTATTGTTCTCTTAATTACTGTTTGCCTTTAATACGCAATCTGACATCTTGGAACAGCGTTTATTTTTAGTTATTTGGAAATCACGAATGAGACCAAATCTGTGAAACGCAATAAAACCAAAGTGACTGCAGTGACCGTTTTTAGTTTCTTTAAACGTTAAAGCGCCTGTGTTTTCAAAGAGAAGAACAAGAGGCGCATCATCACTATTCATAATGTTTTTTGTATTATTCACCCTCCGCCTGATAAGAGCCCGTCCTGAGCGCAGAAAATTAATTTAATAAAAAAAAAAAAAATCAATTAAGGTGGACTTTTTTTTTTCCTCCTCCTCACATAAAAGAGTTTGAGGTGGGGGTGTATGTGGGGGGGGGGTGTTTCTTGTTCTGCTCTTTGTTCTTTGTTCTCTGTTTTACAGGCGGTGGTGGTGCAGAGCAGAGCCGGACCCTGAAGCCTTCTCCTTCGCTGTCAAATTGGCATCTTTCCACCTACCTACCTCCCCCCACCCATCAATCTCCGGCACCACCACACCTCCTCATTTATCTCCCTTTATTATTTCGGCCTCCCTTCCCCTTCCCTCCCCCCAACCACCACCACCACCACCACCATCCCTTCACCCTGCCAACTCCATCCCCGTCCGATGCTGCCCTCTCCTCTCTGCTGCCACCTCCTCCTCCACCTCTCTCAGCTCCTCCCCCATCGATGCCGTCCCCGCCCTCCCATCTCTCTCTCTCTCATTCTTTCTCTGCAGTACTCTCAGATGTTTTTATTCTACACCCCATCAGAAGTGAGAACCGCTCCCTCGCTCCTCCTCCTCCCTCCGGCTCGCAATCATGTTTGTCGGTTTCCATGGTAACTGATACAGGTTGGATGTCCATTATAATGATGCGGAGGAATTCTTGATTACTTAAATAGATGAAGAAGAAAAAAGAAAAATAAGACGACTGGGAGCACCGGTCGCCTGTCATCCACATCATCATCATCATCACAGGCGTCGCTGCGCTCTTCACCATCATCATCATCATCCTCATCACGCCATGCCATGTCGTTCTGCTATCTGTGATAGACAAATTGGCAGCGAGGCTATACTGCACCACTGTATATTTTACATCCCTTATATATGTATGTGTGTGTGAACATTTCATGTGATCTTTTTATGAGTTTCTTTATGTGCGAGACAAAAGCGTCTCATACGACAGCCCAAAGCTGCAACTTTACGTGTCATATTTTATTTGAAACTTACATACAGGAGTGGAGCATATAATAATATGTTTAACTTGTGAATGTAATGTGCAATAATTATCTATAATACAGAAATATATGTAAGTCAAAACACACAGTTACAAAATGCTTCACACACACATGCACAAAAACTGAAAATGCGTCTGTTAAATAATGATAAAAAATTAAAGAAATAGGTAAAGAAACATGAAAATAAATGCAAATTTTAGTATAAAACACAAAGAAGAATCCATGAAAAAGTGCGGCTATAAAGATGAGTTTTTAGAAGCCGCTTAAAAAGTCCAAAGATTCAGAAAATCTGATAGACAAGGGAAGAAAACTCCAGAGGGTTCGAGCTATATAGATTAAATGCAATTATAATTCATGTAGTTTATTTAGTGTACTATTGTTTCTGTTTCCAAAGTTGCAGGTTTCCAACGTGACTTAAAATAAAGATATTTGTGATATTGTGATATTGTTAAAGTTTTTAGCTTTTTACTATATAAAAAAGCAAAGGGAAATGCAACCCTTCAAATTTATCCTGTGTGAAGTTATATCGGGATAAAACAAACAATACAGGATTAAAAGGATAAAGATGTGCTGCAGCTTAGTGAAGAAAACCAGACGAACAGACTTAAAAACATATCACTGCCTCAGTGGTTTCTATAAACATAAATCTACTCAGTGAATTGCTCACTCATCCACTTGCTGACTATAGTTTTTGGCTTCGTGCACAGACCCAGAAATGAAACACTGCAACAGGTTTATTCTTCTTAACCAGCTGTAATGTGATGCAGACTCGCTATAATCTGCATCATTTAACCTGGTGACGTTTGAGAAATACCGTGAAGAGATGAAAAGATACGAAGCTGAAATGTGAAGCTACAGTCTGCAGCACATCTGTGCTCTTTCAAAAGTAAAAAAAAATCCACACCTCTGAGGCTTGCTAATTAGCTAATTAATTAATGATATGTAGCCAGAGAGTAAAAACTACAATTCCCCCATTTCACACGGTGTTATGTGTCAGATTATTTCCTGGTTTTGAGAGTGAAACCGTCTCATGGAATCTCCAAGAAGTCAAGAAGTCCCGACCAAGAAATAGTTAGACACATCATCCACTGAAAAATGGTGAAATGTTGTTTGGGTCATTTGTCTTCTACAGGACTTTAGTCGTACATCAGAAAGCAAATTAGCATATTTCCAAATGTGTTACAGCTCTTTTAAGCAATTTGAGATAAAGAAAGAAAGCTAAGAAGAAAATAAGAACAGAAACTCAAATGTGAAACACAACTCGTCTTTCAATACGTTATTTTGTTGGATGATACACAATGACACTGTCAGATTTAGTTATTTAAACCTTGTTGTTTTATCTTTTCTGTCTCTCTGTGTGTTTCAGGCAATGAACAGAACTCGCTCGCTTTACAGCAACATGTGATTTTTATGATTTCCCACTGAAAGTACCTTTACAGCATCACGCTAAAAAACGACACGTGATGTGATTCGTTCCATATCTCCTGAAAAAAAAAAAGACAACCATTCACACGTATATGAGGTCCAATTAACCGGACCTACATGTATGCGGGCTGTGGGAGGAAACCCACGAACACCCGCTATCTGTTAAAACGCAGCTCACCAGTGAGTCATCTGCATTGAAACATCAGCCATCACGGCGAAAAATCTGTTTACCGTGATGAAACCGCTCGGTTCAGGTGGGTGAGAGCGCCACTGCTTGCCCATAATTACCACGGGTCAGCAGCAGTTGTTTCCCAGTGTGAGGCGGCGGTGGAAATGCATATGAGCGCATCGCGACACATAATGGCGAGCTGGAATGCGCATCCGACGGCTGACATGTTTAAACACACCCCCTTTTTTTTCCATCAATCTGACCTACCCCTTGACAACGCAGCCGTAAAAAAAAAATTTAAGGAAATAACTGCCAGTCGGTCGGCGTGACAGGCGCTCAGCATTCAGTCCAACCAACGACGTCTTCTTTCTGATTGCGGCCACCTCTCACAGCGATCGATGAGCGGCTGGAGGGAAGAGGAGAGGATCATTTCTGAACTGAGAGGGAGAGGTGAAGGTATTGATAAGAAGCAAGCTAGCTGGCTACACACACACACACACACTCACACACACACACAACGCTGCAAGGATTAACAGGGCGCAGGCCGAGGAGCTCCACTGCAGAATATTGATTGCAGAGAAAACCGGCCATGAGGAGGAGGATGTGTGTGTGTGTGTGTTTGTGTGTGTGTGGGGGGGGGTAGCACCACAGAAACACACACACACTAATAACGCTGCTACACTGATGCAGCAACATCGGCAGAGTGAAGACAAAGGCGGTGAACCGGCCGCTGAACCGACGAGGAGGTTTGGTCAAGAAATGTAGACAGACAGACAGACAGACAGACAGACAGCAGCTATAAAGAGTGTCTGTCTGTCTGTCTGTCAGGTTATGAAACGCCTCGTACGGTGTGCAGCACAGGGGAGACGGACGGCCATAATCAATAAGCTGTTACTGACCTTCATTGAAGAGTCACACACAGAGAGGAAGAGCTCAGGATGATAACCTTGACGAGTCATGTGACGGCGGCGGTGTGTGTGTTCCTGCCTCGCTTTTCCACTTCCTGTTTGACGGCCTGACCGAGCTTCATCCTCTCTGTGTGTCTCCGTTTGTGTGTTTTTGGTTGCACCCAAAAAGAAACAGTCAGACAGAAGTGATGTCATGTCTTCTCTCCAGCCTGCAGTTTTTCCTCGACGTGCTTCATCTCGAACAAACAAAAAGGCGTCTCTCTGAATTCACTGAATTAAAACGCTTAAAAGTTTGCCTTTTCGATTTTGTCTGCACCTCCGGCGTGAGGCGAGTTTTATCGGCGCATTACCGAGAGATCACTCACTAAACGTCTGAGCGAGCCGAGCGCTGAAGAGGAAAAACAATGAAACGGAAAAACCCTTGTTTCTGAGAGTTGTGGAGAACACCTTTGGGGAGGTCTGCGTGGATTATTCAGCTTTTATGACTTCACGTCAGGTAATCAGAGTTTTTCACTGGAGGCGACACAGCTTGTCTGAAATCAATATTTTCATGGCAACGTAAAGAAAAAAAAAAGGTGAAAGGTGCCGCGCGTGGTGATGAATCTACAAACAATCAGCAGCTGAATCTGCAGCTCATCTCGGCTTTACTGCGAGTTTCAGATTATTAGTGACACAACTTCACTGTTTCCACTCAAACAGCATCAAAGAAAAAACAGAAATGTGTTCAAATAAATGACAAAGTTGTTCTGCGAATGACAGATACATAAACTACACTGATGATGATGAGATTTGTCATTATCTGACTGTTTGATCACACCGTAGGTTTGCTGCAGTTTTTAATCAGAGCATCAAGTGATAATGTCTGGAAAAAATGGACTGATATGGACTGATAAAACTGATATGTATCTGGAAAACGTGAGAAAAATAAAAAAATTCAACTACGTTTACCAGATTCTGCTTAAAATGTGGAAAACAGAATAGATACGGTTGTCCAGAAACATCTGCTAACAAATGAAATGTGAAATGAAAATGAAAATCAAAGGTTTACACTCCGGATCAGCTTAAACAAAAGAAAAGTCAGATAATACAAGATCTTTATAACTTTGTAAAACACAGAAAAAGAGCTCCAGCGTGTGTGTGTGTGATTTTAGGGAGATAAATAATAAATGTCTCATTGTAAATTAAATCTTAACTCTGAACACGCAGAACATCTTATCTGCTCTGACTACGAGGAAGTGCAGGCAGAAATATAACCACAGACAGCCGGGCACCACTGCACACACACACACACACACACACACACACACACACACACAGAGCATCTACTGTACAGTCCACCTCTTCTT
Source organism: Scortum barcoo (assembly GCA_023238725.1). Classification (NCBI taxonomy): domain Eukaryota; kingdom Metazoa; phylum Chordata; class Actinopteri; order Centrarchiformes; family Terapontidae; genus Scortum; species Scortum barcoo. The sequence goes on from CM041549.1 coordinate 26,501,032, forward strand.
GTGGTTTTGAATAATGTGTGTGTGTGTGTGTGTGTGTATGTGTGGTCAGTGCTGACCATCCAGGAACGAAATGACCGGGAGGAGGGAAGCAGATCCATAAATGTCATGTATGCATAGAGAGAGAGAGAGAGAGAGAGAGAGAGAGAGAGGAAAGGATCGTTATTCTATTCATCTCCACAGACAGATACTGACCTTGTCTTGATATTAGATAAGCACTTTGTGTGTGTGTAACTGTGACAGAAGGCATCCTAAGCATGTACAAGTAAATACACAGAGAGAGTGTGTGTGTGTGTGAGACAGATGACACATCTGCTGTGATATCCACTGCTGGCAATATGAATCACATCTGTTGGCTGAAGGTCGGGGCTGACTGGTTGTTAGTTAAAAGAGCGACAGAATAAAAACAAAACAAAAAAAAAAAAAAAACAACAAGTCTCTTACACGACTCTTTAATATTTATTTTTTTTTAACCTGGCTGAAGAGTCACCAGTTTGTTTACGACAGAGGCGGCGCTGAAGTTCATGGCTTTTCTTTTGCAGGACTTCCTGAAATAATCCACAAAAACCAGCATGCACAAACTTTGAGGATCATTTTATTTAATTTAAAGTGCATGTGGATGAAACAACTGATCAGGTAGCTAATTTATGTTTTCTGTCATTGTTTGTGCATGTTTTGCTGTGTGAGCATTGATTAAAAGATTATTAAAGGTACTGAGGGAAATTATTAATAAAATAAGACCCCAGAATTGGAAAGTGTTGCAAAAATATCATATCAATAAAAGGTGCAAGTATAAAAGTATGAATTAGCAGATATCCTACATCCACAAGAAAAAAGGAAAATTACAGTAAATTCTGGTGTATTTCAGAGAAACTCATCTCTATGTTTACTTCAATCTGAAACTTTCCATGTGAAAATCATGTTTATTTATCGTATTTTTCCTTTAATTCCTCATTTCGGAGGTTGAGATATAAACAGCATATAAAAAATAATCTTAAAGTACTCCTTCCTCTTACCACAAAAAAAAAAACTATTTAAGTACAAAAAAGAGAATAAACAGAAACGTGACTGCACGTTGAGGTCATCTGAGCTCACTGATCATCAGAAACCAGTTTAAAAAGCCATTATTCAAAAAATAAATCAGTATATACGAGTTGATATATTGAGGTGCATATGATCACCAATAAAAAAGTCCTCGACCTGAGGACACGGAGTTATAAATATACATCTCTCTGCCGTCCCTTCCTCTTTCTGCTTATTAGTGTGAAACCAAATATCCACTTGAAGTAACCTAAATCTAATTTCACAGGTCAAACAGAGCGTTGGGACGTCAGCGTGCACAGGAGGAGCTTCTTTTTTTTTTTTTTCAGCTCGACATCTACAACGTTCAACTGTCGGCCACTCAGATTGCGATCCATGCTGCTAAATAAACGTCCCTTTATCCCTCCGGAGCGTCTGAGGATCATACGTTTCACTAAAAGGCACGTACAGCAGCTGAGAGTCGACCTACTGTGAAAAGGTTTTACCTGCTCTGCTGTGATTTGGTGCTACAGAAATAAAACTGAATCAAACTGTTGATTCAAATTTATCCAAAAATCTACGGCTGCTCCGGTAAACCAGCAACAGACTCTGACATCAGTCTGAGTTCAGCATTTAGTGATGTAGGTGAAAAAGGCATCTGAATAAATGTGTTTAACAAAGAGAGAAATTTAAAATTTGATATTCAAGTTTTTTCCTCCATTGATGGGTTGAGATGAAAAAGTGTATCTATGAGGGACTCGTGTAAAAAATTGAACGTAAAGTTGTTTAATGAGCTAAAGATAAACGATGGCTGTAAAGTTCTATATGCATGAATGGTTTCTATGGTGGTATATCGATCACATGACAGATCAATGTGATGTACACAAGGAAACCGGAAATCAGTGTTGGACTGTCTGCGGGGTGGGGGGAGGGATGGAAACTAAATGGGCACCAGCCCTGCATTGTTTCGGTCAGCATGTTTTCTTGCACATCAAGCCACCGTAGAGGGCGTTTTATCAAGCTGTAAGCTGCAAAACGTGCAAATGAAAGAACGAAAGTGAAAATTTACCAAACCTGTTTCTAGTCCTGACTGTGAAGTTTCTGTGTTCATAATTAATGTTGATATTTTCTGCACAGTTAGAGGGACTGTTCAGTATTTCAGCATAACTATCGACGCTGTGCAGACCTGAGAGGGAATATCGATGTCTGCAATACATTGGAGAGCTCGGTTATTAATCTCACAGCCGGTGGGCACATGTGTCTTTAGTACGCGTGTGGAAAAATATGAGCCTCTGTGTATGTGTGTGTGTGTGAGCGTATATAAGTGCAAGTGGCTGCAGGCTAAGAACACACCGTCCCTCTGGTTGTAGGTTTTGTTGTGTTTGTGGGTGCAGCACTGCGAGCAAAGTGCCCTTAAACTCACTGTCTGCATGTTTGATTTGTTTCAAGATGGAGGAGCTTGTTAGTTGCAGAGTGAGAGAAAGAGTAAGAAAAAAAAAAAACTCACATACAGTGAAAACAAACAAATAAATAAATAAACTCCAACCACGAGACGCTGCTGATCGTTTTCATGCAGCAGCGTGTTGGAGGGTTGGTGAGAAAAGGCACATAAGAAATGTGCCAAAGACTGAATGAATCTGGAGGACGGCCAAGAGAAGACAACATAATGCTGGAATAACAGGGTATTTTAAAATGACCATTGTTTAGAAAAATGTGTGTTTAATACCCTGAAATCATTACAGCTGGTGGCAGGAAACATTTATCCTTTTAACACTTAAAGACTGCAAATTGTTTACATGGTTTATTGTGGAGCAAAAAAAGCCAAATATCTCCGGTTCCAGCTTATCAAATGTGAGGATTTGCTTCTTTTTCTTGTTTAGCATCATTGTGGATTTAATATCTTGGTTTTGTGCTGCTGGTCAGGAATTAACAAGCATTTTCACGATGTCACCTTGAGCTCTGGGGGACACGTGGTGGGTGATTTTTTTTATGTTATTCTCAGAAACACGCACTTAAAGATTCACGAGAATTTGAGGAGCGGCTCTCTCACGTTGAGCCGACTTTCTTTCTAGTAGTCTGACTCACTGGCTGATTAACCGCCTGTTTATCCATCTTATCTGGCTGACAGGATGACACATGCTGAAGTGTGAGGTTGCACTAAAAACAGAGAGTGAAAACCAAGAGTGGCAAAATGAACGTGGTGCTGGGTTTTATATCAGCGCGGGAAACACGAACTGCACCACGAAACTGATGTGAAGATATTTTGGCCTTCAGAGTTTAAGGGTTCAGACTTTAAGGTTGAGTTAAAGTTCACGTTACAATCAGATTTTAAAGGGACGTCATTAGGAAATATGAAGTGAGAATCAATAAAAAAAAAAACAGTCTGATGATAAAATATCTAAGTAAAGGAAGTAAAAAATAAAATCTTTTCAAAGTAAGAGTACGTTTTTAAGGTTAGGTAAAGGGGCGAGGAATTATGAAGAAGCACAAATATGTTTGTGTATAAGAGTTTACCACATCAACCTGCATCGGCATCTTATTCTGAATTATCACCATGGAAACTGAACTTTCACAGACCAGACAATATACAGTAATACAGTATAATCCCTACAGCGGCTGAGGTCGTGGCGTTGTGTAATTTGGGCATCTCGGCACCGTGAGACGAGATTGTCGAGTTGCTGCTGATGAAAAACGAAGGTTACATGATTGTGTTTCCTCTCTTTGTACACACATAAAACTTTTTTTCAGTAAGCAATTTAGATTTCGATATCAGGGCTCATTTTTCTCCTTGAGAAAATGATGTATTGTTCAGTATATAAAAAAAAGACCTTTCACGGAGAGAGAGACTGAAAATAAACTTTTATGGATAACAAGAAGCCTTTCAAAGTTTAATCATCACCTCACTGTCTGTGCTGTGATATAATAAATACACTGTCCTTCCCATGAAAACGCACAAAAAAAAAAAAAATTATCATGTCAACTTCAACCCGTTATGGTGTCTGAGCTGGATGATAGTTACCTTAAGGACAAATCAAAACCATGTAAACTGCAAACCATGCAGTGGAAAGCTCATCCACGCTCTGCTGAGTAATATTTTGAAACAAACATCAAATGACTCCTCGTGGTGTAAAAAGGTTGTTTGAGCTGCTGATACCACTGAGGACCAACACCCAGCTTTAAACCGCAACGTCAAACCTCTGCAGAAAAAACACCAACAATCAAGCGATATTCAACACATGCTTTAAAAACTATCACCTGAACTATAATAACTAAAATAAATTAGGATGTTGTTGACCTGGAGCTGCCACAAATAATCAGACTAAATGTCAGACGAATTCATTCCAGCAGACTAAAAATACTGAGCAGTCCCAGCTAATCATTGACTTACAAAGTGGGACAAGTGAGTGTTGTAAACTGTTAAATCAACACTGAGACTCCAAATATAACAAGCTGAGTTTCTTCATAAAAAAGCGGGCGTGGAGACCAAGAAGGAAGCGAATGAACCGATGCACCGGCCTCGAGTGAAGAGAGGAATGAAATGCTTTCTACGTCTCTGGTTTAACGCAGATTTGAGGAGTGGGGTGGCAGGGTCAACATTAACCGCTCCATCATCTCAGGGTCAGTCGTTCACTTGGTCAGTGAGGAAATAAGTCAGCCAAACTCATCAGTCGGCCGGAGAATAAATCAGCTGGTCACGTCGGCCCTTCTCTGGCAGCGAGCAGGGGCATGGATAGCGGAGATTAGTGGAGTGTCCAACATACTGAGCCCCGCTTAATCCAGTCAGTCACAAATCTGCCCCAAGCATGACGATTAACCCCTTTCCCCTGCCGGTAGCAATCCAAGGGAAACACGGCATGGATTACCCCGGGCAAAGGTCAGAGCTTGGACCAGGCTAGTTTCACCCTTCAAAAATGCAAACCTAGAGCTAAAACGCAGCGTCGACCCCGGGCAGGTTCACCTCAAACCAACAACAGAGGTCAACATGTGACACATTACTGCTGGTAACATGGGACAATATTAGGCTTAAACATGCATTCGCCTTTGATTTCATGGAGCCAGTTTGACAAAGACAGAATCTGACCTCAGCTAAAATCAAGCTAATAGTTCATATTAGAAGAGATGAAGCACAAAGCAGTCTCGTTTTTCACTATCTGAAGGGCAACTTCAACAGAAAACATGCACAGCGAGAAGTACGAGTCATAACAAAGGTCGGTCAATATTCGAGTCGAACAGTCGCTGTTGCAGTAATTTGTCGACTGTGTTGCCACTGCTACGTGACATTATTACCGAACCACAAATTATGAGCCATGTTTTGTTCCTTTTTTATCATTTGGTGTCACCTATCAGGATGTGTGGCTGATTATTACCATGGCGGGCATCTCAGAGTTAGCCTTGGGGGGGGGGCTTAACACATAAAAAAAAACTTTAATTACGACTACAGAGACAAAAGGCCTAAAAAGCCTAAAAAACCTTTGTGAAACTGCACACAGAGAGAAATCAGATGTACATTAATCAGATGCAAACCCGACTAAAATCAATGCTAAAGTTGCTAAATGAATGACTCTCCGTCTGCAGCAGCCGGGGCTCCCTCGCGACCGCGGCCCGGCTTTCGGTTCATACTATTAGAAGTCGGAGAGGAGAGAGGAACCTGCCTGGAGGAAGAGGAGGGGGTGAGGGCTTCGGGGAGCAGTGGAGGAGGAGTGGAGGAGCGTAGTTCGGCTCCAGCTGTATTACAGAGCTGATCTCTGCAGGGACTCTGGTTCCAGTGATTGAGCACTGAGCACACACAGCAGCATGGCCGCCAGGCAGCACTAGTCCGCCGCAGACAGCTGAGGTAATTACATGGAAACGCTTCCTGTTAGCCCGCTATAGAATAACACACACAACGTTTTGTGATTGACACTTTTATCCCGAGGACGTCATAATGTAATGTGCCGACTTTAGTTTGGGTTATCTGGTGGGAGGTGAAGGCCCTGAAAGACTATTTTCTCCATCAGCCAGACGTGAGTCCAATGTGAACACGCCATTTTCTACCAAAGTTAAAACCATGTTGGTTATTACACTGAACAGTAGAGCCGCCGGGGATCTCTGTACACCTGAAACCAACCTGAAACGCCAAAGGGTCACATTTACCTGAGAGTCCTGCCTGCCACATTTCTGCTACAACAAAATGTTATTGTTTGAAGGCATTTTGTTCATAAAGAAACATCTCAAATCGTAAAAAAGAGCTTGTTTAATCCTCACCTGTGAATCTGTGTTTCAATCTGGATTTATCTCGACTATATTTAACACTAAAGAGTGCAACACAACAGCGTGACAATTTTAGGAAAAGTCGAAAACTTGGGAACTTCAATATTTAATAAAACAGAGTTATGTACATTTGAAAAACTGCTGCAGGCTTTAAAGCATTGATCTACCTACTAACCAATCAACCTACGCAAACACTTAACTCGTCAATGTGCACCTTCATGGACCATCCATCCTTTCAGCTCACTAAATCTCAAAGTAGTGTCGGCTAGAAAGTCATTTACTCTGATTTTGTTCCTGATCCGTCTTTCAGAACTCCTCAAAGACAATTACTACTTTATTTATTTGCAACATCCCTACAATCATCAGGGTATCAGAGTCACCAAAAGAACCTTTTAAGAACTGAATCATGTTCAAGCAAAACACACTTATGCCACCATTAACTGTGAAAAAACGTGATCAGGATTTTTTTCACAATTTCTTCACGGAGCTGCTGAATGGTTTTTAATCCTCTGAGAGTTTCTGCGAACTCTGAAAAGACTTTAACCATGCAAACAGTTAACAAAAAAAACCCTCCTTGTTCAGCTTCACCACCCACGTCCGCCTGAAGGTTTAGGTTTTGTTGCGCTTTTCTTAAACAAATAAGAAGAAGAAAAGGTGCAGGTGAAATGAAGAAACCGCAGGGAGCTTTGAAGAGACGTTTAACTAAGAGGGGAGGGAAGAGAGAAAATATAAAATGAACATACGAACAACAAACACAAATAAAGTCCTTTGGTTCTTTACATTTTATTCGCAGTACATCAGAGACCTGCAGGTGACCTGAATGAGACTGAACAAAGCTGGTGTCAGAGAAATTATAAGCAAGTGTCAAAAAACTTGTGAATCTGTGCCATCATCCATTCATGTAACTGAAATGATCTAAAACATGCAAACGTTCACGTCCTCGCTCCGTTGATCTGCCGCATCAAAAGGTCCCCGCCTGCTGTATGAACGTGTTTGCGCTCACAAGTGTTTATCTTGACCTCTCCTGGTTTTGTGGCTCCGCTATAAAAAGGACACGGAGCAACGCACGGCCTCGGGCGATGCTAATCAAACACTGAGTTCGCACACAACGGGGCTGAGCTCATCAAGCGGCGAGCACGAGCGAGCACGCTCAGAGCCTTTTGCTCTGCAACTCTGATGCCTGCTGCAAAACATGAAGCTCAGGCTGCCCGATGTCCCACCCTGTCACATCAAACAGAGGCCTATAATAACCTGCCCAGAGAAGAATACTCAGAGAAATCTGTTCATCTCATTACCGGCCAAATACATGCAAAACATTTCAACCAAAAGCCCGGTTCTGCTCCAGGTTTCTGCCTCTTAAAAAGGCTTTTTCTTGTCGTTGTTTGCTCACAATGTTGGTCTCTGTAAGAGTCTTTTGCTAAAATGTGACTTTTGCCGTGATTTGGCTTTATATAAATCTACAGTCACCTTTTGTGGTGGGCAGTTTCTGATCTTTCTGGCTTATCTGGCAGCGACAATTTGCCAAAAATATTTAGATTTAAGATCAGTTCTGTCAAGCTTTTAACAGGGGACGCTAAACATTCACACTGCATGTGATCTTGTGGACTCGTACAAAACATCAGGTGAAGTATAAGAGCTCATTTTGTTTGGAAGAGGAGGGCGAGAAGACAGAAGAAAAAGAAAGTTGTCCACCCTGTCAGATTTTGACAATTCAGACTGATCAGTATGTTTCAAACGTTGCCCGGCATCAGTTTTCTTCAGGGTCGAACATGTTGCTCCAGAACCACAGCAAACAACTGAAATTACCCTGAATTTTGTAGCAGCTCATTTATTTTTTATTTTTACTATCTTGGAGACACAACTAAAGATAAATTCAACACTCTGCTCCTGTGCTGCCAACAGTACTTGGATAATTACCAGCTAAAAAAAGGAGCTCAGGTGAAGTCAGCCGTTTTCCTGGTGACTCATCTGCAGGAGGATTCAACGTGAACAGACTATAAAGTAAAAACATCAACTTTTGTGTGTTTATTGGCCTCTCACAGAGCAGATTAGCTTCTACTTTGGTGTCTTTGATAGAAAACTATGTTGAAACTTTAGGATTTATGGGCCAAACAGCTCTTTCTAACACTACGCAGCCAGAGACAGCAGACAAAAAAACCTGTTTTTCTGTGTGAGACCAGAAAAGGAGGCGTGAAGCTGGACGTATATGTCTTCAGAGTGATATGTATAGTTGACCGTCTCCCTGTACTGTCTGACAGAACCACTCATCTCCTCCTATACGATGTACATCAGCATACACTAACGTCACCGCATTAGTCATGAATGTCCCTCTGACGGCTTCACAGAGAGACATTCCTCCACATTTAACAGCCCTAACCAGCCGAGTGATTCTGCTTGTGACCATCTTGTACTTGACATTTCTGTTGATGCCGCACGGAAACTGTAGACAGGGTTGGGTTCGAGATGGACGCGATAGAAATGTCATGTAGTTGAAAATGCAGTGAAACGGAGCCACGGCGCTCGCTGCAGCCTTCAGCTCGTCTCACAAAGCGAAGCCCGGCTCGCCTCCTTCATGGCGAGCCACCTCGACAGGAGCTCGACAGGCTTATTGTTTGCAGCAGATTGGAGTGCTTCTCATGCTAGAGCTGAAGCGAGCGCAAGACAGACGGCACGAAAAGGTGGTTTGGAAGAAAAACAGCTTTGTAAAAAACACAGATGTCTGATGGAAAAAGATGCAAACATGCGACCAAGGCGGTGATAGAAAACAACCTCTTTTCTTGGTGGAAAATGAGAAAAGGCTCATCCAGAAAGAGGTTGAGAGGGCAGAGAGAAATGCACACACTGACTGAAAACATGAGAAATGATGTTTCCGACATATAAAGTACCAGAAACAAACAGCTCTAGATCACCACGTTGAGGTGTCGTCATACATGGGACTCTCAAAGGTGTAAGAACAGACCAAATAAAAATGCTGAAGACAAACATTTTTTAATATTACTCCATCAGCTTACTGTAAATAATCCAATTTGCCCTGCATGTACCTGCTCCCTGTTCCAGCTAAGTCCACTGATTTTTTTGTATTTTATTACTCCTCATTTAGATGTACAATAATCAGATTTTTTAAGCAGAGTATAGTTTCTCACTGTGCATTGACCTTATCAAAGACTCCAAGTAGACTCAACTTTTTTTCAGGCCAGTGTCGTCTTAAAACAACTAGTCAAGGGAATGAACCGAAATTAACTGTTTTTCCATTTTGATTAATAGTTTAAGTCATTTATCGGGCATAAATTGCCAACATTTGCTAGTTCTATAATTTGAGAATCTGCTGCTTATTCTGCTTTGTATTATTGTAAATCGACTCACTTTGGATTTTTGACCATTTTTTTTTGCTTCAACTTCTCTTCATTCCTCGTCAACGTTTCATGTCACTGTTCAGTATTTTTTGGTTTCAGATTGTCGATGAGACAAAAAAAAAAAGACAAGTGTAGACACTTCACTTCACATATTGTCAGGTGTCACTTTGACACCTGACAATATGTGATATTGAAATAATCATTCGCTGCAGTTCTGGACAAACGGGAACAAGCCCCAGCATGTTTCTGACCCTCATGACAAACACCCAATAAGACAGGCAGGGACGATATCGACCAAAAGGAACAAAAAAATACAATAAAAGGTGAAGAGTGGAACTACAAAGAGCGTTCCCAAGATGCAGCAGACGTTAGAGACTCCAGAAATAGAGGGACCCAACCCATCCAGGAGGGAGAGGAAGAGGATGAAATGGAAAAGGGGATTATGAAGGCAGGCTATCCTTCCTCTCCTGCCCTCCCGCTGAGCACATGGTCAGGTCGGGGGGGAAACGGGAGTTATTTTGGAGCAGAGCGGAGAGGAGCTCAGCGAGCCCTCGCAGAAGGATTTATCCTGGAAAAGGCTCTTCTCGTGCTCCTCCTGTTCCCCCGGCAGAAGGCCGAGGGTGGGGAGGAGGATCTGAGGAGACCTTAACCCCTTACACACCAGATAACAACAACAAAATACCTGATAAGGTCTGCGTTCTTGGTTTTTAAATCAACGTGAGGCCTCATGAAGCTTCTGCGGTGCAATAAAAATACAAATTAGTTTCTTTATCGATCCATTTACCATCTATTTTCTCATTTACTCAATTATCTGATTGGAAATCTGATCTATGGAACATCAGAAACTTGTAAACAAACAACATAAAAAGGTGACGCAAACATATGTAGCCTACAATCACATAAAACAGAGAAAACCACCACATTCGCACATGGGAGAAGTTGGATTAATCCTCAATCAATTATTTTAACAATTCATCAATCATCAAAATAGCTGCAGATCAGTTTTCCATCGATTCGACTAATTGAGTATTCGACTAAACTGACTAATATAAAGAAGTTGCAGAAAGTGTAAATGTAACTTTAACTAATGTCCTGCAGCTTGAGACACCGGTTTCACCCACAGGGCGCTCTATGACCCGCTGCACAGACTGTGTAATCATGTTAACATACTTATAGTCATTTACTCTTTTTTCTGCCCCCTTTCGGCGGGTTATATGTGTATTTAGTTGAGTTTTTTGTGTAAATGGGAGCTTGTAGGTCACTGATAATGTACACGGACATGTCTAACAGAAGCACTGAGCTGAATTCATGAAGGGGACACAACAATAGTTCAATCATTTAAATCAGAAGGATGTTTGGAAACTGTTAAAGAGTCTCTGTTCATTAATGAGAAGACTTGATAACTGTGATTGTCCCCCTCACACACCAACACAGCAGCGCACAAAGCTCCATTCAAATGAGAGGCCACTGTTTCCATGCTCGGCACGCGCCACCGATTGTTCCCTCACACCGCGTGCGACTGCTTGGTCATTCTGCATCCACACACACACACACACACACACACACAGAGAGAGAGAGAGAGAGAGAGAGATGCACACAATTAAACAGACACACGTACAGATGTAAACGCACGCTCATCACCTAAGAGCGCACGGTCCTGCACACACACATTACACACACACACACACGCACACACACACACACTGTTCTGCTGCTGCCCGGTGTGTGTGTGTGTGTGTGTGTGTGTGTGTGTGTCAGAGCACGCTGCCGGCCTCCCCGCTCTCCGCAGCACACCGGGAACACGGTGGTCGTGAATGATAATGGAGCTGTCGCAGGACGGAGGCGCGCTGACCGGGCGGAGTGATGGAGGCGATGGTGAGGAGGTGGGGGGGTGGATGAGCTGTGTGTGTGTGTGTGTGGGGGGGCGTGCCACAGAGCCCAGTGTCCCCTCCGACAACAACAACAACAACAACAACAACACAATCCAAGTTGGAGAAGTGGAAATAAACCTGCGCGTCATCCGACCGGAGCGCAGCGAGCGGCGGCCGCGGAGGAGGAGAGCTCCACCGGGGAGGGAGGGAGGGAGGGGAGGAGGGGGGGCTGCAGCCAGCACCGACCCCGGAATACTAATAAATAATAAAAAGATGCAGAAATAAAGGAAAAAAACGCCGTCTTACCTTTTACTTCTGCAGGATTTTAAAGTCGACGCGCCGCGTTTGTTCGGTTCATGCGCCTCCGGTTTGTCTCTGCCTTTTTTTCTTTTCTCTCTCGGTGTTTATGTGAAATGCACAATAATATGAGCGGCTGTGTGAAGGGAGGGAGGCAGTGAGAGCACACAACAGGACCCTCAAGACTCTCTGAGGGGGGGCGGGGCCACGGTGCTTACATCACAGAGAGAGAGAGAGAGAGAGAGAGAGAGGATGGACTCTAACACACCCAGATATTTTTATTTAGTTGTATAATTTTATATTTTAGGTGTATATTTTATTCTATCACTTAAGTTTATTATTTATTTTTCCGTTTTTGAGCATTGTTTAAGGACTCATTTCCAGCGACTGCTCCATGTGATTGTTCTGCACATGATTATAATAATAATGATGATTTTGTTCATTTGTATGAAAAGTTTTCCAAGATTCGAGATTTTTATCTGTCATTTGCACAAGAACAATCACACAAGTAAGAATATCTAAAAGTTCAAGATATAAGACTAAAATAAATAAAAATATACAGTAAAATCTAGGTAGAAATGAAATATAAGTAGAAATATAATACAGTTGAGGGTCTCTGTGTATAATAAAGTTACTGGAGCTTCCAAAAAGTCCAATTAGTTTCAACAAAATCTGAATATTTTGACCTCCATGAAAACAAATCCATCTCCTTTTTTTTAATCTGCCCCCGGAGCCCACAGCACATTTCATTATCACCCCACAATACAAACCAGTCAGCTGCACGATTTCGATTCAAACACTTAATTTCTAATTAAGTATTAGCAGCACTTAATTAGACTCATCACTTTGGATAATTTCTGGTTGCTCAGGCTCAGATTTCTGTTTCAGTTCTCGCGTGTTTCACAGCTTTAAAGAGATAAAATGAAAACAGCAGAGACTCTTCAGGTGGAAGGAGACACCTGCGCGGCTTTCATTTGGTGAACTCTTGACCTTTGCCTCCTTCAACACGACCGCTCGATAAAAAAGAACAACAGACGAGACGAAGCAAGAGGAGAAACACAAACTCAGAACATCATCTAACATTTAACACAGAAAAGATGAGTTAGTTTGTCAGATTAGATGAAATTCACTCTAAAATAAGTCTCAAGAACAATCTACAGGGATTATTTTTAGTCCTGACAGGTGCTTTAATCAGCAGGATCTATAAAAAATAAAAAAAAAAGGTGGAAGAATGAATTATTATATTTTAATCCTACAAAAAGTGGCAACTGCACTGAAATAAGATTAAAAAAAAGAGAAAAAAAACAGGCCAGGAGCTGTGAAATTAATCCTCAGTGCACCTTAAATATACATGGAGAATATTAAAAATCACTCTGGCAACAGGATGGTGCACTTTTAATATATTTCTTGGATAAACACAAAGCCGTCACCGACACTTCGGAAACAGACCGGATGTTTCATTTTATTCCTCACGCTGACCTTTACTTTGGATCGCTCATATACAAATGTTTAAACACACTGAAGCTGCTGTGTGTGTGTGTGTGTGTGTGTGAGAGACAGCAGAGAGAATACCAGCATGTGCCCTCTCATGCATTCACACATGACAAACCTGCCACCTGTAGGCAGAGGGTAAAACTGCGGTGTATTATTACCTTGCATGCCCATGCACATGGACAAAGTGCTGAGGGAATTGCAGTGTGTGTGTGTGTGTGTGTGTGTGTGTGTGTGTGTGTGTGTGTGTGTGTGATAACGATGCTCTATCACTTCCTGTTACACAGCGAGGAGACTGAACGCCGTCTCAAAGAAGCGAATTACAGCTGCCTGTCAGACTCTCCAAAAAACGAAGCGTCTCCACACTCTGCAGCATCTAATCTGTAAAGATTCACACCGGCTTTCATACATTTAGAGCTTCTCGACATAACACAGCTTTTAATCTTGACTTTTAGCCCTCGCCTCATCTTTGAAATAATCTAGTTAAAGTTTGCATTTTCTGATTAAAATGTTTTTATGTGGTACCTTTCCTGCAAAAAAAGCAGCTCAAAGTGCAGATTTTTAGAGGTTTTTAGCCTTTTGTTGTAAATTATGTCACAGGTATTTTATTTTGGTGTTAATGTAATAAAGTCCATGTTTCAGGGGGCTTTTCATCTCTCTCTGATTTTACATTTGTGTTGTTTCAGTGCAGTTTTACTCTCATCTGAACGTCTGACTCAGTTTTGCTCTCAGTTTTTGAGCTGTGGTCTCACCCGGGCTGCCTCAGAGGGCGAATGAAAGAAAGGAAGAGGCAAACAAGGCTGTGATACGCTGCTTTTGCTGTCCTTCATATTCTGTTACAGACCATCAAGGGTTTTTTTTCTTGCAGGGCTGTTTCCATGGCATTTTGTGCTTTATTGGACAGTATACACTGGAGAGACTGAGGGCAGATGGTGAGAGGATAAGACGTGATAAAGGTCACGCCCCTGGTGCAAACCCACACCGACGGCTTCGAGCCAAGAAAATACTTCACATGTGATCTCTGTATCAACTAAAAGCTCAGCACCAGGTCTGTTTCTATCATATATCACACTGTTTTATCTTTTTATTAAAAGATCTGCTGCCGTGAGGATCAGAAACAGAAAAGTTTTAACTTGTCTTTGTTACTTACTACCCATTTTTAGACTTGATATGATTGAATTTATTTGTTTCATTTTACTTTTTTAAACCCTGCCTCCTAGAAATCAGGTTTATATAGAAGAAAATGTGTTCTCCCAGTGTTGTTGTAGTAATTTTGTCCGATCTTTACTCCAGTCTATGTTAGGAAAAGATGGTAGTTTGGATATAATAATAAAGACGTTGTGTCTCGAGTAACTGCAGACTTTGACGCCACAGTCAGGGTCTTATTTTGTTCAGTTTTCGACAACACGACAAAAGACTGTTTTGGTATAATAAATATATTAAACAAGACCAGGATCTTTGCAATTTGCCTGAACAAAACCATAGTTTATCAAGCAGGAGACCCTACAGATGGATGTTTTACTGCAAAATCAAATATTTTAGAGTAAAAACAAATGAAATATTCTGTCAGTGCACATCAGTATCAGCGTTTTTAGGGCTTTCCGGGTAACTTCATTAACATTTCCTCGTTATATTAACAGAAAACATCATCTGGTTTGCAGGTTAGTTGTATATAAACCTAATCTGTAGGTCATTTGTTGCCTGTTTTATCTCTTTATGTGTTTTAATGTGACATGCAAATTTAAGGTTAATTCTGATTAATATTTATCTGGAGTGTGTGTTGTGTTTCTGCAGCTGTATGTGGACATGTTCATTGTTAAACCTTCTCTTCGCATTTGTCTTCTTCAATTTACTAACTGGAGCTTTTATCAACATCTGCATGCTTTATTCATGAAAAGCTGCAGTGATTTTACATTTTGGTTTGTACATGAAGAATGAAGAACATTTGATCTGATTTCATTGTTTAATCAGTAAGCGCAGACTCGTCCAGTTATTACGTCAAATGAGGATTTTATATAAAAAGCAGCAAAGATTAACAGCCAAGTGAATAAAATAATGATTCACAGGGCCACAGGAAACTCAAAATGTCTGCTGTTCCTTGACTTTCTTTCATCTTTTATTTTCTGGTTTACACATTCAGATCTGCACAGCTGCAATTTCTTCATCACAAAAAGAAAAACGTCCAAATATAGAATAATAACCAGGTAATGTGTGACTGACAGCTCATTAAATAATAAGTTAGAGTTGCAGGAAGGTAATTTCTCTGTACTGGTGAACGGCGCAAAGAATATGGTGCTTTATATCTTCAAAATATATAAAAGAGAAAGTAAAGGATGTTTACTGTACCTCTACAAAGCAGCTGCAGGAGTTTCTATATGTGTTATTTATTTTATTGAAGGCAAACGAGCTGCATTAAACAGCTTGCTGGTTCACTGAATTATAAAGATTGTGATATTGGATGACTCTCAGGTTTTTTTTTTTTTACAATATTCAAAAATAGAGTCATACAAAAATCTAACAAAATACACATATATGGTAGCAAACTATTGAAACAATTAAAGAAAAAGTAAATAATACCTTCAAACACATATATACACACACAAAAGTTTAAATTAGTTCAAATGTGGAGGTTGTATTTATTCTTTCCCACTTTGTCCAACATACAGATAAATCCTCGTCTCTGAGGTAGTTTATAAATCACACACCTTGAAATCATTCTTGTTTATCTTTGAACATGTACGTAATTTTTTCCAAAGATAAAGACATTTATTTAAGCAAACGTCCAGTGTTTGGTGTGCGGGTATTTCTCCAAGTTAACGCTACAACTAAAGGCTATAAAGTCTTTAAAAATTTGTTCTTTGTGTTTTATTTTATGTCTGTTCAGATCACCGCTAGTTTAATTGATAAAATCTCCTGAATTATCCATCCCGCTTCCCTAACCCTAAACCCTAATCCTTGAGCATAAAATGGAAAAACTGTCCCTTTCTCAATAAAACTGTAACATAAATCTGGGATGTTGGGATTAAATTTGTTGAGTTTTTTCTGGTGATGTTATCCTCACTTTCTACAGTACTACAGGGTGGATAAGGTTAGGGACAGACTATTATTATGGAAAATAAACTATGGTTAAGATATGGATAATGCTAGGAAACTGAAAAACAAAAAAAAAAACATGGCGACCGTTTAATCTGAAACTTCAGATTAAACTGATGTGCTTCATGAACGTCCATCACTTCGGCCTGCACTACTTCCTGTGTTGGCACTAAAACGTTTGCTTCCTGTGTACGGCAGCTCTGAAGAACAGATCAACATAATCCTCATAATACTGGGCTGTCTATATGAGCACGTCTGTAGTAAAGTTTTCCATCAAAATGTCGCACAAATTTCAACTGAAATGGCAAAAAGCTCTTTAAGGTGAGCGAATCAGTGTTATGTCCGCTACTTTTAAGTGAGTATTAGTTGTTGGGCAAAGCTAGAAAATCAACCTGTAACTTTGCAGAAGACAAACAAAGATCTCCGATCAAACCTCAAAATAAAACGAAGTAGAAAACACAAGGGGAAAGTGACATTTCTGTTTGTCTCCTATTATTTATTCACCACGTCTGTTTTTCTTTTCTTTTTATTAATCGACCGACTTTTCCACCTCAGCTGAGCATTTAAACCTTTTGTGGTTCGATGACAAAATCACAAAGAGTGAAAGAGAAAATAGTGACCGTGTTGGGTGAATCGTGGGAATATGTGATAAAAAACAAGAGAACAAACTGTGTATTAAGAGCTTGTCCGGCTCTAACACACAGTCTGTTTGATACCACAGGGATTGATATCGTATCTCAACCATGTGGATTTGTTAGTGTGTGTGTGTGTGAGGTGATTTGCATTTTTTCCTTTTCTTCTTGATTTCTACGAAACTCCACCTCCACCCTGGCATCTGGACTTCGGAGAGAAAAGTGAGAATTTTTGCACAAATGTTTGAAGTTTAGATGCTTTGCAGATTACATAGCGTTTACGAAGCCGCAAACTGAGTTTCTTTTTGCCTGATTATTACATGAATCGCTGAAGGAAAATCGCCAAATCGTGAGCAGCGTAGTTGTGGGATCATTTTAATGTTTATCTTCTGTAAATATATATATGTGTGTGTGTGTACTGTGGAGCAACACAGAGAAAGAAAACACGATCCAGGATGAGCCGTCCTGTCGCCAACGAACTGTGTGAGGATTTGTCCAAGGCTGCTCCACCACCGACGAGCCTTTTATCTCAAAATGTAGGCTTCTTTTTCTTCTGCTGTCTTTTAGTAATTATAATAGACCAACCCCCAACCTATCCCCCCCTCCACACACACACACACACACACACACACACACCTCCTCCCAAAAATAATGAAATGTCTTTCCTCTGGAGGTAGCTGAAATAATGGGCAGAGAGCGGGAGAAGGGGAGACCATAAATGATAATGAACCACCTCATTCTCCTTTTTTTAATTCCTCCTCTGATTCCTCCCCCGTCACCTCCCCAAACCCCCTTCCTCCTCCTCCTCCTCCTCCTCCCCCTACAAATTTTCTCATTTCTATTTTCACCCTGGCCGAGCACATCCACCTACTCCCATCCTCATTCTCACTCCTCCTCCTCCTCTTCTCCATCTTCATCCTTTCCCCCCATTCAGACAGAGCCACCGCCCTGCCATCCCTCCATCCTCCCCCCCTCTTGTCTCCTCTCCTCTCACTCCTCACCACCCGTTTCTACATTGTCTGCAGCAGTACCCCCCCACACACACACACACCACCACAACCACCACCCCCTGCCAGGAAGCATCCTGGGTAATTTCCTCCTCTTATTGAATTGGGATGGGGGGCGGATGGAGGGAAAGATAAAGGGATGGGCAGATGAACGGAGGCTTGGGGATGAGTGCTAATGGAGCCGGTGGAGGATTTGCACGTCACAAATATGCAGCACATGCTCTTCTTCTTCTTCTTCTTCTTCTTGTCTACCTTTGGCTCATTTTCTCTCTGGAGTAAAAGTACAGATGATGCTCTCTCCACTTCCCATTTTCCCCTCGTTCTCTCTCTCTCGCTCCCTCATAAAAACATCCCAGACAAAAGACTGTGACCTTTTTTCTATTCAACTAACAGACAATCACACACAATCACACACAATCACACACACACACACACTCTCAGACTGAACCTAATGCTCCCTCATGTCCTATGTTATTTCTATAGGTGAGTGAGTCATTGCTCCTCTATTCCTGTCTGTACTTTTGTTCCTCTGGGCCGAACACTGTAATCTTTCTGCAGCGCATACACACACACACACACACACACTCTCTATACCGTCTGCTTAAACATCACCTCAGCTCTTCCAGCTACAGGGTTTGAAAGACAGTCTGCTCTGAAAAATATACATCGCATATGTGAGTGTTTCGGTGTAGGTGGACGAGGTGGGAAGGTGAACCAACCAGCAGCACAAAAGTTGACTTCCAAAAGAAATCAGCAGAAACTTTGGAGGACGTTTTAGCAGAGCGAGACCAACATATGTATATGTGTGTGTGTGTGTCTATATATCTGTATATTGATGTGAATTAAATGGGATATTGTTGTTGCATTGATTTTAAAAACTTTTCTTTCACTTTTCAAACATCTCATGAAATGGTACTCAGATATAAAGGACGTTATAAGTGTTTATAATTTAAACTTCTCTCTTGAAAACATATATTTTATTATCACAGCTTAATATTTCATCATTCGTTATCTGTGTCAGCCTCCAACCACAGGAAGAGTTATAGTTGTTCACAAATACATGAATAAACACTTAAATCTGCTCACAACTGCATTAAAGTGAGTTATAAACATTTAGTTTTATAGTTCATATAAAACTTAGAAATGCTAAATAGGTTAAAGTATCACTAAAACTCTCTTTTATCAATATACTATAGATACTGGATTCAGAAATATTCAGGGTATGACATACTGTACTTCCAAGGCTCAATAAGGAATAATAATAAATCTATCTATCAATATATAGCTTTAATAATGATAGTTTTTATAGTGTTAGCTGTGTGTAGCACATGTTTTTTAATGTTTTGGGGTTTTTTTGCCTTTTTTTTGGTTGTTTTTGCACGTCCATGTTCTTTACCTTGTTTATTGTGTGTATCTCAAACAGAAATGTGCTGTATTTATGTGCTTTATGATGAGCTCCCCTTTACAAGAACATGGTGCCATGATAGGCCAGAGGCCAAACCTCTAACCCTGCTGCCAACCGACAACATGGAAAAACAGATGGAAAAACTTGTGATCAACTTTTATTTATCTCTTTCTTCATATCTCTCCGGCATATGAATGACCTGACGACTTAACCCCCCCGGGGTGAAAGATGCTAAAAAGAAAATCTGGCATGCGGCCTTGGATGTTGGAAGCGAAGCATCAATCAAGATCCTGCAACAGTCGAACCTTTAACCGCTGTAGACCGCGAACAGCACCGACGTAATTTATTTATCATTCGGAGGCAGGACTGCGGATCGATGCGGTAACACCGACACATGTGGAGTGCCTCTCCGTATGCTGGAACATTTTTTACGTCTTAGAAGGAGATGAAAGGTCAAATTTGCAGAGTCCTGGACAAACATTGTTCTTTCCCTTCGATGTTAATGTGAGAAAAGTGTGGCGGAGAAAGAAAGAAATAAAGGACGGCATCCTCGACACGAGAAACTTTTGACATTTGTTGAAAATCTAATGAAGGTGAAAGAAAAGAAAAGCAGGGTGAAAAGTTTTTCTGAACATAAACAATAAGAAAAAACAACTTAAAGTGAGAAAGAAAAAGAAGTAAGAAATATGTTTTTTATTTAAATATGGTTTTTACTGGATTCCAACACAAGGGCGATAATGACGATTGTGTCAATATGTCGGCGTGAACCAATTAGACCAGCTTTGACACGGTGTCACCAAACAGACGGAGAATAACACAAAAGTCGTGGACCAGTGTGTGTGTGTGTGTGTGTGTGTGTGTGTGTGTGTGTGTGCGTGAGAAAGAGGAAAATGGCCAAATACAAGAGGAGAGTGTGGAGAGAGGTGAAAATATTGAACTGGATGTGTGGTTTTTAAGATATGCTTAGGATGCTTAGGATGCTGTGTGTGTGTGTGTGTGTGTGTGTGTGTGTGTGTGTGTGTGTGTTGGATGGACAGACAGACAGACAGACAGACAGACAGACAGACAGAGACAGAGGCAGATATATTGGCATTCTGGTGTAAATTGGCACTTCAGTGTCTCACTCTCTCCTCAGCTAATTAACTTGACGCTCAGGGGCCTGGCTTAATTGGAACAAGCTCAACCCTCTGTTCCCCTACCCGTTATCTAGACACACACACACACACACACACACACACACACACACACACACACACACACACACCGGGAATATGACTGACAGCGAGTGTGTGGTACTGATAGCCACAGTGGAAGAGGGTGGAGTGGTGCTGCTGCTGTTGTGGGAACAATATGGAATATACCAATCAATGCGCCCCCCCAACACACACACACACACACACACACACACAGTTTAAGTAACGAGTCGAGCCAGCACAGCACTGATCCACTGGAGAAGAAGAAGCTGATCCAACACTTGAGGCCTGTTTGAGAAATCAAAAACTAAAATCTACTCTTGTTTTTCTTCCTGGTTGTTTCTTTATATCCAACTGTGGGAAATGCTGCAAATCAACAAGCAGGTCTGATTTATGGAGTAATATTTGGTTTCCAGTTTGACAGCTGTCTTCAACTATGATGATTACAGCGACCAGAAAGCAGATGAGGATGTAAAATTCACCCTCTTTGAGACACTTTTATACTCGTATCCTGCGTCCTATCTGTCCCTATTCAGGCGTCTTCTGTAGGTTTTAAATAAACCTTCTTTTTAAGGACATTTCAACAGGCCTTTCCAAAAAGTCTCTTCTGTATGTGAGTGAATTCAGGTCTACATGTCTGTAAAAACCATCAGGATTTTGCACCTGTACACACAGTTTATCCATCAATAAGGAAATGTGCATCGATATGACAGAAAACGTCAGCATCAGCCGTTTCAGCAAACGTCCCCAAAACACCCCCAAACATCGGACTCAGCCACGGGATCACTTTTTGTTTGTTTCCTAACGAAGTTATCAGGCATTATTATCAACACAACAAACTTTCCCCTAAAGAATAAAGAAATGGTCATTTTAACTCAAAACATGACCTTTTCTCTAAACCAAACCAAACTAAACCACAGTGTTGTTGCATCATAAAACGTCAGGTCAGACGTGCACAAACAACATATATTTTCCTTAAATGGCAGATTTGTTGATATGATGATGCTCCTTCTATTATTTTACTTCTCAACTCATTGTGTACCAATTTTACCAAATGCATTTTTGCTAATCCAGTAATAGTTCAGAAAATACACAACATTCACAGCTTCTCTCGTGTCATATTTTGAGGTTTGGGATCTTGCTTTGTGAATTTTCTGGCATTTTTGGACTAAACATTTCACTGATTAATCGATAAAACAGTTGGGAGATAAAGCAACTCTGTGAATTTTACATGTGTTGACTTTGGCGCCCCATGTGGTCAAAGGCGGTAGTGTTTCACCTAACGTTACCCGGAGAGCGGGCGAAAGCTCCAGAGATGGGTGAAGAAAGTTGAATTGATCCAGAACAAACCCCAAGCACTGTTTAAGTCTGATGTGACGGAAACATCTGAGCTGGTGGCAGCGTTAAGAAGAACTGTTAGAAACTGACAGAAAACCTGCTGTCTGCTGGTCTGGTTGCTTCTGTAGCTCATAGAGGCATGTTTATCACATTTAGACTGTTTCATAACCAGTTAAAAACTCCATATGGTGACTTTAATTGATATTTTTTTTACATATACTTTGAAGATTTTGCAAACACCTAAATGAAGTGACGCACAGCAGAACTAGTCTTTCTAATTCTGCAGATATTTGAAATGTTTTTTTGAATCTGAAAACTGAAAAAAAAAGTGTCTTTTAACAGATCATTGTTCTCATCTTTGGGAGCATAAATGAGTTTTCAGTTATAAATAAACTCTGTGCAGAAAAATATACAAAAACACTACGTCCTCAGACTTAATAAGGAGAAATGCTTCTGGTCCACTGACCTCGCCGAGCGTCAGACTGAAACGCTGATATTTCTTCTCATTACAGTGTTTTTTTTAATTGTGAGATGGTGTGTAGGAGTTTTCTTCCCGGCGAGGCATTAGTGGGCCTCCCGGTTTCCTCCCACACGCCGGTCGCAAACAACACTCAAGCGTACAAAAAAAAAAAAAAATCTGCTGGTTTATTAAGATTTACTACACCATCCACTCGAGGTGTCGGTGCGTTTATTTAGCGTGATGGCAACGACAGCAACGACGGACGTGGAGCTCGGATTCAGACGCACCTTGTTGTTGCCCATACACTGCAGCTTCATCTGCTTCATGTAGGTGGTGGTGAGCGGCATGTTGTAGTCGATCACCTCCAACACCAGAGAGCTCGGCCGGTCGTTCTCTGGAGGGGAGAGGGAAAAGGAGAGAGGAGGTCCACATTTCAGAGCTTTAATACGTTCATTTTTTAAAGTATAAACAGGTGAAGAACTTTATGGACAAAATGAATGAGGACCTTATTATCTTACTGTTATTTTTACATATATTTACAGTACTAATATACTTTTATCTATTTTTATACTTGTGCATGGTAGTTTCATGTTTATTTTCACCTTGCTGAGCTGCTGTCTTTGTTTTAAACTGTGTTTTTCTCTATTTCTGTGTCAAATTCCTTCACATATCTGATCAATAAATCGGATTCTCATTAAGATTTGGAGCAGGACTGATCCAGACTACATCTACAGGATTTTTTCAGATTATATCATTTGTCCACCTCACAGGAAATCTATCATTGGCTTCTCCAAAACGTATAAAACAAAAGGTGCAAACAACACAGCACACCATTAAAAACATACAGAATATACAGTTTATTATACGATATGCAAATAGGAAGGTGGCAGCAAATACATTGTATAACTAATACAAGAGAGCGAATCTTGTTGAATCGTGTGTTTATAATAATAATAAAAATACTGAATACTTCAGCTGGTCTCATTAAAGGAGTTTTTGAGTTTTGATCTGCCTCATACACTTAAAGACTGCTGTTTTATTAATCTATATACTACTATTATTGTTATCAGTAACTCCAAATCTTTGATTCACTTGTGTCAACACCGTTTTATTGTGATAAAATATTATTATTGGTTTCTATTTTGTTATTGTTTTCTTCGTGGTTTGCTGAGACTACAGAGGTTAAAACATTAACTTATCTGTATCATATCTGTAGGAAAGAGGCAGCACATCACACAGCATGAATGAAAGAAATGTCCACCCCAATAATATCAATGATGACAGAAACCTGTAAAATGCAATATTTTTACAAGAGCAGCACAAACCTCAGCCTAGCTTTGACAGCCTAAAAAACAAAACATTTACATCTTACTAGTGTTTACTGATGTGCTGCTGCACTGCAAGATGTTTGTTTGGTCATCATCATCTGAATTTCAGCTTTATGATATTTTCAGCTTTTCAAAATAAGACAAGGACACTGCGTGCTTAGTTTTAACTCTCAGCTGGTCGGTCTTCTCTTGAACCGCTCGGCTGTTAATAAAGCCGTCTGCTATGATGCCTTGCCAGAAAGCCGACACTAGAGGACCTTCTAGAGCTGGAGGCAGAGCGGCACAGACAAAGGGAGGCTGTCTGACTCTGCCGAGGCCTTTAAATCCAAACTTGAAACTCATCTTTTTTACTTTAACTCATTTCTCTCTGTTTCTCCTCCTCTTCCTCACTCAGGCTTCTCTCTGCTAGATCATGGTTCCTCCTCTTCCTCAGATCATCGTCTCCTCGCTGTTTTGTTTCATCCATGATGTTTGGATCAGATTCATCCTCGTCTTTTCATTTGAAAGAACATGCTCTGGAATAAATCTGTTCTGTACACATACATATATTTAGAGTGTTTCCTCGTTGAATCGAGGGTTTAAGAACAACTTGGGACAAAGTTATGACGCATGTGATATCGGGCTTTATGATTAAAAATGGGTGAAGAGGTGGTTTAGTTACAACCTAAACTAAAAGTCTCTCTTAAACATGCTCAGTAAATGCCCGAACGTCTCTTTTAAAAGAGACAAGAGAGAAAACAGAAAACAAAAGCAGCTTACAAACCACACTATCTCTCCATCTCCTCCCCGACTTCTCTCCTCCGAGTCATTTATCTACTGACCTCTTAAAGGACACGTCTAACATCTGCAGGACGGACATGAATATGGGGCACGAGATCAATATGGCTTAGCAGAATGGACAGGACCATCATCATTGATTGGTAATTGATAGACTTGTGCGAGGAAACGAGAAAGAGACAAAGCGTGTGAAAGAGTGTGTGTTTATTCTCCAGAGAGGCTCAGACGGTGATAACTGACTGATTATGTGACTATGATTAAATGTATTATCTGTATTTTTGTGGGTGAGACAGTCGACCACGTAGTGTCACAGTTTAATATTTAGCATGAGCAGACCTGCAATAGAGTTGGTGAACAGGAAACACAACTTTAAATGTGCTTATTTTAAGAAAGGTGTCAAAGACAAGAAGTTTCCTGCTCATAAGAAAACCGAACATTCACATCAAGTGTGTTTAAAGCCGTTATCTGAACTGAACAAAGGAACCAGAAGTGACCAAAAAATGAAGTGTTTATGTTACAAAGGGAGAGAAAACAGTCGAGATACATAAAGTTCCTCCTAAATATCAGTAGTAAATATCAGGTTTATATTCACAATAATCCCAAATGTTTATGGACACACCCGACAAAACTGTAGATAAACTGACGGTGAGAGAAAAAGCTCACATCCTCGAACTTTAATCTGCTTCACACACTTTAATTCATGTCGGTTTACTAACTCTTGATTGAAATCTTACTTGGATGAGGAAAAAAACTCCTCTTAACATGAAAAAAGAGAAAAAAGAAACCACAAGAAGAACAAAAGATGTGAGATGTTGCGTGTTTGTTCAGAAGTGACTAATTTTGTTATAAAAAGGAGGATTATTCCATTTTTGTACATTAAAAAGAGAAAACTCTCCTGCTCACCTAAACCCACACGTCCACACACACACACACAGCGAGCCTGCTGCCTGTGTCAATTAAACATGGCCCCGGTCCACGCTGATTAATTGCATTTAATAATTCACAGCTGAACTTTAGTGGGAGTCACTTCAACAGCATAGCGATAAAGGGGCTCAGGTCATAAGCGTGTGTGTGTGTGTGTGTGTGTGTGTGTGTGTGTGTGTGTGTTTAAGGGAGTGTGTAAGTGTGTGTGCATGTCGGGGGGAGAGGCCGAACCCCCTTGCAGGGTAGGAAGGCAATTAGCTGCTCTTTCTCTCTCTCTGAGTGGCATCCAGTGGTGGCACATTGCACACACACACACACACACACACACACAGCACAGAGCTGAAGTATCATGGCTGTTGTGATTACTCTGTGTGTGTGTGTGTGTGTGTGCGTGTGTTTGCTCAGCTTACTTCATTTTCTAATTAAATCAGTTCTGCTATGTCTTGTGGAAAACTCACATTTAAATTTTTCATTTTATACTTTTACCTTTTAATCAGCAATTCAGTCCAAAGCAAACACAGTAACGGTGACCAAAGTGACGTTCTTCTCTCAGACTCGGACAGAAAATGAACATTTTTTTAAACAGAAAATTGTCTCCATGTCACCTGAAACACTGAAGATTTGTCTGAATTTAGTTTTGAATAAATAAAACAGGAATAATTTTATAAAAGCTTAAAATAATTCTGACTTCTCAGCGAGAATAAAAAAAGCGAACAGACGTCGTGATGCGTTTACTGTCTCCGTTTAAAACAGCAGCGACACTGAAGGAACCAAATATTTTACAGATTTCTTTTGTTTTTTTTTGTCTTCCTCATCTCACTTTCTCGCTTTTTACCCTTTAACTTCAGACCCCCCCCCCCCAACAGCACTGGTTCTTTCTCCCCCTCTCTCCCCCGACTATATGGAAAATGAGCTCGTTTCCTGGGCCATTTTCTTTGTTAAAAGCCATTAATTAGGCTAATTGAGGAGGAGAGAGACAGGACACTCCAATGACTCCTCTGTTTAATGAGGGACGAGGAGAAAACCGGGGGGGTGGGGGAGGCGATGGACGGAGGGTATAGGGACGGGTAGAGGAGGCGACAAAGGGACGATGGATGGAGGAGGGGAGGGATGCAGGGCCGGGACAGGAAGCTCGGGGGGGGGGGTAGCTGTGGAAAACATATAATAGGGGGTGGCAGCGTTGGCAGAGGGGAGGACGGTGGAAGAAATTAAAATGGATGTGGGCATCTCGTCTCTGAGCTGAGAAAAAAATAAAGTCGAGACGACGAGAGACAAATTCTCTGTGCAGCATCATTAAAAAGACATTTAATGCTCCTGTTATTACGAGACGTGTAAAAGTAAAAGATTAAAGGGTGAAAAGGGGGAAGGAGGACTTGTTTCTTTAAGTTCTGGTGGCTCTTTAAGACAATCCAGATTACTCAGTCATTTATTTATAATAAAATGCTCACTTGAATTTGGCCGGTCTCCTGTCCTTGTCGCAGCCATATATCATCAATTAAACCATTAAAATACATTATTAAGCACTGATTGGCTTCTTTAGGCTCCGATGCTAATGACACATGTTCTCCACACTAAACTGTTTTTAGTTTTTTGGCCTTTGCGTGCCTCCTTTAAAGCTTCCTGCTTAAATCAAACTAGCCTTTCAGTGATGTTGTATCACTTCCTGTGGGCGTGGCCGGCAGTCAGGTGGAGGCGAGATGAAGAAAAGATGGAAAAATGGAAAACATGGTGAGGCTAAACATCTAAAACCAGCCACCTTTAAGTTTTCAGATCAGTTAGAATAGAGTGACAGGTGTGGAGGCCTGTCATTGACCAATAAGGAACAAGGAGGGCGGGACTAACAATATGTTATATATTATTTTTTATTATATCATCTTGAAGATAAATTTTGCACATTTTAGCTTTAAAAACAGATGCAGAATATGTTTATTCTTCATTTCACACACACTAAAAAACAAATCCCCTCTCACACATTAGGTGTTCCTTCCTCACATAACTGTAAAAAGTAGATGCAACTGACATTTTTTTTATCTGCATTATTTTATTTGTGTTTACATTCAGGGGATGTATTGACGATTTTCCTGAGGGTGAAGGGGGGGGGGCAAATACGAGGGAGAGAAAAGCAATAGGAGATGGATGAAAGGAGGGGAGAGGGACTCTAATTGAAAGACATGGTGGAGAAAAAAGGCAAAAAAGAGAAGAGCCGACAGCAGAGGAAGGATTCATTTGAAGCTCCATGTTTTAATGGAGATGCCGAGAAAGAAAAACAACAGAGAGAGAAGATTTTATGTATTTTTTTTCCAGTATTGGACAATTTGAGCTTTACTGATGGAGGCTTTACGTCTACAGGCAAAGTCTGATGTGATGGACACATTTCTAAAAGCTCTACTTGAAAATCCCCCAAAAACCTGTCAGTAATCTGAGGCACGTTTACATTTCTGACATGGTTTTATTTGCTGTTGAAGGTTAGATTTCCTGCTGGTAGATAATCAAGGTACAAAATACTTAAAAGAGTTCTCTATCAAATAATCCTTGTACTTATATAACACTGTCAGACTCATGACTGAGTGTATTTCTTTTAAAAATGACTAAATCGATGCAGCACATTCTCTCCTTCCCTGTCAAAATCTGCCGCCTACATTACCCAGAATGCAACTTTTCCACCAACAGGTCACTCAGGAGAAACATCTGGTAAGCTCACTTCTTTCTAACTCCACACCAACAGATTTTTATCCATTTCAGTGAGACTGATCAGACTTCACACAGCTCCCACTGCAGGTTTCATACTATTTTTTTCATCATATAAACAGACTTCAAAATTGGAGGTTTGGAGATGCTTGAAATCCCTCCTTGCCTCACTCGTGCACAGCTCAACTCCACCATGGTAATTCAACTCCAAACGCTTCACTTTGTGTCATCAGTGAATGAACTTTGCATCTATAAAATCTATTTTTGAAGGAACTATATAGTGAATAACCTTTGGGACACTATACTTCTATTTTAGTTGTTTTGAGCACAGCCACTGTCACCTGTCAGATAAAACTGCAGCGAGATCTTTACTCGAGTGATCCCTCTGAGGATGTTTTCCATTTGTGCAGCATGAGAAAAAGGTCGGAGCTTCTCGCTGACCCTTAACCTACAGCCGCTTCATATTTGTACCTTTGCAGTCCTGTCCTGTGGTGCTGATGTGCATCCGCTTCTGACACTCCCCACAGCTCATCAGGAAACGAGTCACCGCCTCTCTGGGCAGGAAGGCGTACGTCTCCGCGATCTGAGAGAGAGAAACCGACACAAACAGAGAGAGAGGGAGGGAGGATGTTCAAACTATTTTTATAGTTTTTAAACTGCTTTGAGCTGCACATAATTTCCTTCCACCTCTCACTTTCATGGTTTCCACACTTCATAATCATTGAACTCTGCATATAATATTGTAGTTTCCGTGCTGATAAGACAAAAACAAACTCATCACAAAGAAAGCCAGAAACAGTGGAAATTCCCTTCATTTTACTGGAGTACCTAAACTGGATGATTATCTGTGAATTTCTCCTGTTTAAACTCCACAGTGGGCCTTTCAGCAGTATTGAAGTCTGTGTGTTGAAGTCTTGTTAAAAAGCATTTTTAGTTGGAAATTTCTTTTTTAAAAACCCCAAACAGCACGAATCTCGTATGAGTAAGAGCCAGAAAGAGATTTTTTACTTGACAAAAAATTAGTCACAAAAGACATGAGCTCTCCCTGTAACTGTAATCCCTTCTGTCAAAGTACCACAAACAAAAACAACCTCAGTCTGACACACTGACACTAAAATCTGATGTTTGCAGTTGGTTATTGAACCACTAAAACATTTTCTGTTGTTGTGTTGTCTACTAAAAAAAAAAAAAATAGCGGGCGGGCAAAATGGGCACCATTTCCTGTTTCAAATCATCGAAATGCTTTTTAAAGACTGAAGATATGAGGACTGTATATCCATGTGCATGTATTTGAATGCGTTTGAATGTGAATCAAACACTTATTCTGAAAGAGAGGCACAAAGAAACAAAAGGAGAGAGGAGGAAGGGTGGAAACAGCCTGCGTGGATGGATGGATGGATGGATGGATGGATGGATGGATGGATGGGGGTTGCTGTGCAGCCTGTGTGTGTGTGTGTGGGAAGAAGGGGGTAAAAGCAAAGGCAAATGTCACTCACAGCCTTTGGTGGCACTCAGACCTGACCTGTATATATATATATATATATATATATATATATATATATATATATATATATATATATATATATATATATACACACACACACTGTGTACTATGTATGCATGTATTTACATATATATAAGCATGCTGTAAATAAAGTACCTACTGAAGGAAGGAAAGATGAGATCACTGTGAGAGATCAAACCTTATCTGTGCAAAATAATTAAGTTAAGAAAAGAAAAATATAAAGATGAAGAATGACAGTTTTTCATCCTGCTGATGAGAATCTGATGTAGCTGCACTTCCTCTGTTTGACCAAAAGAGGGCAGCGTCAGCAGCTGAGACAGACGAGCATCCGTCAATAAAACTCAAAATCTGAACTGCAGCTTTCTTTGAAATTTGGCTTTCTGGAGAATGAATGATGATAGATGAGAGGAAGCAAAAAGAAACTGAGATAAAAATACAAAGAAAAAAGGAGGAAAAACAAAAAGTTGGTCACTTTCACACACTGTCAAATGCACACAGTGTGTGACCTATAAAAATGTGCTGTTTTAAAATCTAATTTAACTGAACTCTCTCTGGCCTTTTCTCTCTGTCTGACATTATAATTCAGTATAATTCATAATTATACTGTAGGAGTAGGCCGGCCTTTAACAATTATATTTCCAATTAACTAATGTGTTATTTTCTCAGATAATAGAAGAATTGTTTGCTACATAAAATGTCAGAAAATAGTCTAAGGTGATATCATGAAATTGCTTCTTTTGTCCACCCAGTAGTCCCAAACTCAAAAATATTCAGTTTACTATCATAAAAAAGTCAGAACTGGAGAATTTTTGGTAATTCTGTTTAAGAAATTAGTTAAAAAGAGCTGCTAATGATTTTCCCAATGAATGAATTGATCCAGCTGTATAAGAAAATGACACCTGATAAAACAATAAACTATCAAAACACACAGAGTAAAAGCTGTGGAGAGAGAGCGCGTTTCAGTTTCAGAAGGATTCAGATCGATCTGATCTGAAACTGAAAATGGAGCGGCGTGATGGCTGAAGGCTGTTGGAGGACAAAGCCGCTGTTTCTTTTCTCTTTTGCTGCCAGAGACTGTAAAAGAGGAATGAAACCCAAAAAGAAGAGGAAGAGAGAAAAAAATAGAGAGAGAGGACAGAGCGTGTTGAGCAACAGACGAGAAGAAGTTATGAAAGAGAGAGAGCAGAAACAGGAGGGTGGAAAGAGACAAGAAAGACGTGAAAAGATGAAAAGATGCAAGAAAAATCAGATATTAAGAGTCAAAAGTGTAAAAATGTCGTCATGAGATGGGCTCTGTGTAGAATAAGTGGTGAGAAAGTGCTCTTACAGCTTTGTAGGTCTTCTTCTGGCCGGCGTGTTTCGGTGCCTTGCCCGGGTCGGCGCTGATCTCCACGTGCATGGCGTAGATGATGTCGAAGAAATCCTCCACCACTGCCACGCGCTTCAGGGACGAGTCCACCCCCGATACGCTGTCCACGCACTGGAAACAGAGGGGGGGGGGAGAAACTTTGACTTAATAACTCGTTTTCTTTGTGGGATTTCGGCCTTTATTTAACAGTTCACAGTGAAGACACGAAGACAGAGTGATGTTCAACATATGATGCGATAAATCATCCTGACAGACAACATGTTGGACGTATTGCATCAATTACATCTCACTGACCCCCAAAAAAACATTAAATTAATGCAAATTCCTGCACAAATAACTAACAAATAAATACCAATCATCTTACTTTATATTTTTTGTACCAAACTATGCTTTAAAACATTGTCTATTTTATATTAAACTTGCTCTTCTGACTTGCAGTACTTGCTTTCATCCTTAAATTTTTATCAGCTTACTATGTTTATATTGTTTTTGCAGCAAAATATCAAGACAAATTCCTCGTATATAAAAAAACTGATTCTGATAGAAACTCCCAAACCTCATGAACTTCTGTCTAAACCTGGTGTAAGATATTGAAAACATAAGATTCTGCAGCAGTGTGCGATATTTCTGTGCGTCCCGTTATTTTTCTATATCTTATGAGATTTTATAGACTGCACAACTAATTCAGTGATTAAAAAAACTAATTGATAGTGACATTGTTAGTTTCAGGCCTGCATGTGTCTAATCAGATGTAGGAAGCATTTTTCTATTTATGATCTGTCCTAACAAGTCTGTAATAATAATAAAACATCTAATCTATTCTTTCAAAATAAGAGCGCCGTTATTGACTTGTCTTTACTAGCTGCCATTAAAAAAGTTAAATGTGAGACAGTCGCTGGTTAACTGCAGGTATATTTACCGTGTGTGTATATAGACATTTTTTTTGCTGTCTTCTGCATCTGAGATCAGGAGTCGCATGTGATCACTGGTCTTGATTATTACAGGAATTCAATTATTTTGCTGCATTTGTGGCATCTTAAGCTTTTCTCACATATTGAAGATGAGCTTAAACATCATCTCTTCAGCTCCCGCACATACAAAAATCCACATTTTCTCTTTTTTGCTGAAAAACGACGACACAATGGCGTTAAATTTTGGTTGACTTACGATTATTAATCAGGTCTCGTTTGTCTCATTTCCATTTGAGAAACCCCTCCAGAGTTCGTCTTAACCCTGCAGATTACTTTTACAGATGAAATTCTCGTAGTTGTTGTCAAATATCATCATAACAACATGTAAAATTAGACTTTTTATGGCGTTAAATTCCTGTCAGAAACTCCTCTTTCATAAACACCCTCAGCTGCTGCAGATATTTAAAGTCTAATAAAATGTTTCAGCCGATTTCCTCCGATGTTTAATGGCGTGAAATAAATGCACGATGGATAATTACGCTTAAACGGCTGAGACAAAGACGCCGACACCTACAGGATGTTAACTAAACTTCCCAGAGGACGCACACACTAACACACACACACAGTTATACTGGGAAGTCTTGGGAACCGCCCTTTTTCCCACGAGGATGTGGGAGTGTGAGACGTACCCCTGGAAAGAAAGAAAGAGGGACTCGAAAGGGTGAGAAAAGAAAAAAATAAAAGTCTGTGTGTGTGGAAAAAAAGGGGAATTAAAATAAAAAAGACGAAGAAGAGTGAAAAAGAAGGAGAAGAAGAGTGATGGTGGGATGAATGGAGGCGGGAAGAGGGAGGATGGGCTTCGTTATACCTGCTCAATATGTGTCAGTGCACAACAACAGGTGGTGCATCACACACACACACACACACACACACACACACACACACCTCCTCCCCCAGCTGCAAACTTGGTGGTGGTGAAGCCCGCGACTACCATGGCAACCAATGAGAGCTGACCTGCCAGGTGAGTGTGTGTGTGTGTGTGTGTGTGTGTGTGTGCAGAAAAGAATGGGTTTGTAACAGTAATTGAGTCACTGGTGAACAGAGTGAGTCTTGGAGGAAGTGCACACACACACACACACACACACACACACACACACACACACACACACACACACACACACACACACACAGAGCAGAGTTCATGGTCTCTAACAAGAAAGAGATTTTACAGTGAAGCAATTAGGAGGTAAAAAAGCGTCACATGCAGTCCGCCTCTCTGGTTTGTCAGCTTGAAAACATTTTTACATTCAGATTCCTGCAGAGAAAAATATGTTTCTGCTGCTGCTTTAACTCCGGTCTGCTCGTTCTGGAGGCTGAGGTGTGTTGTGGTTTGAATTTCAGCACTGTGAATTCTGACATTTTCTCCACAAAAAAACAAGCAGGAAATCATCTTAAAAAGGATTTATCATAAGTGTTTGGATCAAGCAATCAAAGGTTGTTAATGTTAATGTGCTGATTATAAGAGAGAGGAGGGTAAAGATTTGCCTACAAACAGCCTAAAATAAGAAGACGGCTGGTCATGAATTAGATAAAGACAACAGCTGGGTTATATGGCAAAAGTGTAATTGTCATGATGATTTCAGAAAATTCAGAAAAATGTCCATTAAAGTGTCTTAAAGTCGCAGGTGAGTTCATCAAATGGCTCGTTTTGTTCAGACCAACAAAACAGCCCAAAAACGTTCGGTTTATTTTCACGTAAAAACTCAGCTAAAATGATTGTTTTCAGATTCATTTACGGTCAAACAACTTAGTGATCAATCGACTAATTATCAATCGTCAAGATCAGCTAAGTGAATCCAACATGAAATCTACTTTTTGCTCCTGTTTGGTCTCCACACTCCGTCTGTGCAGGTTTATCTGAAGCCTGTAAAACTAAAACAACGAACTAAAAAGCTTCACAGTTTGCGATCATTCTTTTTACATACATTTGATCTTTGTTAAAATAAAAATATTGATTAGTGGAGCTTTATCTTCTGTGCAGGACGACTAAAACTCTGGTAGATGAGCAGAAAAAAAAATAAAATAACATGGAGTCGAGCAGCTGAGGCCGCGCTGTCGATCTTCAAACCTGAAAGTCCACGGCTGCCTGACAGAATATTTCATTTCCACCGTCACGCGACAAAACCTGTTAAATATCCGGCCAACAGGAAGCGGGATGCCTGACTACCTGAGTGTGTGTGTGTGTGTCTGAAAAAGAGGGAGACCAGGGTGACAGGTGTGTGTGAGCAAGGTGTGTGTAAGGGGGAGGGCATTCGTGTGTGTGTGTGTGTGTGTGTGTGTGTGTCCTCATTATCCCTTAGCAGTGTTCCCTGCACGGCCTTTACCAGATGTAGAGCATCTAATGAAGAGCCAATGAACTCGAGCCTTTATGTCGCTTACATTACACACACACACACACACAAATAAAGACACACACAATCAGGACACTATCTCCTGACCTGCTGCCCTCTCTCTCTCTCTCTCTCTCTCTCTCTCTCTCTCTCTCTCGGTCTTCCTCTCTCCACACTCCAGCCGGCCCCCCCATCTCGGGGTGCAGGTACTGTAATAAGGGTTGCTATGGTAACCAGCTGCAGCTTATCACAGAGGGGATGTTTCTAATGCCCCCCCCCACCTCCCATCCACCCCCCCATCCACCCATCCACCCCCCCATCCACCCATCCCCAATGCCATTACAACTGCCAGGCAGAGAGGAGGAGGAGGAGGAGGAGGAGGAGGAGGAGTGATAGAGTGAAAAAGGAAAAGGGAAAAAGACAGTGGGATGTTTACTGGCTGCTGCAGGAGAAGGAAAGTAAAAAAAGGAGGAGAAGTGAGGAGACGACAGGAGAGACACGGGAGGTGAAGAAGAGGCCGACGATGACGACGGTTTGCGGTGCGACGCAGGTGAAGGAGGGATTAAACTGAGACTGTAATTACCACCCGGGAGCAGGACGGAGAGCTGATACACACTCAGAGTCACAATAATTTGGTTTTAATTACCAGATTTTGTTTCCTCATTGTTCCTTGAACTGTCAGTCAAACAGTCTCTTGCGAGTTTGTCCGTAAAACAAACCAACAATATAACACATTTATTTTTCAGTTTTAAAGACACAAAATTAAGAGTTTTGATGTGTAATATTATACACACATTAATTATTAATAATAATTAATATGTCAGATTACAAAGTGAAGGTTTTAAAATAAAAGTAAATACAAAGAAAAACTTCAATCTTCAAGATGTCGTATATTTTGGTCGTGTAAACCTATAAGTGGTTTTCAGGAAATTTCTATTAGAGAAGTGTCAAATATTTTTAAATAAAAACAAACTAGTCCTGTTACTTAAAACGAGGCACTTTCAGGAGAGAAAAGTGCAAATTTAACTGTTTAAAAAATGAAAGTTAATCTCTGATGTCGCACATAATGTCAAAGACTGTCTGGGGGTTTTTCACTTTGTTGCCATGGTGATGCTAGACTCTTTCTTAAGCAAGGTTAAAAAGGAAAAGTGAATGTGACTTGTTCTGTAGGTTTAATTTATTTTTATTATTCCTCACGCAGGACTGAAACAACAGAACAAGAGGTTAGTGTGTGTGTGTGTGTAATAAGATGATCTCCTGAGCGTGACTTAAACTTTGGTGTTTTATTTTTCCCACTGTGAGACAGGACCTCGAACGTGACGCTGTTGTTTCTGTTGTGTTTTGTGTGTTTACAGCGTGCCAGGCCAGGCGGTGCCCTTTCCTTCACACACACACACACACGCACACACACACACACACACACACACACACATCACAGGGGGGCCGGGGCACACACATGCTGGACACAGCTCCGGGGACACACACACACACACACACACACACACACACACAAACATGGGGAGAGGACATGTTTGTCCTCCACTGTCTGCTCACATGCTCGTTGTTCCTGATACCGGGACCGAATGTGACGTAAAACCAGCTCATGCACACACACACACAATATACATGAAGTAATAAAACCTTCACATGCAAGTGTGCACAAATATACACAGATTCAATTACACACATGCACACAGATACAGACTGCATCTTTCTCTCTCACACCCACACACACACACACACACACAGGACCTCCCCCACCTCTCCTCCTTGTGGTTGTAGGGCACATCACTGGCCCGGGACTGCAGCTTATGTGACAGCCTGCAACACACACACACACACACACACACACACACACACACACACCCCTGCCCCTTTGGCCCACATAGATGTGTGTGTTTGTGTGTGTATGTGTGTGTTGAGGGGACACCCTTAAGGCACAGCAGACAGGACAGCACAGCATGCATCCCACACACACACACACACACACACACACACACTCGGACGAACAGCATCCCCCCGCTTCCTGCTGGCCGAGCAGAAGGGTCAAAGTCAGAGAGAGGTGCGAGGGCAGAGCTGTCCGTCTGCAGGACTCACTCAAGTGAACACGCAAACAAACACGCAAACACACACAAACACACACACACACACAGGGCTGCATGTGCATGTCATGAGGCTGCAGGCTGCACACATGTGTCCGTCCTGTGTAGCAGCAGCCATGACAAAGAAGGAACATCCACTAAAACATTGACACTTCCCTATTTTTAGATATATTTCCTTTCATTTCAGAAACCCGGTGAGACGTGTGGCGTCTCTCTCGGGGTGGGGGGGTGGGTGGGGGAGGGTCGACTCATTAAAACATATCGGTTTCTCCGCTCACCAGCAACAGACCCATGACCCATTTTCAGGTCCCGTGCCACAGTTTGAAGACACAACACGGTGGCTCCCCTCCATTTTTATTTCCTCCAGCTGGTTTTTAAAAGGCGAGTCTGAAATAAAACACTCAGATTTCAAAAACAAAGAGAGTTATATGAATGAACCACGCTGGGTGACGTGTTCCTTCATTAAAATAAACACACACACTGCAGTTTGTTTTGACTCACACACATACACTCCGTCCTGCTGCCCCAAACACTCACTAGAGCACCAAAAGTGGATTCATCCGCCGCTGAAAATACTCCCTTTACTTTGTGGTAAAAACTACATTAATAAACTATCCTGAATATTTGTGACCCATTTTTTAAGATTTACATCTTCAGTTTTTTGTACTTCTTCTCATATTTGCCTGTCTATTTTGAGCTAAATAATAAAATAAAATAATAGAAATATATATAATACACCAGACTACTCCCTTAAAGACAATTAACAATAGATAAATCATTCATCTCATAAAGATAACCAAAAAGCTACATAAATAAATAAACACTCAGCGTATTTAATATTAATCAGTCTGGTATAATTCAGTCAATCAGTCAAGTATAATTGGAAAGTATTAAGTGAATTGAATGTAAATGAACAAAAAATAACCTGGCAACTATGAAAATCTAATGTAAACTAATCTTATCGTTAAGTTTTCCTCACAGTGAGTATAAATTTGCTTTGAGGTGATTTAACAAAACAATTTATAGTTTTTTTTTGGACAAATTCGGGAGGTTGTGTTATTTATTTTTTTCTTTCTGTGGATATATTCTTTCATTGTTCCTTATTTAATCTCTTATTTTATA
Organism: Scortum barcoo; assembly: GCA_023238725.1. Taxonomy (NCBI): domain Eukaryota; kingdom Metazoa; phylum Chordata; class Actinopteri; order Centrarchiformes; family Terapontidae; genus Scortum; species Scortum barcoo. The sequence goes on from CM041549.1 coordinate 26,538,575, forward strand.
TTTCTATGATCTTATTTGGTTTATTTTATCCTGTGGTATTAGACATTTACGGAGCTACAGCGCACACAAATGTGCGCCACATGTTGAAGTGTGTTTGAGTGAGTCTGTGTCAAATCAACATGATTTGATTTGAATCAATGTTTTACGTGTTTCGTTTGCAGGAAGCTGTCAGATGGAAACATTTAGCGTGAAAACGAGAGCTTTGAAAATGTAAAAGATGTTACTGGCGGTAGAGGCTGGTGTGCCTGTTGTTTGTACGAATTTGTTCCATTTCCACCCGACGTCGACCTCGCCTCTGAATCTGACCCTCCATCTCTCTCCTCTGACCTGCTGCACCTCCTCTGCCTCCATCCACACATTATTAGCAGCCTCTCTCTCTCATTTCCTCTGTTGTATTTTTGTGGGCTCTCTCCCTCCGTTCGCCTCTCCATCCCGTCTCCAAACCAGCCTGTTGCTAGGATACACATGGGGTCCATTCAGAGAGAGCTAACTGCCCCCTCCACCTCCTCCTCCACCACCACCACCATCACCCCTTTGCTCTTCCTCCTCCTCCTTCTCCAATACTAGGACAAATGCACACACACATACTTAAACATATACACAAACAGGGATACACACATGCTGACAAACTAATAAACACACATACAGAAAGGAGTCTGGAAACACACACCACTTCAGCCCAGAGGTGCCACAATGCAGCGCAGCAACACAATCAGGCGACAATCAGTCCAGTCGGTATTAATATTTCATAGATGTGTCACGTCAGGAGCGTTTCAGGCACAATAACATGCGATAAACAACGCAGAGTGACAATAAAACAAGCGAGAAATGTCTTTTCTCAGTTTACAGACTAATGCATGGTTGGAAAATTACTGCAGAAAAAAAAACATCAGCGTCCACATCCTGCAGATTTATAACTTTAGTGTTAGCAAGCAGAGAGGGAAAACACGAATGACTTTACTTCATTCAGTCCCAATCAAATGCTAACACACACAAAAAGAATATGTTTCTACCCTACCAAACCTGTGCATGAGCTTTGGTTGTTTAAAGGAGTTGAGACAAAAAAACAAACAATCCACCCCAACATCCAACCTGAAGTAGGTAAGTAAGATTAAATAAGGAAACCAGCATACTTGTCCACCTGCTCTGTTCTTTAAAACTAAGTTAATTAACCTCCAGGATGAGAGACAAGATACGAGCAGGAGACAGACTAACCTGTTGCTAAGAACAATAAAGTGGCGGATGAGTGAGTTTTAGCGACTTTTCCTCCTAAACTTCAACCCAAACCGGCCTCGTTTCCTCCCTCGTCTCTGTTGCCAAGACGACGCTGACATCCCAACGTGGAAACAAATAGCAGGTGTGAAGCTGACAGTGTTTAAAAATAAAAGCCGAAGACAAAACACGCTTCATTAATTATGACACTTAACTCATTCTAAAAAAAACAACAAAAAAAAAAACAGCATAAGGTGCGAGAAAAATAATTTATTTTTTTCTAATTTAATTTACTTTTTTAATCAACGAGTGTACAGATCAAATAAAACCTTCTTATGTTGAATATGTCGACAAGCAATCAAAAAAGGGGAGGACAGTTTGAAGTAAGGAGACGTGGAAATGTAAGAAGATGAAACACAACTAAGAAAGTTCAGTCAAAGTATCTGTTGTTGCAGCTCTGAAAAGTTATTTCAGAAACAACTAAGATGAGGTCGACAGTAGAATAACACCTTTCTTGTTATCAGATATTCTTGCATGGATTTGATGATGATTTGTGTTTGACTTTTTCCCCCCAAGCTGTCAAGTGTGATTTGAGGAGGACTGCAGGCTGCTTCGTCGAGAGAAACAGTCAGCGATAATCTGCCTCCGGTCTTCACATTCAGCTACAGGCAGCAGCTAAATGGGCCGTGACATAAAACAACACACACCTCCATCCCCTCCCTTCATCCATCCATCCATCCATCTGTCCGTCCATCACTGTGACCTGCTTCTATCCCATCACTCCGTCTCACTGTATCTCTCCATCTATCACCTCCGTCTCCACCCCATCTCTCTCCGGAGGATTCGAAAGTGCCATCCCGAACAGATGCTGCACATCTTCTGTCTCCACGCTGCCTTTTTCTCCTTTTCTGCCCACATAATCCTTCCTTCCTTTCATCTCCTCCTCCTCCTCCTCTTTTCATCCACAGGTTAGGACAGCAGGTTCATTCAGATTCAGAGGGCGAGCGCGTCGATCTTCAAGTTCAAGTTCAGGCATGTCATGTAAAGAGCATCTCTGCTGACCTGAACTCAGTGAAGGTATGCATGTAGGCAGAATTGAACGGAGACATCACTGTGTGTATTACCAGTTTTATTCACATTACCGAGGGTGGAGGTATTCAACAAGTTAATATTATTCTTCACAGTACAAAATGGGATGAATGACTCCAGCCTGACTCCAGCCTTCGGCAAACAATTGAGCACATTGAAGCGCTCAGAAACAAGCTGCATTGCTCTCAAGACCCAACTACATTTTCTTCACAATTAGTCTTAGAGTTTTGAGATGAAACGGAGAAAAACTTTAGGGGGCAGCCCTTCAGATCACATACATCATGTCTGACTATACCTTTACATATCCACGACAGCAGAGGATCTTTGAATGGAGCAATTACCTGTTCATGTGCTACAGCCTGACAGCGCTCTATTATGTGCTGTTTGTTGCCTTAATGACGCCAATGATCCATCTGTCTACAAGCCCAGATTAATATACAGGAGTTTTGTGATGGAAAATTTTACATTTGGAGTCTCTAAATCATTCAAAATGTTTGAAAGCACATAATGTAAACTATTAAGCATGATAAGATGTATTATATACAAAAAAAAGCAGAGAATTAAAACATTTTTGGTGACTTTCAGATGAGAAATATAACAGTGATGACGAAGATGTTGCTGATGATGATTACTGTTATGATAATAGTGATAATGATGATTGCGATGTGATTGTGATGGATGCGGACACGAGCGCACATAAACACGCGTCGGAGGAGCTCTGAGCTAATTATCCAGGAGCGTTGGCAGCGGGGGCAGAGAAAGGGGCATTGTGGGAAAAGGAGGAAGGGTTTCTGGGAGGGGTGGGGTGAGGGGGGATGAACAGTGAAGAGCGATCGGGAGAGACAAGGAGAAAAGGAGGAGACGGTGGGGGGCGGGGGGGGTCTGTGGGGAGACCGAGTGGAAGAGGAGGGATGCTGGAGGGAGGAGATCGGAGAGGAAAGGGAGGAAGGGAGGAGGAGGAGGGGGGAGACGTGATAATGAGAAGCCCGTTATCCCACAAGATCTCCTCCTCCTCCTCCTCCTCCTCCCTCCTCCTCCTCCCCCCTCCAGGGAAAAAGCCTGGTGAAGATCTTTCTCCAGTGAAACGGACTGAACAGGTGAATCCTGATGGAAACTATCGACTGGTTTTTTCCATTTCATCAGCTCCACGTTGTGCGAGGAGCAGGGTGGAGCTAAATGCCAGCAGATGGAAAGGTGGTTTTATTGGAGGCTTTGTGAAACAGTGAAAGCAGGTAAACACTGAGACGAAATGACAAACAACAAAGGAAGGGGAGTGATATATATAAATATCTATACATATAGTGTTGGAGGCAGGTGAGGAGATTAACGAGGGAACAGGTGAAACTAATCGGGGCGGAGCAGGAGATCAAACAGGCAGGAAGTGAAGAAGTGTCCGACATGTGAGGAGGAGGGGTGAGTCTACAAAATAAAACAGGAAATGTGCAAAACTAAACTGAAAAACAGACAAAGATAAGAAGAGGGAACGAGAGATATCAAACAGAGCAAACTAAGAGAGACAAACAGGATCGTAAAGAGCACGGGGAGGGAGAAAAATTAAAAAACACTAGAGACACAAGGCAGGAAAATGACTCTGCACTTCGGACATAAAGGAGCTATGAGGAAGATGAAGACGTGAGATTAAAAGGGACGTTGATAAGCCTTGAGAAAATATCAAATGTAAAATAAAAAGCGGGTGTAACTCCCAAAAAAGGCTCTCTCATTACACTGATCTCTGGTACTGATTAATCCATTCGGCTTTTGCAAACACCTTCTATCTTCGCTGCATTTCAGAAGTAGAAGCTGGATGATATTTTGCTTTGCTGAAGCAGCATTTAGAAAAAGAAGAAAAAAAAACTCTGAATCAGGCCAGTCTGGTTTTGGTTGGTTCACAACGGGGAAATGACCTGACTGCGAGAGATGAGCACAAAACAAAGCTTTGCACACAAGATGGACTTTGTTTTAAAGCCTGAAAATCATATCTGTTATTTTTAAAACACAATGTATAGGATGCTAACAATAAACTGGTCATACAACAACATAAATTCAAAAAAGCTAAGTTTTATTTTATCATCCATCAAGATATTGGGTTGTATAGTTATTAACACTCACCACACAATTGCCAATCTTTTCTGAATTCATTAATAAGTAAGTAGATTAGAAAAGTTATAGGCAGATTCTGGCTGCAAAGGTTTCTAAAATATATATATATATATATATATATATATCCATGTATATCAATCATATATCATATATCAATAAATATTCACAGCATCTAGTAAGTCACACACAGGCTGAAGTAACTGGGCTTACAAGAGCAGTATGACCCCAAAATAAAGAGGTTGCGCTGCGATTTGATCATAATAAACAGGTCAAAATGATGCTGAAATAACTCCATCATGATGTCAATTTGTACAAAGTCTGAATTCACACTCTGTCAGGTTTGTTCGCAAGACGAGAAACAAACAACTTTTAAAATGATTTTTTCCTGAATGGAGTTCTTCTTGAGATCAAATGTCAACAAGCTTTCTCAAGGTTTGCAGACGACACCTTCAACGTTTTCCTTGTTGTAGTTGGAGGAGAAGGCCCCTCACAGCGTTCGCTCAGAGAATCTATTCATCTCTGTTTTTTATGTCTCGCGAAGGACGACAACACGATGGGCCGACCTTCACTTCTCCCTTCACGGCAGCGTCAGAGAGGAAACTGATTTTACTGCACAAAAAAAGCACGTCTCAAGAAGTGATTTGGTATCAGGTTTCAGATTTGACCTTCGAGACATCAATTCAACCAACGACAAGAGATGACTGCACTTAAAATATGTTTCAGGAAGACAAAACAGTGCTGAAGAACAGACAAAAAAAAAAAAAAAAATTAAAATCGGTGTTTTGATCAAAAGCAGGTGAGAGGGAGATTTCTGCAGAGCTCAATATAAAGACTTCACACACATTACATGACTGGTGGGAAAAGCACAGGTATTAGTGATAATATTAACACCAGCTCACTCCCAGTTAGACCATGTGAACGCTGAAGTCGCTAAATGAAATTCAGCCATCATTAACTCCCACCATAATGTGTCAAAATGTCTTGAAGAGAAATGAAAACACCATTAAGATTTGGTGGAAATCAACTGTAGAAAACCATGAATGGACAAGCTTTGACGTCAAACTATTTGGCAGATTTTAATCCAAACATAACGTCGGCAGACACCGCAGTGAAAGCGGTTATATAACCCGAGCACAGAAACCATAGTAGCGATACGGGAGCTGACCATCTGCTGCGGGACAGAGAGTACAAATATGACAACACAAACAAGAAAACTCACACCTAATCAGGGCGGTCTAACACTCGTCCTTCGCACATTAACAGGAAAGCATCAGGTAAACAGCAGCAGAACTTCAGGAAAAGAAACAACGACGGAGGAGCTGAAGTGAGTGCAGCAATTTATGGATGCAAACTAACACCTTTAGAGCTAAATTTAATGTACAGATGGGGGTGTGGATAAAGATGCAGCTTATCCAAGTGCTAAAATGTGTTACTGAAAATATGATTGTGGACCACGAGCTCTTCCAGCACAAAGAAAATAAAATGCTCACATGCAGGATGAAGCCTGAAAATGTCTGCGGATTAACATCTTATTTCATTTTAAAGGCAGTAAATTCTGACTAGTATTTTTAATGTGTTGTGGTATTTCATTGTCTGGATATCAATTTCTACAGATTAATATCAAAATCTATAAATTAAGATAAAAATATCTAGCATCAATCTAACAAACTTCGGCCTTTCCTGTTTCCTCCAGTTTACCTGCTCCTGAAGCTCCTACATGTTCCTGTTTCTCTGATCCTCTTGTGGCTATGTGCGACAGAAATACATGACACTGGGAGGATGATGGGAAATTCACTTGAAGTCCGAATGGCCACACAGAGAGACGTTTGCACTTTCAGTCCACAAGCTGCTCAGAAAACACAGAGACGAGACGAGGGAGGAGAAAAAAATCCCACCTGAGCCACCTCAGTCTTTGTATCTGACGTTACAGCCCGACCTTCACCAGCTCAGTTTGGCTTTTGTTTTTATTTTTACAGCTGTGAGAGGAAGAGGACTGTTTTTGGGGAGCAACTAACTAATGCATTTATGTCTACTCCAACAGAAAGCAGGACACAGAGGCATGTAAACACCTTATCCAGGTTCCTGAACTCTCTTTGTTGATACAGAGATGGAGAGAAATCGAAACACACCTGCACAAAGATGATCCGAAACAGGATACTGTTAACTTGCACCAAAAACAATTAGAGTCTGATTAACTTACTGGATGCTCTGATTGAGAATAACTGAAATTTCTTACTCAAAATAGGCAAAGATATCACTTGGAAAAACTGCAGACAAATAAAAAACACCTCAACATGTTTCTGTGAGATGTTGCAGCTGAAGTTGAAGCACTTAAAGCCATTAAAGTGTCTGCTGAACTTTCACTGCTGAAATCAGCTGATGTGAAATCATTTGGTTTAAGGTTTAAGCTCTGCAGGTGGCTGATGTCGTCGTCAGTTTGTACGCAAGTAAGCACTGAAAGCACTGAAGAGTAAAAGCTGAGAAAAGTTGTCAGAAGCAGCAGAATAATCAGTTGATATTTAAGATATGAAAGCAGCTCATTAAAGCCAACGAAATTTCAGTTTTTCAAGTTGAAGTCAGCTGATATGTTTGTATTGACAGCAGCTAAAATGTCCTTAAAGTATTTGTCAGTCTCAGTCAATAAAAAAAACTAAAAAACGCTAAATGCCGCTGAAATGCCGTGAGGTGTGAAGAGATGAAAGCACCTGAAGTGTAGAAATAAAAGTAGTTAACCAATTAAGATACCTGAAGTGTGAGTTAGTATGTAAGCAGATGAAGGGAAGAAAATCAGTTGTGTCAGTGACTGAAAGAAAGAAGTTAAAATGACAAAAAGAATTTAAATTTGAGCTGAAGCTGAAGCTGAAGCGCCAGATATAGTTCAAGTGTGTGAACTGCTCAGTTGGTATTTAAGCAATGACAGCAGTGTTAAAGAGCAGAAATTAGTGTCAGCTGACGTGAAAAACGCTAAATGTCGTCTAAATGAAGTGAAGAGATGAAAGCAGTTGAAATTTCCATTGAAGATAACTGAAGTGTGAGTTTAGTTTAAGGGGGAAAAAATCAGTTGTGTGAAAGAAATTTAAACTGCAGTTAAAGATGAAGTGTTGAAGTGTGAGCACTGTAAATCTTTAAAGTATTGATCAGCATTTAAGTAGAAACAGCAGCTGAAGTGCCATTTAAAGAGTAAAAAAAAATCATCTTTAATCTCTTATCAGACTCTTCACACTGAAATTAATCTTGACTTTTTTGGTGATGAAGCTCGGAGAGTTTTTATATTTCCACATAAAGCTGAACAGACAGTATCATTTTGGAAGTTGGATGTGTTGGTAATCTCGGAGGGGCCGACTGTGACTGACTGGTCTCATTAATTATGCCTGGTGGCTGGTGTTAATATGCCGGGCTGCCTTTCAGGTGGGAGCGGGGAGCGATGAGAGGGAGGAGAAGGTCAGGAGAAGAGGAGGAGGAGTGACGAAGGTGGAAATGAAGCCTTGAACTGGTGCCTTGCAGTCTAATTAAGACTGGTGTTAATTTCTTTTCACCATCGCCGCGGCCAAAGGAGCCGCTCACCATGGCAACAGGAGAGCACCGAGGGGGGAAGAGAGCCGAGGGCTGTCTAGGAAATATACGCCGTTGGTACTGTATGTGTCAAAAAGAAATACCAGCACTCTTAAAAACTCGATGTAACTGACTGAAAATGCATCGCAGCGGCTCGGCTTTACATCGTTCTTTCCATCTTTGACCTAAATAAAATCTACCACCGCCTTCAGCAGCCAAGTATTTCACAGAAAGTCCCTCCTACTCCTGCAAACCTGCCAATTATCAGCTATTTTGTCTTTAAGCTGCCTTGGGTATCTCCATGTTTTACCACAAAAACTAAAAAAGGATTGCATGACCTTCTATGGGATGAATAGTTTGTTAAAAACCCTTTCAGATGAGTGGAAAAGTGTAAAATAAAAAAAGGGAGATTTAATTTAACTAAAGCAGATTTTTCAAAACAAAAGTGTGGCTTAATTAAAATATTTACAAAAAAATGAAAAAGGTATTGGATTAAATTAAAGTTAGTAAGAGTGTTTGATTCAGTTTCAATCTACTATTAAAATGGAGTTTTTTTGTTTTATTCTCATTATAATAGGGTCGGTTCATTTTGTGAAAAAGTGGTTTGCTTTAAGTGACTTCAATTGTAAAATATATACAGAGTTGAGTTTTTACACCAAACTATTTGATGTTTTATATTTCTAGCACATCTCTTCTTCTACTAAAAACCTTTTTTAATCTGCTGTATCGTTTGCTAATTTGCCATTCAGCTAATAAATCTTCACATCTTACTGACATATTCATTATTTCTAAGTGAGCTCCTAAAATAAGAAAAAAAAATGAATGAATGAAAAATAAACTGGAACGTAAAAGCTCGAACAGAGCACAGCAAGAGAACAAAGTTTTGTGTTTGTACAAAAATGTCAAAGTTTATTATGTTTAATTAGTCAGGGGTAGACGACGAGTGAGTGAGTTCATTATTTTAGACCGAGAGGAGCTCAGACTGAGCTGTATTTACCGCTAAATCATTGACGGCATGGCAACCGTCTAAATTCAGCATCACCAATTAAGACTTGGAGTACTTTCTCTACAAGTTATCACGTTGTTTTTTTATCCTCATCCAACCAATTATAGGACAAACTTTCCTCTTTGTTAGCAGGAGTTTTGTTAAACTACTATGTTAACTGGAGAAAGGTGGGTTCAGGTGTCATCGTGTAAAGGTGTTCATCATGTTGTACAACTTTAACTTTGACTGACAGCAAAGGTGGTTAAAAAAAAAGAGCAACTCATCATCAGCCACCAGATCGTTTTTAGTTTGTGTGTCTGTGTGTAAATGGTGTTTTTTCACACGATTTAATCTACATACACAAGATTATCTTTGCATAAACCTTGACTGATCTCCAGGTTTTCTCTCACACATGAAACAACACAATCAGGAAGACGAAGAAGAAAAGGAGGAGGCTGCAAGAAGGTAAAATGAACATGAACAATAACAGTTGGAAATGACCCTGTTTGTTAACCTCTTCAGTAGAGAGGATGTCAAGAGGACAGATTTTATATTAGACAAGAACTATACAGGAACTAAAAGCAGTGTAAACAGAAATATTCTTTTGCATCACATACATTTAAAAACATTAAAAAATTAATCCACCAGGTCCAAAATACTGGACAAGAGCCTTAAAATACAGTTTACAGGAGGTGTCCTGGTGGCTGAATGGTTCAAATACATGCTATAAACACACGGTGCCTGATCTGATTCTGGATGAAGACCTCTGATGCATTTAACACCCCCTCAGTTTGTCTGCTCCTTGAGTTCTGTCTGTCTCTTTACTGTCAGATGTTGAATACAAGCAAAAATGCCAAAAGATAAATTAAGAATATACAGTGATAGTGCTCACAGCTACAGGCAGAATCATTCCTTTACAAACTCTGTTTTAATAATCTGCTTGGAGTAAACAAATAATCGTCTTACAGTGTTCATTTTGGGTCTTTACATACAAAATAACCAAGAAAAAAACATTTAACTTTGTCTTTAACTTTATTCTCATGATACTTTTTTAAAAAAGAAATCAAACCACCGCCGGCTTTTACTTAAAAGACGATGTTTGGACACACTCGTTTCTCACACTCGGAGAAAAATATTGAATCGTGACCCTTTGAATCATAACTGAATCATAAGGTGACTGACGATTCCCACATCTAATGATAATCAATCATCTAATGTTTAATCAATCCAGTGCAGATCATTTTGATTGCTGTGACGTCTGGATTACACTTCATAATCCCTCCACAGCAACACAAAACAGAGGTGTTTCAAATATCATATTATTTAGTGGTACGGCCCTTTAATGGGGTTTCCAGCTTCTTTGAACACACACACACACACACACACAAACTGTCTGTCTGGACTCTCTGTAACATAATTACGCCACCGGTCAGCGACATACAGCTGCTCAGCATGGGTTGAGCTGTCCACACACACACACACACACACACACTTGTCACCCCTTCTGTCTGTGAGCGGCGACACACACTCTCAGACAGCAGGGTGGGGGGGGGGGGGCTTTGCCTCCATTGTGCTCCAAGACATCTGACACTCACACTGATCCACAAACAAAGACAACGACACACGACGAGTAGGTGTGTGTGTGTGTGCGAGCGTGATTCTTTGTGAGTTGCTGTAGCCTTGGACATGTTCACACACACACACACACACTCAGAAGTGCAAACAAATCAGCAGCAGTCACTTTGCAGGACCTTACTGCTGCTGACACAAAGAGGGAATCAATTGGCGGCACGAAGGAAATAAACGAGTACAAACACTCTGAAAATGGACTAGATATTCTTTCAAAAGGTCAAGAAATACAGTGTCGGAAATCCAAAACAACACGTAGACAAAAAGGGATTGAATGTCAGACAAAAACAGTACAAAAAATTCAAACGAAACTGAAAACTCGAACAACGAACCGACACAACCACGTCGATACCCAAAGAGAGCTCGAGCAGCAGAGACCGAACTCACTCCCCACCTGCAGGGGGAGCCGCTGGACAAAGATCTGCTCACCTGGTTCCTCCATGCTAAAGGAAAGAGTATTTTATTTTCATTTATTGATTTACCACATTCAGTGCCTTTTATATTGCTTTAAATAGTTTCATAAGCTATAATTTCTTACTTCATTAGGACAGTGTGCTCTGATGCGTTTTGCCTTTTAGATTCAGCCTAAACAATTTGCTTTATTTATTTTCGTTTGACAGTTTATCATTTATTCGTAAAGCAGGAAAGGCAGTGTAGCCCACCTTACGTTCTTATTGCTCTTCATTGGCTGTGTTCTGCATGTAACGATCAATCAATAAGTATTCATCCAACAAAGCTCCACCGGACAAATGGCTAGTGTATGTTCAAATTTTATCAGCCACTCCACAGATTATGATTGCTTTTTGGCTGGTGAGTGAAGCAAATCTACCCACCACTCACATATTTTACCAGCATCTGACTCGAGATTAGTACTAATTTTTTACCCTGCCTCGAACGATCGATTATTATAATTTTCATTTCATTGCTGATCTTTTTTCCACAGTACAGCTCCTAAAGTCGAAGCTGACGTCTTTAAATAGTTTGTTTTGTCGAACCGAAAGTCCAAATCCTAAATATATTCAATTTACTGTAACATAAAACAAACTTCCACAAAGATTAAAATCTGGGGATTTTACCAAGAGATTTAATCATCGAAAATAAGATATCATGATCTTGTTTATGCAGCGTGCATGTTTCAGCAGGGTGAAGGCAATAATAAAGATGCACCTGTGTTAGCCTTTCTGCAGCCTGAAGCCTAATTTAATGCAAACTAAATGTCAACTAATGTGTTAAAATCACATTAAATTTTGATCTATCGTCTAAAGAGCCGATCAGCTCTACTGAAGTTTTATTTGACAGAAGGGGGAAAAAAATGTGCAACTTCATCAACAGCAGCTTTTGTAGTTTCCTGGACTGAGAGATTGAGATCCGGACACTTGACAGGAAGGTCAGCACAGGGTCACATTACCCAGCAGGCAGCAGTGTTTAGAGTTACGGCTCCGTATTCTGCCAAAACCTTCGCCATCAAGTCAGCCAAAGATGTCATAGCGTTGATTTTTTTTTTTTTTTGGTGCCTGTTTTGTTTTCCATCAGTACTGCCCGCTGCTTCACCCAAGATCTGGCCCTCACGTAACCCCTGGCACAGATGAACAGTCGCTTACTCACACAGGCTTCGGATAGGTTCGGGTCAAAGTGAGGCTAGGACACACACACACACACACCAGAGTCCTACCAATTCATGTCAATTTAGGGTTTTTATAATGACAGAAGAAGGGGCTCTTTGAGATAGCAGAGATCACTGAGGCCTGATAGAGGGGGCCACCCCAATTAAGCTGTCCCTCCTCCAACAGACACACTATCAGACCCCCAGATGCACAGGACAGAGTGTGTGTGTGTGTGTGTGAGAGTAAGCAATTTGTCTCTGGGACAAATTGTTTCTGTTGCTGCAAAAAGAGGACATAGGACACACACACACACATACATCCGTCTATTTTACCTAAACATACTATTTCCTGTCCCACCATGGCGCTGATAAAGAGGCGGGTCGACGCAAGCCCCGTGTATCAGTGCCGTCTGATTTTTTCCCTCATCTGAGCATTTACATTTCAGCCGTTTGGGTATTGTTCTCAAGCAGCGAGACTAATCACGAAGGCCAGCGGGGGAATACATTAAGCATCAATTTGTGGCTTCTTAAAAATCACAAGCGAGTAAGAGTAATGAGGGGCAGAGTCACAGCAAAACAAACACCGGCATGAACTATACGTTAAGTCTTCTTAAGCTCCTCACTGGAGGGGGTGATTTTTTTTTTCTTGCTAACATTCAGGCTCACCCAGATCTGTTGTTTTCTAACAGTCAACAGCACAAATCACATCATATTGTACATACTGTCTGATTTCTATTAGATTTTTTTTATATTTTATTTTTAATTCTATATCTAATGGACACTTCTGTCTTGCAGTACTTGCTTTCCTCTTATATTTTATATGTTTATTGTTATGCATCAACAAGTCAAATTCCTTGAATGTGAAAATCTACTTGTAAATAAAACTGATTCTGATTTTGATTTTTTCAGTTCTGAAGTTCTGATGGAATCCAGCTCCTTGAGAGGGGCTGGACCCTCCACTACTCTGGAGTTGCCCAGGGTGAGCGAGCGGCGGCGAGCTGGTGTGGGCTTGCTTATAAGCTCCCCAGCTCAGCCGCCATGTGTTGGAGTTCACCCCGGTGAACGAGAGGGTCGCTTCCCTGCGCCTTCGGGTCGGGGATAGGTTCTCTTGCTGTTGTTTGTGCCTACGGGCCGAACAGCAGTACAGAGTACCCGGCCTTCTTGGAGACCCTGGGAGGGGTACTTGATAGTGCTCCGACTGGGGACTCCTTTGTTCTACTGGGGGACTTCAACGCTCACGTGGGCAACAACAGTGATACCTGGAGGGGCGTGACCGGGATCTGAACCCGAGTGGTCTTCTGTTATTGGACTTTGTTAAATACTTGAATACATATTGACCTATGCTAGTAGTCACAGTTTGTCCATAACGAACACCATGTTCGAGCATAAGGGTGTCCATCAGTGCACGTGGCACCAGGACACCCTAGGCCGGAGGTTCGATGATCAACTTTGTTGTCGTTTCATCTGATCTCCGGCCGTATGTCTTGGACACTCGGGTAAAGAGAGGGGCTGAGCTGTCAACCGATCACCACCTTGTGGTGAGTTAGATCCACTGGCAGAGGAGGAAGTTGGACAGACCCGAAATGTATTGTGAGGGTCTGTTGGGAAACCGGGGTGGTGGTCCCTCTTTTTTAAAAAGGGGGACCGGAGAGTGTGTTCCAATTACAGGGGGATCACACTTCTTGGCCTCCCCTGGGAAGGTCTACAGGTACTGGAGAGGAGAATTCAATGGCCGATAGTTGACCCTCAGATTCAGGAGGAACAATGCGGTTTTCGTCGTCCGGTCGTGGAACACTGGACCAGCTCTATACCCTCCACAGGGTGCTTGAGGGTTTATGGGAGTTTATCCAACCAGTCTCCCCATGTGCATTGTGGATCTGGAGAAGGCACATCAGCTTAAATATGAAATTGTCAACGCTTACTTCAGTGACGTCCACGTTAACTTCTGTACGACAGCCTGCTGCTTGTTACGTCTTTATTATTCTTCTTTCTTCACACATCAGCGCAGGGCCACGACTAGCTTCACGATGGAGTCTGATATTGCCTAAATTTTAAAAATAAGCAAAAAAAAAGCGCTAAGACTGGAAGTGTGAACGTGAGCTAACAGTCTCCAGTGAAACGTTTGCTGGCTAGCTGCAGCTAAATGGACTGTCTAAATCAGAGGCAGCTTTTCTACTATATCAAACACGCATGTTTACAAAATTACTAAAACAAGCGAAGCAAAAGTGAGTTAGGAGGACACAGAGATGGCGAAGGGTCAAATGTCCATATGTGGTAAACCGGTGAGGGATCATGTCGCTGTCACAGCAGCTGTCTGAACCTCCTCCAGGACAGATTGGATAAAAACATATATCAAAAATATATATATGAACATGATGAATAAATAAAAAATTGTCATTTTAGATATCATATTCATGATTTTTTGTGTGGTGGTTATTATGTATTATGTAAGTTATTTTGTAGAAGTAGTGGATGCATCTGACCCGCCAGCATCAATTTCGGTTACCATAAAAACTGAGAAGAAGCAGTTAACTTAAAGTTTTTTGTTTACGTAAGTTGACTTTCAAATATTGCCATTTTTCCGTCTCTGACACAGGAGAAATCTGCCCAAAGATCTCCTAAAGATCTTTTAAAAAGCTGTAAATGAGCACAAGACAAGCTCAGTAGTTTCGTGCTGACTCTCCAGTTTGGTGGTTTTAAAACATGAGCACAGTGCAGGGACAGTGGGTCAGAGGCTGAGCGGTGTTTTCTCACCAAAAACAGTGTGACACACCAGAAAAGAGCGTGATGAGCCAACGAAACATGGAGCAACCCCTGAGCACGAGGCTCTGCTTCAAACCGGTCAACTCTCGTCTCTCTCCACAGCTCTGGTCGATGTCGGTGAAAAGAGAAAGAGAGAGCGAGAGCGAGAGAGAGAGAGAGAGAGAGAGAGAGAGAGAGAGAGGGGGAAGCAGTCATCACATGTGCTTGACACCGCCGTCTAGATAGCAACTATTATTAGTCCCAACAAACCACTCAGCACTTCCTTCTTTAGCTGGA
This sequence comes from Scortum barcoo, assembly GCA_023238725.1. Classification (NCBI taxonomy): domain Eukaryota; kingdom Metazoa; phylum Chordata; class Actinopteri; order Centrarchiformes; family Terapontidae; genus Scortum; species Scortum barcoo. Next base: position 26,553,784 of record CM041549.1, read on the forward strand.
GCTGCAGACTCTGTTCGCTGTTTTCTTACAAAGGCTGTAATGGAGGCGCTTGATGTGCCAAAGAAACAAAAAAAATGTTAAAAATCAATGCATCGTTGTCGCATTAATCTTCAGACATTACCACAGTTTGACTCACTGTTTGAGGTTTGCAGCTGGATTTCTTGGGGTCGTGCATGAAAACCGGTTTATTTATTTATTCGGCGAGGACGACGGAGGGATCAACATCCTCAAGCAAAATGGTTAATGGGACATGTGGTTTGGGAACCTGACTGAGAAAACGTGATTACTGACCTTATTCGATCATCCAGTTTACTCAGGTTGTAAAACTGGACTACTTAATTTTTATTAACTTATATTGGAACAGAGCCCTTTAATGAGCAAAGACCACTCGCTTCCTTCGCGGTGGATGATGTTGGATTATGTTTGTTTTGACATGGGCCTCACTTGGTTTATGGTGAAGGTTACGTGGTTATTTCACATTAAAAGTCCTCATCGGGTTAATACGAACATTACAGCGAGCACAGTCATTCATAAAAGGCTGCAGATCAGCTCTGATGTGGTCTCATTTGTTGATGTTGTTGATGTTTGCAGATGCAGAACAACATCTGGCTTAGTCTAGAAATGACACGAGTGGCGGCAAATAGTAATGTGACCAATAGGAGGTATTTCACTCGCATTGTTTATTTTATATTTACAGACAGAAAGATACTGGATTACACTTACACAATACACTTTCTTTCAATCATCTGCCTGGTGTGTGTGTGTGAGGCAGAAATCACTTGTCTCTCACACACATTCACTTAGAAAGAGCCACACAATGACTACAATTAACACCTGCTGTATTCATTTTGTAATTAGCAGGATTTTTTTCCTTTTATAACAGCTTGATGCTTTTTTGACTGCAAGGGACATTCAGAGTAAAATGAAAACAGTTCAGTGTTACTGATAAGGCAATTAAACATTATAAAGACGTATTAACTGGATCATCCCGAACACACGGGTATATACGTTTGAGTATTTTACATTAATAAGGGTTATTCGTGCACCTCATGGCCAGATTCTCTTCCAAGTTATAAATCAAAGGCTCCCGGCAGGAAGATGGGTGGTTGTGCTGCTAATTAAGCTAATTAAAAAGAGCCCTGTTGAATTAACTGAGGTTTTTTTTTCTCCACCACAAGTCAGTTGAGCAAACTTGCCTTTCATACCCTGATTTTTAATAACCTAAGCTTTCTGGTGGAGCAAAAAGGACCAAACTTAACCGGAGAGGATGCTGAAATGTAGCACAAGTCCCAGGCTGGGTTTAAAAGAAAAAAACACAACAGCCCTTCAGACACCTGAACACACAAACCCACCTAGGAAGCTTCGTTAGTGCTTTAAAACAACGTGTTCTTCACTTCACAATGAGTTATCAAAGATGAAGAAAAAAGTCAGTTTAACCAACGGTTTGGTGCGTCTAAACAGTGAGATTTAACTGTTAGCATAGCATGAAGCACTCATTCTATTTCCTCTAATAAACAAATAAAAGCTGGTAGTCAAATAATTGTTGTAAAACAGAATTAGGCCAGTGGATAAATTTCTGGTCATACAATGTGCATGCCAACTTAGAATAATGTACATTTTGATCGCTTTATAATCAACATAATAACACGTTGTTGTGGATTACTCATCTTGAATGTTATTATCCAATTTCAGATTTGTATGAGTGTAAATATCTCAGCCAAACAGTATTTTATAGTAACATAAAAATGCCACAAGCAGCAGTAGGGTCAATGAATTTTCCCAAAAAATGATTTTGTCCACCTATACAATACAGGGCTTTTAATTTAAAATCAATAAATGGTAACGGTAAATGGGATGCTTTGTTTTAAAACAAGACTAAATATTCATATCAAACAGAGGGAATTTGAAATAAAGGCCTGTCTCTAATATAAGCCCGCTACAAATAAAGGCCTGTAGGTGAAGAAATACTTTTAAGGAAATGTGGTATATGCCTTAAGTTCCTATTTACAACTCTCATTAAATTGTTGGAGATGTCTCAATTTTAGATTTTAACACCTGCAAGCCAAACAAGCATTTTTAAGTTTTATCCGGTTCACTTTGTATCGCCGTCTCTCCCGACAATAGCATCCCACCTCCAAACATGGGACTCTTTCAGCAGCTGTAACTTAACCAGCACAGCAACTAACAACTATTTTCATGATCAATAAATCAATTCATCAGATTGTCTATAAAAATATCGTGGAGTCCCTAAAGCACAAGGTGATTCATTTCTTAATCTGACCAAACAACTGTCCAAAGAAATATATATATATATTCACATAATATACAGACAAAGAAAAACAGCAAATATGAACAATTAAGAATCTGGAGGACACTAATGTTCGGCTTTATTCAAGAAGCTGATTCATCGTTGAAAATCCAACCACAACATTAAATGGAACAGTGATTTAATGTGGCTTCAGCATCACTGTGTGGGGCCTTTTACGCTCTTGTTTGGAAGCCATCAAGTCCCATTTCCAATGAAAGTACACTGAAAGGGAAATTCCTCAACAACATGACAAAAGCCATTTATTTAAAACCACAAGCAGTGATGATTTTCTGAGGACTGTGAGAGGAAGAGCAGCTACAATTTGCCAATATGGCCGTAAGAAGGACCAGACCACTTAACTAATAAAGTGACATTTTAAAACCAGCACAACACAATCAGATAAACAGTGTCTGACTGATCGGGTATTTCTAAGGAAACAGAAAAATGCTCTTCCTTCATTTTTATCTCTTGATAAAGAAGACAAGTTAATAACTGTGATGCCCGTTCACCGAACAATAGATGCATCTTTGGTGTGCACTGCTTTCATGCATATCATATTTTCGAGCATACTGAAGGTCAGGGCTGCTGTGTGAAAACATTAATTCAGTATTTCATGAAGCCCGGAGAGATTTAAAGAAGACAAAAAAACAAAACAAAACAAAAAAAGTGATAAAGCAGAGCAGCATGTCAATCAAAAAGGTAGAGAAAATGGGAACGCAAACAAAAGGGAAGGAATTAGCTGCATTTTTTTTGTCACTTTAACTAATTAATATTCATGTCAGTCTTCTAATATGTCCTCTCTTTAAACCCTGATTACATGTTGTGTGTTTCACCTGTGTGTTTTAGCTGTGTGTTTTACTGTTATTTCTATTTATGCCGGCTGCAAAGTAAACCTAAGAGCCCCCAGGAGAGCGAAGATTTCTCTATGTGATGGACTCTCAACCTCTTTTTCTTCAATTCCTTCATCCCTACGTTGTCGTTTCAGACCTCAGAGATCAGCTGAACAACACACTTATCATCTCATCGTCTCACACACGCTTATTATCTGTCGGGGTGGCTGTCTGATCAGCTGCTGCTGCAGTCGGGTCATACCCCTCGCAGCACGGCGCTGAAGAGAGAGAAAGCAGGATGCTGATTTGAGCCATAAACAAAGCATTAAGATCCCACATAGCTCAATACATCCAGGCGCCTGTTTCTCACCTCGCTCAATAGGTAGAAGACGAGGCGAGACGAGGGGTTCAATCTGCACGGCGAGATTTAAAAAAAAAAAAAAACATGCTAACACAGTTTTTCCTGCTGTTGCTGTCATTCTCCATCATCTGATGTTTACTTCCTGTATTGCTAAAGACATCAAATCTCGCTTATAAGTTTTATTTTGAAGATGATGACTACAATAACAAGTTGCTCAATTTCTTACTGAGCAGCTCCACTGAGTCATTTGGGACTTTAAAAGAAAAAGGCTGGTGATATTCTCTATTTTCCTTATTGCCAATAAATCCTATCAAAAGATAAAAAAGAAACAGTGAATGGATGTACTAACAGGTATTGTGTTTGTGTGTCACAGCCTGAACTTCTTCTTCCTTTGTGCCACTGAGCTCCATTGTTGTTCAAAAACTATTAACTAACTATTAAAAAAAATCAATGAGACACACTGTTGTTCCTTCATCATCATGAACACACACACACTGTAGTTTATTTTCACTCAATCACACACACACGCACACCTTTGTGCTGCCACAAATTCTCTAAGAGCACCAGATGTGGATTAATCCGCCGCTGAAAATAGTCCCCAACAAACGCACCGCTAACTCCTGTTTCAGTAACATTTAACAAAAACTACAGTGCCCAGATGTTTAGGGAAATTAATCAGCTTTTTCCTTTCTAATTAAACCAAAATTAGCCTTTTCTCTAAAGATTTATATGGTGTGAACAAACAGACTCAAAGCAGAGAGCCAGCGATAAAGCCAGTCAGAAAGATGTCAGTTTTAATCTCTTTGTGGCGTTTGTTGACAATCAGACAAATCGTTCAGTTCAGCAGCGATTTGTAGAGAGCGTTATTCATTCACCTCCCGACTTGCGGTCATAATAAAAATTATTCAGGTCGTTCTGTAACTGCAAGGTGGAAATCTGAGTGTGAAGAATTTGAATGGGGAGTACCGTGACGAATAAAATTTCAATTTTTATCTGAACTGATCACATTTCAAAATAACAAACACATCAGAACACACCACACCTTATAAAGAGACCTTCTAACTGTTAATATTAGATAATGGAGCAGGTGGTGGTTTTCAATTTAATAAGAAGCTTTTGAAGATGCTGCTGAGTCGTCCCAGAGCGAGGCGACATACTCCTCCTGACACCAAACGACTGAATATCCAAACAAACCATCCAGGCACACACACACACAGTTGTATTTGTATATCAATGAGGCCCTTCACTTTGAAAACTTAAAGTAAGAGTGAAACAGAAGTTGGAGCTTCCTCGGTATCAGTGATGTGACGTATTTGCGAGAGTAAAATGGGAACTATTTAGACATAAATCATAACCGGGCGAACCAAGAGCAATAAATACGTTTCAAAAAGCTGCAGAGGAGCGTTGGTCCCCACCTAAAACTCCCTCACCGGCGTGAATCGAGAACAGTCACGCACTTTTGGAAACGCAAACAAAGTTTTTGCCAGCAGAAATCCAAACGCGCCTCTTATCACGCCACCACGACAGTCGAGTGTGTGTGATGATGATGATGATTTGCGATTTGCTCGTCACCTAAAATCTCATTTCATTCAGTATATTCAATGTGCATGAGAGTTTGAGGGAGTAATAAAAAAAAAATCTGTCTTTAAAGCTGATAACAACTACAGAACTCAACCAGGTTAGACAAAATATGTCTGATGTAACGGGGTGAGAGCAGAAATGAACATCTCTAAACGGACATATTAGGACAAAAATATCTGCTAGATCCCACCAGAGGGAAGTGAGAAAATGTGTTTTTTTGTGGTTTGGGTGAACCAACCTGTTCATATGAATGTTAGCGTGCAAAAATATCATTTCAGAGGGACGTGTGAGACGAATGTGTTTTTTTGTGGTTTGGGTACACTATTGGGAATCTCCCTCCGTTTTCTGACATCGTTTCAGTTACGTTTAAAGGCCAAAAGCTCGGTACGTTGAAGAGAAAGCGAAGAGAAAGGAGGGATTTCTCTCTCTCTCTCTCTCCAGTCTAAACAAGCCCAATCCTCATGTACTAAACAGACTCAACAGACCTGCTGCTGCCAAGACTGAAACACAATGAGAGAGAGGGGGGGATTTACAGAAGATAAACTCTGAGAGAGGATTCCCATCCCTGACTGCGATACTCCTGATCTTTATCTGAATATGAAAATGATACGGGACGGCGTGAAATTAGCCAAGTGGTAACCATGACAACCAGCACCTCATCTATCTCCTGCATCACGTCAACCTGAACGTTGAGCCATTTGAACAATTTGCAGATGAGTAAAAAGAAATCTTTCACACTGAGCCGCCCACAGCGATGAATTGAGTTCTGTGACAGATACACGCAGGACTGAAACATCTCTAAATAAAACACGTTATTTTACTAACGCAGAGAGAAGCCTGTTTTTCTTTCATTCATATCTTTTGAGTCATCCCACTCCACCATCAACAAGTGCTCTCTGGTTTGAAAACACCATCAACACGTAGTGCAGGGCTGCTGCGAGCCACTCACAGTGAAGACTAAAGGGTTTGAATACCTCTCCGCGACATCTTCTACCCATCTATTTTATCCTGTATCTGGAAAATACCTTTTTTTAACTGATAATAAAAAATAATCTTTAGATGAAGCCCAAAACACATTTAAAAGTTCGATGAGAAAGGAGGACATAACTGAAGAACTGACTGAATACAGAGGAAGACTCGCGGATCACGCTGTGATTTATGTCGGCTGCTCAATCCCCAGATTCTGTGAAAACACCACTTTGCTTTAACCTCGACATCAGCGGACAATCAACAAGTCGTATTTCTCATCAACTCTGCAATTTGTGCAGAAAAGGAAAAAGACTTAACTATAAAACCACCAAATCTGAAATGAAACGGTGCACGAAGAGAGACAAGAGAAAGAAGAACTGCAAAGCCTTTCTTCAGTGCTGCCACACAAATCTCTTTCTTTTTCAATCAATCATATATAAAATGTCAGAAGATGTGGAAACTGTTCATCACTAGCTCAGAGAGAGCAAGCCACCATCTTTTCACTGCTTGTTTCTCCAACCAACAGCCCCAACACTCAAATATCGAAAAGGTAGAAAACAAAGAGAAGTACTTCATCACATATGAGAAGCTGCAAACTGTAAATTATTTGGCATTCTTGTGTGATAAAAACCTGAAAAAAATGTAGATTAAAAGTTCAGCACCGCCAAAAATCATATCTATAACCATCCTAACAACAGTGATGTGTGTATGCACTTTTTAAAAGATTAATAATAAACTACAATGGTGGCATCTTTTTAGGAAGACTTGAATAATAAACCACAAAACGTTCACATTGTTTGTTTCACTCTGTGTAGACCAAGCCTGCGACAACTTCAAGAAACATCCGCACGTGTACATACATCACATATCATTATTATCATTACTATTATTATTATCATCATGAAATGGCTAATTACCAAACATCTGCTGGTTAAAATGAGCTGATTCAGGACATCCAGGTTTATTCACTGTTTGTCTTCAGGGTGTGATTTTAGAAGATGAACGCGACAACTCTTTCTGCAGCGTGTCAAAGAAAAAACTCAACACAAACACTTTCCTTCTTCCTGAACTCACCACGACAGGCGCTTTTCTTAAGATTTTCCTCACAATCTCAACAAATTTTCTCAAGTCGCGTCGAGTCAAAAGCTGCACCTAAGCAGCTACAAAGGCACTTTCATTAAATCATTAAAATATCAAATGAGCAGAAGACAAACTGTGAAGAGTGTTGCAATACCTCAAAGAATATGAGGATCATTTAAAGTCCAGGTCAAAGGTCACCAATGGACTGACAGGAGGTCAAAGGTAAAGAGAGAGACAGATCACATGAATCACGTCATGTTTTCACACTCTGAGACGGACCTGATCGATTGATTGACAGAAAATGAATCAACTAGAAGACACAGAAAAGCAGCAGGTTCCTTTGTCTTTATGTCCGGATGATTTATAACTGTCGCTGCCCCTTTCACTCTCACACTTCTCACAACAGGAGCATCATTTTTAGTCACTCACTGATATTTATAGTCACTGACCTCCACCTGTTAAATGTCAACACTCGATTCCTTTTCTTGGTTTCATCTCTTTAGAAATACCTCTTATCATTGTTCCCCTTAATATATCATCAATTGATTGATTGTTTTTTTTCTTGTGAAGAGCTTTTTTTTGTTTGTTTGTTTTTTTACTGCTGCTAAAATAAAGATTGTGGCTTTTAAAAAAAAACCTGCAAACCCCTCTAGCAGGCTCAGGTGTGTGTGCAGGAACAGGTGTTTGCTGTAGCCGTGGCACTGAGCCAGGGAAAGTTATGCTGCGCACACACACACACACACACACCTTATTTCTTTTATGCAAATAAAAGCGTAATAGTGGCGGACACACACACGCATCATGGAGACGGGACACACACACACACACGCAGTGAAAGAGGAAGGCGCACTAACCGTCGCCTTGATGGGGACGTACAGCACCGGCCTGTCCGAGGACCCGGTCTTGGCGTCCTGCAGCGTCCCGACCTGGAAGCCTTTGGACTTGACCCAGAATTTGAATTTGGCGTTGATGTGCCCTCCGCCGCCGCCTTTCTCCTGCAGGAACACCCCGTTGCTGTTCTCCTCGTCCCCCTGGAGCAGGGTCTGCAGGATTTTGTTGTACTTGCGCCGGGTCACGGTCTTGGTCTTGCCGGAGTCTCCGTACGTCCGCAGGCACCAGTCCTGAAATTCCCCGAACATCTCCGCGCCTCCGCCCGCCGCCTCGGACGCCGGAGCCCCGCCGGGACTCCTGCTCCGCGGCTGGCTGTGGAGGTGCTGCTGGATGTTGGAGGAGGAGGAGGTGGTGGTGGTGGTCACCGTGTCCGCCACCACGCTGCTGGCTTTCCTCGTTGTCATGATTAAAAGAAAAAAAACCCGAGGCTCACTTTGCTCCAGCAGCTGAAGGTCCCGCCGTGACGCGCAGATCCAGACGCTGCTCTGCCTCCTCAGCAGGGGGCGAAATCTGAGCAACAGCAACAAAAATACGACCAAATAAACCTTCAGATGTCCCCCCTTCTGCTGTGAAAGGCTCGACTCGACCCTCCAACACGTCCTCAGTGAGCCATCTGCCTCAAAGTCCCGTGGACGGTATTTTTTTAAATGACAGTGTCTCCTCCTCCTTCCTCCTCCGCGCCGCTATTACGCACCAACGGAGAGCTGCGAGGAGACAGAGGGGCTCCAAAATGTGTGGATGTGGTCTCGGTGGTCCAGAGGATAATAGAGGGTAGGGAGGTGTGTGTGTGTGTAAGGGGGTTGCATGCAGAAGGCGGATCGTCCGGGTGCAGGGCGGCGCAGCGCGGAGCCGTCCTCGGACACACCTGTTAGAAGAAGCGTGGGGCGCTCGGCCTCCCGTCCCGTGGGGGATGTCGGTCACCGCCTCTCCCCTCCTCTGACAGCCTACCACCACCTCCTCTGACAGATAGAGGGAGGGAGAGAGGCAGATGCACGCCTCCTTTATCCTGTTTTTTACAAAGATGTTAAAGGCGGACTCCTCCTGCGCCTCCACCGCCGGAGGAGCGCACGGCTCTCCAAGATCCGCGTGATCTGCAGGTCGACCGCGCTATTTCCCGTCAAACACTCGGGATCCTGCTCCTCTTCCTCTTTCTCTCTCTTTCTCTCTCTCTGATGATGATGGGAGACAACCGGACACCTGTTTGAATCCGGTTTGTCGTTTCCTCCTCTGGTAACCGTCCACAGCGCTGCGTTACGCCTCATTTCACCCCCCCAATCCGCCCCATCCACACTCACATAAAGCTTCAGGTGGACAGTACAGTACAGGTGAATACAGCAGCTGGAGTCCACACACACACACACGAAGCAGGAAGTGCCCAAAAACTGACCGAGACGCATCAACTGAAGTGAGGACAAAAATACAAAATAAATGTGCTTAAAGAGCTTAAAGTAAATAAAAAAGGAGAATGGGTATTCAAAAAGTTCAATATAAAGTGATTACTTATTGATCTGCAGAGGGTTTGATCTGTTATTTATCACTTCATTCTGGTGTTTAGTTGATTAAAAAGCTGACATGCAGGCAGGAAAAAGCTGATAAAGAAGTTATGATTGGAAAATAAAAACAGCATTTTGTTTTTTAAATGTCTGAAATTGATGTTTGAAGCCAAAGCAGGAGAAAGTCTCATTCTTCAGCCACACAAGCTGATCAAAACATGATGATAAATAACCTTCAGCTCTGCCAGACCTTCATTTAATATGCATCTGTTTGAATTTCCTCTTTTGCTCTTTTTTTAATGCTGTGTACAGATATTTTGTTTTATAAAAATCTCTTTTTGCACGTGTCTGCCTTTCTTTTTTCTCTTCTGGTTATTTAAAATCTATTCAGTGAATTAAGTTTTAGTAAAAACAGCAAAAGTTGGAGTGTAAAAGGCCATAAAAAAGGTCAGGACTTTTAAAGTAGAAGTAGTAAAATTAAAAGTCTTGTGTTTAAGCAAGAGTGGGAGAAACTTTTACACATTTCAGCTCATGATATTAGATTGTATTTTTATTGATTAGCACTTTATAAATTTAGACAATGAGGCGGTTTAATGGGGAGGTTTTATCCCTCCCCATTAAACCGCCTCATCCATCCATCCAGACTGATGAAATCATGTTGTAAAGCTGTGAAGTTTAAACAGCAACAGGTGAGGCTACTTGGATATTTCTTTTTTTTTTTATCTTAGTTAGCACTTCTTCCCTTATTTATGAGAATGTGTTATGTACATTGTTGAGCGGAGGATCAAATTAAAGTCTCTTTTTTCAGGATGAGTCCCAGCTGAGGCGTCTAACCGTCATCCAGCCACCATCCGACGATCAGATGAGACTCTGAGATCGACAGAGCGAGACGAGCTTCGTGCAAACACACAAAGCCGGTGGCCTCGCTGCAGAAACCGCTACAGAGCACGCTTCAAAATAAGGAAGCTGGCACCTAACCAGCCTGTGAAAACACTCCCCCGAAACGGCATCCTCCACCGGCCTTAAAGAGGAACACCACGCCGTGCTCCTCTGAGCCTCATATTTATGGAAAGAAGTTTATTCTCTCATGAATTCACAGTTTGCATCCTGGAAAGCACTTGGAGATGAATGGAAGTTAAAAGGTGGCGGTTTTTAAGAGTGTGAATCTTAAAATATCCTCCTTTAAAACATCATTTCTTGTACAAATTTGGCAAAGAAAAGTGTTTGCATGTCAATAACAGATGTGACATATTTTGTTTTCCCTGCTGGCGTGTTTTTAATAACGCCATCTGTCATATTGCTTTTCTTATAATATATAAGAGTGATATGATCTTAACGTAAAGGAGGCCCGGTCCAACTACAAGAGAAGTTTAGACTGTCTTGAAATTAACATTTGGATTAAAACAAGATATGTTTCCACCCTCACAAAGCTCATCTAGACTTCAACAAGGAAATAATACACTCAGTTATTGGCTCATAACAGAAAACATGCAGTTTAATGGGCGATCAATTAACTTTGTAGTACACTATTTATCACCTTCTGTTTATCCCGTTCCTACATTCCCACTTCACTGCCGTTCACCTGTCCCAGCCACCTGACTCTCTCATCACCCATTTCCACTCTCCCATCAGCCCTGCAGTATATTTCACCTGGACCTGCTCTTTGTTAGCTCTTCCTGTGGCCTGTATCTGCTCACCTGTCTTGACCTCTTGGATCTGATTCAACTCTTCAGACCGTCTAAATGTTTCCAACCTGTAAGTCTGTTCCTTTGCCATCACCTCTGGTTAATTTCCCTTCATCCTACCTGCTTTCTTTGTGTGTGTTTGTCTGCGTTTGATTCCTCCTCCCTCCTCGATCGGCATGATTTCATTTTAACCAGCCGTCCCTTTTTTTTCTCTTTGCTGTTGGAGAAAACAAAGGAGGTTTCTGTAGACACACACTGAGAGAAGAGCTGTCCTTTACCTCATCAGGATTCAGTTTTAATGCAAAAAATGCTTCTGCAGACTTTACAAAGGATATCGTGCTCTGACTCTTTCTGCCTTGTCTCTGGAAGCGTCCGGTGAAAATCTCTGGTGTTGAACTGCCTGATTTGTCTGACTCATTTTCTCACTTTCTGCAAGAGAGCGATTTCAAAAGCTCCGAGTCCTCTGCGTGAAGAGCTGCAGCCTCTCCCGTCTGAGCGGCAACGCTTTTATCCCGCCTGCAATTAAACTATTAAATTCTCAATGAGCCGGCTGACGATGAGTCTTCCATATAAAAATTGGTGAGTGATTTAAGCGTTGATGATGGGGCAGGATCTTTTATAATCTGTGTGTTCTGTGGGTGCAACTCAGTGTATTTAGATGTTTGAATGAAAGTTACCACAATTTTAAAATACTCCATTACAAGTACACATCCTGCAGACGTCTTTTATCTAAAGTGGGCGACATTTTTGTAACATGCATTTTCATTTAAGAGATATTTGAGATCCATTTGAGAAGTCAGAAATCAAACCACCAATTCTTTTCTTTCTGGTCAAGCTGAACCTTCCAAGCTAACTCCCCTCCATCATCAGTCTGTTTTTGTTTGGAGCAGTATCAGTGTGGAGGAGACTGACCTGAGTTGCATTTTTGTGTTTTGTGTTTTCGCTCTGATTGTGCTCATAAAAACACGAGTGTGTATGTTTTGTTGGCGTGTTCGGTAACCTTGATAGTGTGCAGACAGACGGGGGAGTGCAGCCGCTTCACTCTGTGGGTTTCTTGTGATCCTCTTCCAGAGCAGAACTGATACAGACCTTCCTGGAAGGAGTAAAATAACAACAATTAGTATTAACCACACACATTTCAGCGTATGGAAACTCATTTAAATCTGATGTTTGTTGAAAAAGCTTTAAAATGTTAAAACATCAGTTGGAGAAGTGTGATTCTCCTGTCAAATGTCAAATTTTACCCACCATGCACTGCACAACTATTATTTCAGTCACTCTTAGGTTACGGTCAAATAGTAAATATGAAGTCCTATGTTCTTTCCTTATTATGTTTCCTCGACTTCGATGAAAGATGTCACGAGGTCAAGGAAAGATGTGAAGGAGAATTCATAAGGACTTTGGAAAAGACATCAGGCTGTGTAAGTGTGTCTGCTGTGATAAAACGCAGAAAAAGTTCATCTTAGACACTTTGCCTTGTGCGTTTTTACCGTGTTGTTTCATGCAGGCTTTGAAAACCTGGACAACTCAGTGAAAAAATATTACTTCATCACCAAGTCTGGGACTTAAAGATGTAATCCTGAAGATTTTCATTTCAATAAATGCCTTTAAAGTCACTATCTATTGCTGAATGAGGCCCCTGACAGTATCTGCTGTACTCAGATCTCTCTGATTTTAATGAAATGATTTGATTGAATAAAGCTTGTATGTATAAATGAAGGAGTATCTTGTGGATGAATGGTGTTAATCCCTCCTTCCAGTAGAGCTCCACAGATTAGGCGAGGAGCTCTGAAGTTATTCTGGAGGTTTTTCATTTCATCTGTCACTCATTTGTATTTGGTCACTTTTGCCACACGGAGCCCGACCGGAGACGAGCGAGTTTCCTGAGTCGAAGCGATAAAACACCAGAGCGTATCAGCAGCACGACGACGCACAGCAACAACCACCTGAAACCGGCAGTTCTGTTTGTCTGCTCTTATCGGGATAAAAATCACAGCCGGCGTTCAGATTCAGGCTGAGTTGCTCAATCAGCAGCAACAGATCTCTTGGGGGAATAAAAAAATGACTCACTCCTGGTCTTAAACTGCGTAAAATGAAAACAAACCTTGGTAAAATGATTATAAGCTGGATCTTTTGTGCTCTGATAATGTTATTATCTCAGAATCATCTCTCCAGAAGTAGGAATTTAGATAAAAGGTGACTTTTAGAAGCAGGATTTAAATAAAAACACTGCTCATAGTACAAGTGAAGAAAACATTCAAGTTTGTCTGATTTAGTCAGAAAATTAATTTCACAGACTGAGAAAGTCACTGATGTATTTCTAAAATGTATTGATTTGTATTTGAATGTTTGAAAAATTCATTTAAAAAATGAATAAATACTAAACTCATTTGACAAAAGCCTCAACAGCTGGTGTGACATTTTGATAATTAATGTCTGCAAATTATCAATTTTATTTTACCAATTATACCTATATCATACTTTTTTCCTTTAGTATGCGTGGTGTGTGTGTGTTTGCAGGACTTTTTGCTCTTAGCTGGTCTCATCTTTTATGGGTTGTTTATGTTTTCACATTCATAAAGGTGGGTTGCTGTGTATGAGGGCTGTTACAGTGGCTCTTTGGAGAACATGTGGGGTCAAAACACACACACACGCACGCACACACACACACACACAGCAACTGCAGACCTCTTATATTTTAAAACACAGACAGGGGGGGGGGGGGACATAATAACATGAACACTGGTATAATATAGTTCATTTGGTAGAGCTGCATCAGAAAACCTCAGAGTCCCACCACTCACCTGTCGCGGTCTTCAGATGGAGTCCGTCTCATCTGACTCAGCCTCCGTCGTCCTCTGCTCGGCGGCCTCGGCGAACTAAATCCACAACACAGACAAGAGTTTGGTTCAAACTTTGTGTTCATGTGTCTGTCACATTAAAATCTTAAAACTGACACTCCAAAGGACAGTAAATATAAATAAAACATTTAGAAAACCTTTAACTTTTCCAGTCTGAGACTTTGTTAGTTTGCATGTGTCACATTCTTTGATTTCTATTGTTTATTTTATTGAGATATTGAGGTGAAAACTTCTAAAAGATTTTCACATTAAAGTTCCTATACTATCCAAACACCGAAATGTCCTGGACATCCTTTAGAGATCGAGCGAAATAAACTGCAAAAACACAGTGAATCATCAGTGTCTAAAGAGACAGGACGTTTCATGAAACAGCAGTAAAGGTGCAGGTTTAAATAATAAAAGGAGGGATGGTTGAATTTCAGTTTCAGGGTCCTGCCATTGTGCATGCTGGCTGACTGTCACGGTTTACTGGGACATCTGAATTGAACAGAGCCATTGTTGATTTTATTAGTAACACCTGTGTTTTCCTGCTATGACGCTCAAAATGTCGGCTGCAGGATTTTTAAATGAAGGTCTGACTTTACATTATTTGTTTTAGTTCAGTCATTTTGAGATTGAGATTTAAGAATTATCAGACACTAGGGCATCTACTTTTGTTAGAATCTGGATTTTATTGTGAAATAAACAGGAAAAAGGCCACAGAGATCATACTGAGAGAAAAACAGAGCTGCGTCCGTGTGCAAATGTTTTTAAAAAGACAACTGAAGTTGAGCTGAGTCCAAACTGGGCCGTTATGTTTGTGTCTGTGTGTCTTATCTGAAGGCCCCTGGCTTTCCCCGTAGGAATAAGCCGATGGAGAGAAGAAAAAAAAATGACAGAGAGAAGCTCAACCGAGAGGATGAAAATAACCTTCCACCATGGGAAGTGAAAGTGTGTTTCAAAACACTCTAGTTTCTCCTCCCGCTCGCCCTTTTTCTCTCTCAGTTTTGTCCGGGAGGCCAACGTTTGCCCGTCGAAGGCAGCTGGTGGGAAACCAACAGTTATCTGAGAGAAATTTACCTAAACGCAACTATTAAGACGTTAAAGAGTTTTAAAAATTCAGCAGTTAAGGAGTTTGAAGATTTAAGACTTTAAAAAAAAGGCTTCCACAGCAGAGCAGTAAAAAAAAGTCCCATCATAAGAAAGGTTTTTTTTCCCCTGTAACATCAACAGCAGGCATGTGTCATTTACAAAACAGTGAATTTAAAGAAAACATTATATTTTGAAGCAAACTTTATTTATAGTGCACGCAGGCGCAGTCACATTTTTCAAAGATTGTACACTTCAAATGAAAAAATACAATTGGGACATGTATTTAAACTCTATTATTATACAGTATATTCTTCAATCATTTCCATTATACTTTATATTTTTATAAAACGTAGAGTTTGTGTGATATCTGAAGATGTCCGTCAGTTTTTATCCGCTCTGTCTGGTCTTGTCCGAGGACGTCCTGGGTTGGGCCTCTTGGATTTCCTTCTCTGTGAAACTGTCCTCTTCTTTCTTTTTCTTCCTCTTTCTCCTCCACTCAGTGTTGAAATCTCCGCTGTCGGTTTGCGGAGGCCCAGCTCAGGGCGGGGAGCCGTCCCAAACCAGGATGAAGCGGAGGAGTGGTTTGAAACAGGAGCAGCTGCAGAGGCTGCTGCCTTGCTCAAGAACTGTTTTCTCTCCAACAGTGAAGAGGAGGAAAGCTTTTCACTCACATTTCACATGGGAATCAAACCAACAACCTCCTTCAGGCCTCCACTGATTCCACTAATAAACATTCACAGTGAAAATGGCAGCAAAGGGTCATATAGGACAAATTACTGTTATTCAAGTTTATTTACAATATACTGAAAAATGTCCCATCTATTATTATTTTATTCATCATAAGTTCATCATTTCATCTATAAAATGTTAGAAAATACTAAAAGTAATAGCCCTTCACGATCTCCAAGAGTACAAGCCGACTCTTTCAAATGACACATTTTCAGTTATTTAATTTATAACAATAAAAAACAGAGAAAAGCTGCAAATCTCACATCCAAATCTTCACATGTAAGAAGGAGAAATCTGCTTTGACATTTTTTCTGGGTAAATGAATTTAACAATAGTCGGTGAGTACTTTTCTCTTAATTCATATTACTCATCATAACTCGTCATATTATTTCCAATCACATGGAGACAAGCCCGATGAGAGATATAAACTCTCCGGTGTGTTCTGGGTCAACATATCCAGAAATGGGCTTTATCAGTGAGCTTTAGATGTGCTGGCAGCCACATTTTCTACCTTTGGACAAAGCCAAACTAGCTGTTTCCTAGCCGTTTCTGCAAAATTAACCAGGTTATTTATGATATGGAATGTAATTTAATACCTGTTTAATAATCAGTCATATTGGAAAAAGTATTAAAGTCTGAAGAATAATTGATTATTACATCAGATTTTTCAGCATAGAATAATAGCTCCCAGTGATAAATTTAATTAAATTAATTGCACCTGGTCTCAGATAATGGATGCATGAAATTTAAGATGATTACCTCATTAAAGTCATAACAAACATTACTGTCCAGAGCAGGTGAAGGAAAATATTTAAGACTTTCTGTTACTTTCTCATCTGTGTCTCAGCAAGAATGCAAATCATCGTATTTCCCAAAATGTCAGTTCCAGAGTTTAAGCCTTTTCTGTGAGATGTTTAAATTATTTTTTAGCTATTGCCTGTACTTTTTGGCAATGCATCAGGCCGTTGGTACCATAGATTATATATAAAGAGATTATATATAAAGATGGACGATATGCCAGCCCCCTGGTGGCTGGATCGCCCCCTGGTGGATGGCTGCAGTACAGCTCATAAGCCCCGCCCCCTCCATGTTCAGCAGATGGGACAAACAAAAAAAAATAAAATCTAAAAGTTCTTATGATGCTGATGTTTGTTCAAGCGCTCATTTTACTGATCACTGATTAATGCTATAAAAACATCATGATTGGCAGCTGTCAATCAGAAGAAGTGAAGTAGCCATAGAGACGCCTGCATACGTCTTTTCAAGTATTAAATGTAGAGTAGAAACATCAAGAGGAGACGTAAGCTTTAATTTTAGCAGGTGATTTTTAGCTAACAGTGACTAATTATTGATTACTGATGAGGTAAGGCGAGTGTGTGGGCGGAACCTCGAATACAGCTCTTGATGATGTCACCTGTTCGAGATGGCGGCACCCATACCTGTGATGTTTTTCACTTTTGTACAGCAGGAAGAAGAAGAAGCACGTCGTCCATCTTTATAAACAATCAATTGATTGATTGGTACAGTTAGAAATATTTGTTACAACGATAAAGAGGCGACGGCAGTTTGAGGCGAGGAGAACAGCCTCACTCAGCCTCAATCATTTTCCTGCAGCATCCATGGAAAAAAAAAAAACTCCTCATTCTGACCCGGCGATGGCCAACAACCCCACACACACACACACACACACATACACAGACACACACACACACACACACACACACACACACCGCACACCCTGCATGCCCAAATGAACATTCACACCAAGCACACAAATGCACATACATGCGCATGACACGCTCAGTCACATAAACATTTGTATGTATGCATGAGCTAACACGTGTACAACGGAGCCGGGAAAACATACAAGAGGGTTTATGCACATGTATGCAAATGTTCTCACACACACACACACACACACACACACACATACAGAAAACACATACAAGACCTGAAAAGACAAATCAGTGAGACCCACCTCACACAGATATGCACACTAGAGCACACACACACACTCATATGCACACTAGAGCACACACACACTCACTCTCTCTCACACATACACACAGGCGCACACACACACACACACACACACACACGGGGTCCTGGCTGGCTGCCTCGCCTGCTCGGCTGGCTGGATCTCTCGGTTGCCATGGTGCCAGTCAGCTGGAGGGAGTGTGAGTGGGCGTCGAGGACGAGGTCTGCTGCTGACTCCTGGCTGGGACACACACACACACACACTACACACACACACACACAGTACACACACACATGCACACACACACACATGCACATACACAAACACACACACACACACACCCCTGACCCTGAGTGGCACAGTAATGTATGCAGATATATGAACAAACATGGATGTAAAAGCATGCAGACACACACATCTGGGCTGCCACATAGGAATACACACACACACACAGAAAAAAAAAAGGAGGGAGAGGACTGTGCGACTAATCTGCACAAAAACAGAGAGAAATGTGCAAACATGCTCACACTCACCCAACCGACCAAACACAGGAGAAGACAGACGATGAAACCTCACTCACACACACACACACACACACACACACACACACACACACACACACACACACGCACACACACACACACTCAGATGGGGATTTCCAAATACGAATTAACAGAAACAGAAATAACACTCCTCACATTGAACTAACCCCTAACCCCGCTCCTGCTAAACATCCCACAATCTGTAAAATTAGACCTAATCCCAACGATAATCTAATGTAAACTTAAAATCAAGTCATGAAGTGTACTGAAGAGAAGACTAAAGCGCTCACACTCTGTCCTTGACCCTGTTTGTGTTTTGTTTTGTTCCACCGAAGCTCGACGCTGACGACGACACGTTCAGTTATCATTTGTTTAAAAAGCTGCTCTCAAATTAGTCTAAAAGTTTAAATGAGACGTGGAAATTTCACATAATAACATAAAAATATTTATTCCTGTAGCTTTAAGCCTAATTTGCAGTAACGTTCTGTTACCTGCGTAAATCACAAGGCCATGACATGTTGGAAAACAAAAAAATCATATGGCTGAGATGAACAGTGATTTTCATTCTCGCTTAATTTGCAGATTATTTTCTAGATTTATCAGTTTATCATTTGATCTAAAATGTGCTGACATACTCAAGTAGCTTGACTGATCTAAAAGAAAGTCTCAAATATTCAGTTTACTGTTATGGAAGATTTAAAAAAAGCAAATATTCATATTTTTAGAAGTCAGATTAAGTGATTTTTTGGTATTTTAGCTATAAAAATAAAATGAATATTAATCTGAACAGTTGCTGATTAATTTACAGTCACCTGACTAATCTATTCATCAATTAATTCATGGATTAGCTCCATGGTGCGCACAGTTAAATTCATCATTATAAAACAAATACAACTTGATTTTGTATGCTGAATTTGAAAAGCTCAAACTTATCATTTCTCACTCATTAATCCTCTTATTATTATTTCATTCTGTTTCCCACTCAGTTAGTTCGGGGATGTTTTATTCAGTGAACTCACAGTTTTTCTGGAAACTGTCATTTTGTACTGGTAATATCCATTTTTCCCCAAATAAATATTTAATTTGGGGATTTGAGTGTGTGTGACTGTGGTAAATAATTTATATTTTAATATATCTTTCACACTGAGATGTGAAAACAGAGGCACAAAAAATATTCTGTGATGTCAAATTGCTAAACTACCAAACAAACACGCAATGTTATTCTCATTTATCACTTCTGATCGTATTTTACCTTTACTTCAGTGTGGCAAGAAATGAAGTCTACAATCAAAAACGAATAGAAATGTGGAATTAATTATTATTATTTCGAATAATAATAATTCAAACTGCGATAACGTTAATATGCGTGCACACACAAGCACAGGACGCCACCGCACACACATACCAAGATAACACACAATACAACAAGAGTCACACATTCATGGACGGACAGACAAACAACAAACACACACACACACACAGACAAACAGACAGACAGACAGACAGACAGACAGAAATGGATCCTGCCTGAACAGTCTGACGATAGAGGTCAAAGGTCACAGATCGTCCTGCTGAGGATCTGACTGGTCTTCACTGTCACTTATGAATACACTGTAATTAAAAAATGAGACTTTATTTGATTATTTAATTTTTAGATATAAAACTGGTAAATGTATAATAAAAAGCAATATATCAAAAGTTAAAGTAAAGATCAAAAATAGCATCAGCAGCACAAACTTTGTTTTTTTTTCTGTACTTATTACCTTTGTTCAAAATATTCAAATGTTATCTGACATTTATATTTATAGGATTTAAGATCAGCCTTTGAATTCAGTTGTTGCAGCAGCACAAGTACTGATTAAAGACTATAAATACTCAGAGATAAATAAATCAAAAGTAATACAGAAAAAACAGAAACTATATGAGAGCAGCTTAAGTTAAAATTTCACAGGAAGAGCGAAAGTAAAGTCAACAAGTGCACAACATGTACAAAAGCAAACTATAATATATAATATGATGAAGTTGTGATTTTTTAATGATACTACTGTTTAAATGTACCAATTGTGGTAAATTATTATTGATTACCTTTCAATCTAACATGCTGATATTACCCAAATAAATAAACTAGGTAGTATTAAAAAATAAAATGAGAATAACTTCACGTTTTCAACGTTTTATCTTTTTATTCATTAACATTTTCATCTTTTTGTCAAACAAATGTGGTCTTTTAAGAGGTCAGTTTCTTTTTCGAGTGTCTATAATACTTTTTTATGGGACATTATTGATTCATCTTTAAAATTTTCTACTTTTCTGGCTCTTGTTTTTTTTTTTCTATTTTGTATCCTGGTGTCTT
Organism: Scortum barcoo; assembly: GCA_023238725.1. Classification (NCBI taxonomy): domain Eukaryota; kingdom Metazoa; phylum Chordata; class Actinopteri; order Centrarchiformes; family Terapontidae; genus Scortum; species Scortum barcoo. The sequence goes on from CM041549.1 coordinate 26,574,516, forward strand.
AATAAAGGATGTAAATGAGTGCAGCAGTTTGCCGTTCTCTCCCTGAAAAAATCTGACGTGTTGTACTTTATTAATCTATCACAACGTTGTCAATGAACTGAAATAAATAAATAAAAACAAGGGAGTAATATACGGGAGTCGCAAAATGTAAAAGAGATTAATGCAATTTAATTAATGTGACACACTTCAACAAGCAGGCAGATGAGGCGGTGTTAATTATTCAATGAAATAGCACTCGACTAGAAAAACAAGGGAATAAATGTTTTATATAGACAGACAATTACTGTACATTACAAACATGCAGGGCTGCTGCTTTATTACACAGAATATTTTTAGCAGGTCACTCATAATTTTGTCTCTGAAATGTCAACAGGTGTTTCTCAGGTGAGAAATGTTGGAAAGATGTTTTGGAAAATGGTCATAAAAGGTTAAAAAAGACACAAAATCATGTTAACAGCTTTATTTTTCAACCTTTAGAAACACATGAAAGAGGACGTATACAGAAGATGATTTATGATGACGATACTCACTTGTCAATTTCATTCAAACAACGTGACTATTCTCAAATAATCAATTTATTTTTAGTCCAAAAAATGTGATAAAATACAAACAAAATCAGTCACAAGTTTTCGGAGACCAAGATGATGTCTTCAAGTTGCTCGTTTTGTCCGACCAACAGAAAACTAAATACTTTTGATTTACAGTGATATAAAACAGAAAAAAGCAGCAAATACTCACAACTGAGAAGCCAGAAAAATCACTGAAACTACTGATAAATTATTAAAATAGCTGCAATTATTTTCCTGCCAATCAACGAATTAATTAAACTATCATCAGACATCATATAAAGTCTTTATTTGGTGTTATATTTACACATAACCTAATAGATTTTGTAGTGTCTTTCTGTATTTCTTTAACACAAGCTTTTATTTGTGTGTCACTCCCCATCATGGTCTTGTGACATCTGTAAAGCCCGATAAAAACTGCGAGTTTAAAAGGTTTGATTCTTAAACATGAACAGACAAACGTCGACGAACCATGTGCTTGTGTTCAGATAAGCCTCGTAGATGCGGAGTTGTGTCTTTACACAGCTTAGACTACACGCATGTTTTAGTTTTTCCTGCACAGATTACACGTCTTTTAGAAACTACAGCAAAATAAAAACCTTACAACCCCAGAGAGGAGTCGTCCTCTGAGGAATTAAGAGGACAAATGTGTATTTTCTTTTCCATACTTTGGGTTTTACTCACATGAATGAAGGTGTGCAGCAGCCAACATGCGATCTGTACAAAAAAAGAGGAGATTTAAAACACGCAGCCTGCATCTCCTTTGGTTTATGTTTCAAACGTGGCATGGATTTTTTTAAGCCCTCTCATCTTTTTCCTTCATAACTGGAGAAGAGTAAAAAGGAAGAATGAATAAGAGCCGGTAGCTGAATAAACTCACAGAGAACAGATTTACAGAGTGTGTGTAGAAATATAAGGAGATAATAAGCAGAAAATACTTGACACTGAGATTTGAATTTATTACGATTTATTGGTCGCAGATTTTATTCCCTTCCCTCCCCTTCAGTTGAGTCTGAAACTAGCTAAAACCACCACATTATCTTTTAGGATGTACAATTATTCCGTGATTAGCACGACTGCTGCATTATAAAGCACTGAATTGTATCTGGTAAAACTTCATTTATGATCTGCTGCAACGTTATGAAGCATACAAACCTCTAAGATGGTCCAAACTGAACAAAATAAACTAATTAACTAATTAAATTACATTTGGGATTATCTATTCATGTCTTAACCTCCACTTTTTATCTTATTTCTCTCCTTTATTTTAATTTACTCTCCTATTTTAATGTCTTTTTATATTTTTCAAGATTTCAAGAATTTATTGTCATTACACAACAATTTACATCAGCAATCATTGGTAATGAAATTCTTAAGTCCCAGGCTCTCCTAACAATGCTAAAAAAAAATATTAACAACAATAGAGGCTGTCAACAAGACAAAAAAAAGAATTTAAAAACTAAAAATATAAAATAAAATTTAAGATAAATAATAAACTAGAGTAATAAAATAAATAAAGACCTTAAAATATAAGTTATACAAATAAAATATAAACTGTAATATGTAAACTAAGCAATATAAGTAACATATATACAATAGATATATATACAATAGAAGAATATACACAGCAGAAGTGGTGGGTTATTAAGAAGTGGTGGTGTTGTGAACACAGTTTAAAAGTCTTATGGTCCTGCGGGATGAAGCTTCCCTGAGCCTGGTGGTTCAGGCAGCTCGAATGCTGCGGAACCGTCGGCCAGACGGCAGCAGGCAGAACAGTTTGTAGCTGGGTGACTGGGGTCCTTAATGATTTTGGTGGCCTTCTTCCTACACCGCTGGGTGTAGAGGTCCTCCATGGATGGCAGCTCCGTCCTGTTGATGTGCTGAGCAGCTTTCACCACCCTCTGTAGAGCCTTACGGTTGAGGGCGGTGCAGCTGCTGTACCAGGCAGGCGGTGATGCAGACAGTCAGGATCCTCTCTATGGGTCACCTGTAGAAGCTGCAGAGGATCCTGGAGTCCATGTTGAGCCTCCGCAGCCTGCGGAGGAAGAAGAGCCGCTGTCTGGCTGACTTTGTGCATAAAATCAGTGTGATGAGTCCAGGTGAGGTCCTCACTGATGTGAACCCCGAGGAACCTGAAGCTGTTGACTCTCTCCACCGTAGTCCTGTTGATGGAGAGGGGGGCGTGTTCCTCTCTCTGCCTCCATCCTGAAGTCCACGATCAGCTCCTTAGTTTTGCTGACGTTGAGATGGAGGTTGTTGTCCTGGCACCAAGATGTCAGGACTCTGAGCTCTGACCTCTCTGTAGGACGCCTCGTCGTCGCCTTGGTGATCAGGCCAATGACGGTCGTGTGTCGTCAGCAAATTTGACTGATGGTGTTGGAGCTGTGGGTGGCCACGCAGTCATGTGTGAACAGGGAGTACAGCAGAGGGCTGAGCACACAGCCCTGGGGGGCGCCGGTGTTCAGAGTCAGGGTGGAGGATGTGGTGCTGCCCATCCGCACAGCCTGGGGTCTGCCCGTCAGGAAGTTCAGGATCCAGTCACAGAGGGCGCTGTTGAGCCCGAGGTCTCTGAGCTTGGTGACGAGCTTGGAGGGCACGATGGTGTTGAATGCTGAGCTGTAGTCAATCAACAGCATCTCACATATGTGTCCCTCTGGTCCAGGTGGGAGAGGGCAGTGTGGAGGGTGAGGGCGATGGCAGGCATCTTCAGTTGACCTATTATTGGGCCTGTAGGCAAACTGAAGTGGGTCCAGTGAGTCCGGGATGGAAGAAGTGATGAATGATTTGACTAGGCGCTCAAAGCACTTCATGATGGTGGAGGTGATGCTACTGGACCTCCACAGCTGGAGAGCTGCTTTCAAAGCGCATAAAAAGTGTTCAGCTCGTCAGGCAGAGATGCAGACATCACCTCAACACTGCTGATCTTCTTTTTGTAGTCTGTTAGAGTTTTTAATCCAGCCCCATGCATGCTCCTGGTGTTGGAGCCCTTGTAATGAGAGACTCCACTTTGTCCCTGTACTGTCTCTTTGCGCTGCTGATGGCTCTCCGGATCCGGAGCGCGTACCTGGACTTCCTGTACTCCTCCAAATCACCTGAGTTGTAGGCGTCTGTCCGTGCTTTAAGTTTGGCACGGACTTCTCCGTTAACCCAGGGCTTCTGATTGGGGAATGTCTGCACAGTAATCCTCGGTACGACATCTTTTAAATCACTTCTCAAAACTTATATTTTAAAAAAAAACTTGAATTGATGCTACTACATCTCTATTTTATTTCTAACATGTCTTATCTGTGTTATTATGTTCGGTTATGTTGTGTGTCTTGTTTGTTCCTTTTATTATCGTGTGTCTGATTTCATTTTCCTCACTCTTGTAATCCTGTTTTAATCCTTTTTCATCCTGTCTATGTAAAGCATTTTATAACTTTCTAAAGTGCTATCCAAAAAAAGTTTATTATTGTAATGATTATTTTTAAAGTTTCGGTTTAGGTTTAAGACCATGTCATTGCAAAGGTTTGAAACCAGCAGGTCCTCTCTCTCCCTTCATTTCCTGTCAGCTCTCGGTTTTCGCTGTCAAAGAAAAGCAAAATAAAAGGAAAATGAAGTGAAGCCAGACAGAATGTAAAGACAAGGAAAATGTAGTTTGAGGTGAAATATCCAGGGAGTCCAGTTTGAATAATACATCAATCAGTTTGAAGGTTTACAGACAACACAACACACCTCGTGGTTTATAATATTACAGAGTCGAGCCACTGTGAAAGAAAAAAACAATATTGATTGTTTGTTCTTTAAAGTTTTCTACTTTTTAGTTCCTGTTTTTTATGTTCTATATCTTTATGTCAGACATCAGTTGGCTGAATGTGTTAACATCAGGGACAAAGTTCAGGACTTTATCCATTATTTACTTTATGATATGTGCGACATGTAGTATCTTATAAATATATTACAGTGTCGTCAATACAAAACAAAAATAAATGTACAAAAACATTTCATATTGTATGTATGTAAGTTTGGTAATTATCATATATAAATGTTTTTTCTTACCATTATTGATCTCAATGTAGAAGTCCAAGTTATAGGTGTATATTTCTATTTATATTCTATTCTATTTTTCATTTATTTTTTGTGTTATAGTTTAGTTTATATGTACTTTATTCTATTCTTTTGCACTATTGTATATATTATCTCTCAGGTTCTTCTTTTACTGTTTTTTTTGTTTGGTGTTTTTCTTTACAATGATTTCAATCCGATGTAGATCAGGGCTGCAAATAATGATTATTTTCATTATCAGTAAATCTGCTGATAGTTTTATCAAATAATCAAGTAGTTGTTTGGACCATATAATGTAAGAAAATGGTGAAAAATGTTGATTACAATTTTCCAAAGTCCTAAAATGTCTTGTTTTGTCCACAACCCAAAGATATTCAGTTTACTGTCACAGAGAACACAGAGAACGAAAGAAAGCAGAAAATAATCACATCTGAGAAGCTGAAATCTGATAATTTGGACACTTTTTCTTCAAAAGTTACTTAAAACAATTAATCAATCAATTAAATAATAAATAACAATAACAATTTAATCTATCTATCTATCTATCTATCTATCTATCTATCTGATTGCTTCATTGACTAACAGTTGCAGGTCAAAAGCTTGATTTCCTTCTTAAAGCAAATGATTTTTTAAATGCACAAACAAGCTTAAAATGAGTGTGGAGATCCATGTTGCTTACTCGCCAATGATTTATTGATTTATTTGATTTATTAATAAGGTATAAGTGATCAGTATGAATGAATGAGGGGTCTGCGTCTTTCCCTTTTGTTCGTCTGAAAGAAAAGACGTTTGTGTTTGTGGCCTTGTAGGATGGACTGCAGGTGGCTGAATGTACAACACTTATAACAGGCATTTCTCTGTATGCATAGCATGATTACTGCTGTGCTGCAGAACACGCAAACACAAACACACATTTTCTGCGTCGCTCCGGAGCTAATAACACTCATGTATGGATGTATGTATGCGGATGTATGTAAAGCGTGTTTATTCATCCTGTGGGTGTGGTCAAACTGACCCTTTTTAAAGTTTGAAAATCTAGAAAAACTATTTTTTCATTTATTTTGAAACTTCTTCTGCTGGCCTTAAATGGTGTTATTATTGTCTTTATGCTTAATCAATAAAAATCCTTATGAGTGATCAGGCTTGGTTTTTCAGGTCAATTTAACCCTGAGACGAGGAAGAGGAGTTGTCTTTTCTCTTTTTATCACCCCATGAAGAAAACATTTACATATGTTGGGGACAAAATAATTTTATATGTATAATTTTATTTTTATCCTAATGGCACCAAGATCTTTGGAGGTAAATTACACCACTGCACCAAATGTTCATTGAATTGTTAGCAATGAGGATCAATCATTGTTTAGGTAGATTATTGCTTTCCCTGACAAATAAACATAACAAGAGATTTAAATAAAGTTACCAAATAAGAGTCCGTAAATCAGACGGGATTTAAAGGAAATCCAAAGTTAACAGATTTAATGCAGATTGCTCATCTGGGACTGATAATTCAGGTGAATGCACCCAAAATACTGGTTGTAGTTGTCAATTACACACTATAAATTATAAATTATGTGCACAGATGCTTAATAAATATAATAATAAATATGTAATGTAATGTAATATGTAATAAATATGAGGTCGAACATGAACCATATTTTAAATTCACTTCCACCTATCTCTACAGTTCACCTGGAGAGTGAAATATTCGTATATTTGATTGTAATAAAGGTCAAAACGACAATAATTATGATAAAAAGACCGAGATTATAAAACCATAACCTCACATTTCCTTGTCATTTCTAACATCGGATGCGTTTTTATTTGCTGTTAATGTGCAGCTACGCTCAGTAAACACTTTATTAGGTACACCTGTAAAATCAAATGCAATACACCTGTTTATGACCCTGTAGTGTTTTGCTTTTGTTTACACAGTCACAGAGATGTTAATTCAATTATATGAGGTCATGGTTAATCCTGGGCTGTTTTTCATCTTCTTGCAATACAATGTACAAAGCCACCTTTACCTGTGACAAAAACATCATTGAATTTATACATTTCAAATAAAAAACTGTACATAAAGAGGCTCGTAAAGAAAGATGTCAAAGCAGGACTGTTGTACTGAATTACAACTTACTCTAAAGATGTGTTAGGATGACACATTTTCTGCTTTCAACTACTCAACTGTCATTTCCAGCTTAACTCATAATACATGTTTACATTTTTTTGGTTTTGAAACACTTTAAGAAGTCAACTTTGGCTTTTGGAAAACTGTACGTGGCATTTCTGACATTTTATAAACTTGGATAAGTGGGAAAATGAGCGGCAGATAAATCAAAAAGTGAAAAGAAGCAGCTGTTTTTATATTACAACACAACACCTGAGCTGCCATCTTACACACATTTTACCAAAACATTTTAAAGAAATTAAACCATGAGTGGCACCAAGTTAACTTTTTATAAATAAAGACAAACAAGCTTGTTGTCAGAATGATTAATATGCATTGTTGAGGTGCTGAATGGGGCTTTAAAATATTAATAGTGTGTGTAAGCTGATGTGAAACAGATTAAAAATTTAAGATAGTTTTATAACAACGTTCTGGCTTCATCTTCAGATTTGTGATTTCTGTGTGAAAGTTTCTGATGCAAAAACTGGATTTTCTGCATTTTAAAGTCATATCTGATGTTTTCAAATGACTTAAAACCTGAACTAAACTGTTTTTTAACAAATGTTTAGTAGTCTGGTTTAAATTTTCCCTTTTCTTTTGTGAGGTAATTTTTCAGAAAGTCTTTGTTCCTGCCTCCCTGCCTGTATTTGAATGTTTCTCATTAATCAACAGCACCCTCTAGTGACACCGGCATGTTGTGTGTGTCTGAACTGAAAACCTGTTGAGCCTCTTTTCCATCTCAGTTTGTGTTCGGTGTCATAAATTTAATCTCTCTGCGATTTGGTCTCATTTGGCTCAAACCATGTGTGAAGTCATTCTTTGGTTCTCACTCTTCGGGGCTCCTCTGATCACTGAGGACTCTCAAAAAGATTTTTTTTCTTCCTTAAAAGGCTCCAATGTTTGAATGAATAATGAGTCGTCTCTGTTTAATGACATCATTGTTTAACCCCCCCCCACGTTCAGTGTGTGGGGGGGGGGGCAGCGAGTGTTTACGTTCAGATGAAAACCAACAGCTCATTTTCTGATTATTCATTCTGAGTTTGTATAAAACAGTATGTGGCATCGACTCAAAGAGTGTCAGTGTTTATGTTAGCGGGTCGTCTGTGAATACATTAGCACCGAAGCTGACGGCGTGACACACACACACACACACACACACTACTACACACACGGTGGAGGAATGCATGGAGTTATTCACACACACACACACACAAACACACACATAAGCACACACACACACACTGAATCACAGCGGTATTTCTCCGGATGCTGATTGCACTAAGTCACAATTACCAGGGTCTTTCATACGAGTGAGAAACAGAATCAGGGAGTGGAAGAAATGAGAAGGAGAGAGACGGATTAAAACAGGCGTCGTGGGTGGGTTAGAAACAGGTTTGATTATTAATGAGGTATTAATCCCCCTCACACACACACACACACACACACACACAGCGGTATTATTCTCCACAGGTGAAGGGGAAGGCTGCAGGTTTCATGGTCAGAAAACAACAACCTGGAGCTGTTAACAGGTGTGTGTGTGTGTGTGTGTGCCTATGTGTGTGCTTTGCTTAATGTAAACCCTCAACCCCTTCCTCCCCACCAGGAGCTGCTGCTGTGTGCTGTGTGTGTGTGTGTTGGGGAGGCATGGTGCACTGTGAGGGGGAGGGGGCTGCCTTAGGATAACGTTGTGTGCTTGTGTGTGTTGTGTGTGTGTATCCTTGGGACAGGCCCACTGTGGCTCGATCACCACACAATGGGATGGGTATGGTTGCCAAGGTAACCCCATCAGCCCAAGCAACCGTGGCATCTGGTAGCTAAGTAACAGGAGCCCGGCAACAAAATGGAGAGATGGAGGGAGGGGAGGTGGAGGGTAGATAGGCACCTCTGAAGGGGTGAAATTATGGCTGCCAAGTGTGTGTGTATGTGTGTGTGGGTGTGTGTGTGTGTGTATCTCGGGTTGCGTTGGACGTTGAACATCAGAAATTTGCTCTCAGGCGGGGGGATGTTCACCCACTTTACAACAACCACTGATGACATTAACATTTATATCTATTCGTTTGGACGAAGCTTTTGTCCGAAGCGAAGCACACACGCGACACAAACCAAAAACCCTGCGAGAGTTACCGCCTGAATGCTGCAGGAACACATAAACACTGCACAAACTATGTTTTCTTCAAAGAGAAAGAGAGAAAGATTATAACGTGGTCCCTTTTAAACCTATTTGTGATTTTTACACACTATTTGTTATGCTTTCGACCTCTTGACATTATTATTGCATGACCCCAGCTCAAAAGCAACCACCAAATTTACTACATTTTACATAATGTTAAATAAATACTTTAACATTCCTGTATGAAATGCAAATACAAGGTTTCTCCTGAAACACTATTTTAGCCTCCCTAAGTATCCCCTGAACCTGCAGACATCCATCCATCCATCCTCTAAACCTGCTTATCCTGAGCACACACAGGGTCACAGGGGTTGCTTTGGGTACACCCTGGACACTCACATTCACACATAGGGGCAATTTAGAGTCGCCAATTAACCTGCATGTCTTTGGATTGTGGGAGGAAGCTGGAGTACATAGAAAGAACAGGGAGAACATGCAAACTCTACACAGTATAGAGAATAAATAAGATTTAAGCGACTGAACATGACTGATATTTAAGCTAAAGTTCTGTATAAACTGTGCAGGAAAATGCACAGTTAACAGAAAATAAAGTTCCCAGTATTAACTTTAACCATCTTAATTTGATCTCAGGTGAAACTGTTTTCTCTTGTTTCTCCTGCACACTGCATCTGTCTTGTGTTGCTTTTGTTCTGCAAACCCATTAAACTCTCTCTCTCTCTTTCTCTCTTTTTTGTGCATCTTTAGGTTGGAGCCCCTTCCTCCAGGGCTGAGGCAGCACTGGAGTGTGTCGGGCCCAGATAACAACCTCTCTGTCTGGCCTGGACAGCAGCTGGGTGGCCCCCTCGGTCCCCCCAACAAACACCCAGAGTTCTCACAGTTTGGGGCAGGAAGACATTAATTACCATCAGCAGAGAGAGAGAGAGAGAGAGAGAGAGAAACCACATTCTCGGTAAATTCACACGAGGAGGAACTGTATGAGCCGAGACAAGGCTGCGCTTATCAACAAAACACACACATGCATATACAGACAGACACACACACACACACACACACACACACACACACACACACACACACACACACACACACACGGCCTCTGTGAACTTGACGTTGTCATTTCCTTCCTCTCAGGCAGCTGCAGTTCCTCTCTATAACAGCAGAGGGCGGTCTAAATCAGGTGCTTCTGATTACCTGGGCCTCATTTTACCAAGGAAAATGCTCATTTATGTATTATACGTTCAGTGCACTCCAGAATGAGGGGTGGACTCACAATTAAGTTACTGCATGTGCATTAATAAAATAAAAATCACTAATGTTGCTCAATAATTCTCTCCTTGCAGGTTGCTTCCTAAAGTACTGCATCTTCTACTACAGCCAAGTTTCAACCACAAGAACTTTCTCCAGAGACGAGGAAGGTTTGGAGGAGCTCAGTGCTTTTCCTCCACAGGGACCAGGGTCTAAATTAAGTTCAGGGACTTTATTTTAACCCCCAAATCATCCTTGTTGGACATAAACATGGAGAAGAAGAAGGTCTACGACAGACAGAGCGACAACCAATCAGGAATAAGTCCCAAGATTCCTGGGACAAAAACTTCAGGGTACTTTGGGTCAAAATGCATCCTCTAACAAAATGCAAAAATACAATCATGTACATACCACCGAACATTTTGCAGCAGCTTAAAGTCCTTCTGGCTGTTCGTGTAGAATATCTGCTGAGGGGTTGGAGTCATATTAACCCTTCGCCAGATTAGAAGAGGGTTGACCTGCCTAAAAGCATAAATAAAACACATACCTTCACTTAAAGACAGTAGAATAATGGGTTTAATATTCATCCTCAGCTTGCATGAATCAACCCTGACACTTTATACAGCTGTGTCGAATACTGTTAGTTATAAAAACCAGTGGTGGAAGGCAGCTTTGGACAATTATTGGCATTTCTGGAAATTAGTTATCAGTCTTTCTGTGTTATCCTGTGAAATTGGACAGCATGCTTCATGTCTATTGTATGTTTTTGTCTTCTTATAAAAAAAGTAATAAATAAAAGAATAATTATAAATAGACAAATGAATAAATAAGGGGTGGTACATTTACTCAAGTACTGTACTTACATGCACTTTTGGGGTACTTTATACTTTTACTCCACTACATATACCTGAAACTTACAGTTACTTTAACTTTTAAAAATAAAAACATGATATGATTCAGTACTGTACTACTAATCTACCCAGTAATACACAAAATATCTAAAAAGCTTGAGGACATTTTTACTCACTTACAATGCAAAATTACTTATTATAGTTAGGATTATTATTTATTACTCATTTTCTTTTATTTTATATTTATTTTTCATTGTATAAGTACAGCAGGTAATTATCAGACATTTCTCTACATTATAAGTATTATTATTATTATTATTATCATTATTGTATAAGTGTACTTAATATGTGAAAATAAGTACAATATTTATTATATGTATTTATTAGTGATAAAACAGATTAATATAATATTGTATGATAATAAAACACTGAAAAGAGCCAGCCTGCAGAATGAGCACTTTTATTTTAAATACTTTAAGTTAATTTTGCTAACAATACTTCTTGTACTTTTACTTGAGTAACATTTTGAATTCACTACCTGTAATGAGTATTTTTAGATGACAGTATTTCTACTTTTACTCCAGTAAAATAATATTTCTTCCTCCACTGATCAAACTGACTTTTACTAATTAACATGATCATTTAAATCAGATTAAATTGGGCACAAATAGCATCAAAACTTTTTACCATTACCATTTTACAGAAACTTTTACACAGTAACTGAAGATAAACTGTTGAAGCTAACTGGTCACCATATGAAAATAAAGCTGGGATATTCACCTCATATTAATATAAATCAATATAAATGATCATTTCTTACTTTTATTCGTCGTTTTTTTCTTTACCTGTTTACTGCCGTTTACGTCCGTCACCTGCCTGACGGGCACCGTCACCTGATTGGTTCACGTGACGGCAGAGACTGCTCATTGGCTGGGGCTTGTCCAATCAGCTTCCTTGTTGGGATGTTTTGATTTTTAAATAATCAAATTCAAAATGAGCCTCATATATTCCAAACTCTGCAGTATTACTTTAACACAAAGCTACCATTTAAAAATAGGTTAGCATGACAGTAGCTACAGGCTAATAGTAGCTGTTAAAATATACTTTCTGCAGATGTTTGTATTGTTACATGGTGGGCGTGAAATGGAGTAAATACATCAGCATTAATGGGTGTTTACATTATTTGTATATTTGTGGGCTTAATTTAATCTGACGTGATAGATCATATTAACTAGTAAAACTGGGTTTGATTAGAGAAGAAATATTCTTTATTCTTGGGTTAGGGTTAGTCTAAAAATACTCTGACTCAAGTAAAAGTCCCGAATTCAAAATGCTACTTAAGTAAAAGTACAAGAAGAAGTATTATCAGCAAAATGTACTAAAAGTATCAAAAGTAAAAGTACTCAATCTGCACGCTGGCTCCTTTTAAAGTGTTATATTATTGTAGAGTATTATATTGTTCCTTTTTTTATCACTTTTTAAAAATCTTTTTCTTTTTTGATACTTTAAGTACATTTCACCAATGATACTTTATACTTCAAAATTTTTCAATGTAGACTTTAACTTATGATGGTTTTTTCCAGCACTATTTCAGTAGTTTCACTTTCAAGTAAAGGATCTGAATTCTTGCTCCACCATTTCAATCTCTAGACTTAAATTGTTAATACCGCAACTTTGTTTGACAAGAAACCACAATTTCAGACAGCAAATGAAGAAGTTATACAGCCCAAACCATCGGCATGAGACTTAAGAAAATAAAAGCCAAGATTAAAAAATGATGCCCTGAGGTGACATTTTTCACTGTTTACCCAGCAGCAATATGTAGATTTATTGCCATAAACATCCAGTGTCACAGTTCAGAAGTTCATAGACAATTAAAACATTACATGAGGCATTTTGTACATGTACAAAGAGCTCCGTCCACCTCTACACTGACATGACTGGTATGAGTGTATCTCAGTCCAAAGAGGTATTTAGCAGCATCCATCCAAATACTCTGTCCACCCGCACATCACTGTTGAAGCACTTCCAGCATTTTATGACAAAACAGATTATGGGTGACATTACGCTGAGAAATGTCTGGTTTATCTCCACTTATAGAACAAACTTTGCATTGTTTTTACACAGTCAGTGAAGCAGCTCCAGGCTTTTGCCCTGTTGCACTGATAAGAGTCCTGTTCCTCTGGTTTTTAGCTGTGGGAACGAGATGTCCCGGTGCACAGATAATAAAACCATTTATATCCAAATGGATTCAGGTCGATCTGACTCTTCATGCTCCCTTTCATGCGTTGGTACAGGTACAAGCATATACACAGGGCACACAAAACATACAATCACCGCATGAAAAACAACCCACAAACACAGTTACACAAGAGGATCAAAAACAACCTTTTCACAGAAATACTGAAGCATAAACTTGAATTCTGAAGAGAGAAAAAGAACGTGTGGAGTAGGAAGTTTCCCCCCCAACAAAAAAAACAAGCAAACACTGATTTGTTGATTTACAGGTAAAATGATATTAAGACATCAAGATTTCTTTTGGGGTTTTCCAAGAAACCTGTTTTTTTTTTTAACTACAACTACAAACAAAACACTGTATTTCAATGTGGAGCAAGTCCTAACCCCCAGATTCTAATATAGTCGTTAAACTGATTTTGAAACTATGGAGTTACAGTACGTTTCAACTAAATCTAGCCTTTTAGAAATATAGATGTTGAGTTGTCTATTAATATGCTTTTTCTTTTCCTTTTTTAAATTACTGCTCACGGGGAAGATGTAGAAAAAAAAAAAAGTAAAAAAAAAAAAAAGTTATTTATATATTTACTTTCAGGTTACTGGGAATATTAGAATATAAGATCCACCTGTAATAAGTGAACTTTAAAAAGCTAAGAAATATTAAAACTTGTACTATGTCATAACAAAGTTGCTCGTGGGACTAAAATCTTTCCTGAGGACAAACTGGAGACATGTAATGACTTTACTCTATAAGGTTACTGTTAGGTTCTGTTATGTCTTTAGAACCAGGCAGGAACAGGAGGACCCATATGCAGGACACGACTCTCGGCAGAATGATTTTGAAGGTTTTAATAATTAACAAAAAGTCCTTTCAAAAACAAAGTACAAACAAAACTAAATCCTTGGAAGGAAAACAAGACTAACAAAAAACCCTGAACCTGAACTAAGAAAACTTCACAAAGTCTCTAGACAGGAAACACTAGGACACGACACAAAACGTGCAACATGAAGCAACGATCTGGCAACAAGACAAGGGAACACAAGGACTATATAACCACATGGGGTAATAGGAAACAGGTGAGCACAATCAGGGCGGGGCAGACCAAAGTCTCTGACCATGATATGAACTGAAGCCAGCGGACGGCAATGAAGACGTGGACACTGTGGTGGCGGCGGCGACTGCGCAGGCGAAGGCTCGGGACCCTCGGGAGGCCGGGACGGCGGCGCCAAGACGGCGAAGGCAGGAACCTCCGGGCGGCCGACGGCGGAGGCAGAACCCTTCAGGAGGCCGGACGGTGGTGGAGGCGAAGCCCGGGACCCTATGGCTATGGCGGCCGGCGACGGCGGCGAAGACGAAGGCGTGAGACCCTCTCCGGCATGGCCGGGCGGCGGCGGCGAAGAGCGTAAGCGTGAGACCCTCTGGCGGCCGGCGGCGGCGGCGAAGAGCTAACGGCGCGCGACCTCTTACGGCGGCGGCGTGGCGGGCGAAGACGAAGACAAAGACGGAAGACCTCTGGCGGCCGGCGCGGCGAAGAGCGAAGACGAAGGCGAAGACCCTTTGGCGGCCGGGCGGCGACGGCGAAGGCCGGAACCTTTGGGAGGCCGGACGGCGGAGGCGAAGATGAAGCCATAAAGGCGGGAACCTTCGGAGGCCGACAGCGGAGGCTGAACCCTTCAGGCGGCCGGCGACAGCGAACCTCCTCGGGCGGCCACGTGACGGGCGAACCAGTTCAGGAGAGGTGTCGGCGGGGAAGGCCAACGGAAAGGGCTCCGTCTCGGGGGGCACTGGGAGGCTCGAGCTCAGTCTCTGGGGCACTGGGAGGCTCGAGGCTCTGGGCTCAGTCTCGGGGGCACTGGGAGGCTCTCGAGCTCAGTCTCTGGGGGCACTGGGAGGCTCTCGAGCTCTGGGGCTGCCAGCTGGGGACTCGGCGGCTGGACAGCCGGCTGCGCTACAGGCTGCGGACTTGGCAGCCAGAGCCCCAGAAGCTGGGCCGCAGGCTGAAGGCCAGGATGGGCGACAGGCCGGACTGCAGACTTGACGGCTGGGCTGCCGGCGGCGGACTCGGAAGCTGAAGGCTCGGAAGCTGGGCCGCAGGCTGAAGGTTGAGAGACTGAGGTGCAGGTTGGGGACCGGCTAGCTCGGGTGCAGGCTTGGATGCGGGCTGGAAGCTGGCTGGCCAGAAACCAGCTAGTTCGGGTGCAGGTTTGGGCAGTGCAGGCTGGAAACCCGCTGGTTTGGAGGCAGGCTGGGGTGCAGGCTGGAAACCTGCTAGGTTTGGAGGCAGGCTGGGGTGCAGGCTGGAAACCCGCTGGCTTGTAGCCAAACAGTAAGGGCTGATGGCTGACTGGCTGGGGTGCAGGCTGGGTCACAGGCTGGGTCGCAGGCTGTGAACCTGACGGGTTTGAAGGACTGCCTGGCTGCGGGCTAGCAGGCCGAGGCTGCGGCTGCGGCTGGAGCTGACGCTGCGCGGCTTGGCAGGCTGGAGCTGTAGACTCGGAAGCTGAAGGCTCCAAGGCTGAAGGCTTGGAGACTGCGATGCAGGCTAGAGGCTAGCAGGCCGAGGCTGTGGCGGTGGCTTGACCGGCTGAAGTTGGGGCTTTGGCTTGACCGGCTGGTAGCCAAACTGCAAAGGCTGAGGCTGAGGCTGGTGACTGACTGGCCGAGGTTCGGGCAGGAGCGATTGCGGGAGGTGAGCCAGTTGGAGCTTCGCTGGCAACGTGCTTAGCGCCGTCCGTAGCTCCTCGTACAACCCAGGCAACCCCTTTAGCAGCCAGGGATCATTAGCCAACCCGTTGCTGGCCAGCTCCAATGCCTGCCTTTTTTGCTGGCGATTGCATCCTGGGTACGCACTCACAAGGCCGGTGATCATCCGGAAAGTACCCCTTCCATGCTCCTGGGTACCGACCGTGTCCGCTGGGTCCATGTTTTTGGGCCAGATCGTTCTGTTAGGTTCTGTTATGTCTTTAGAACCAGGCAGGAACAGGAGGACCCATATGCAGGACACGACTCTCGGCAGAATGATTTTGAAGGTTTTAATAATTAACAAAAAGTCCTTTCAAAATCAAAGTACAAACAAAACTAAATCCTTGGAAGGAAAACAAGACTAACAAAAACCCTGAACCTGAACTAAGAAAACTTCACAAAGTCTCTAGACAGGAAACACTAGGACACGACACGAAACGTGCAACATGAAGCAACGATCTGGCAACAAGACAAGGGAACACAAGGACTATATAACCACATGGGGTAATAGGAAACAGGTGAAGCACAATCAGGGCGGGGCAGACAATCAGACAGGCGGGAAACACAATGGCAGGAAGTAAGGGGACCTGAAACATAAGGGAGAGTTGATTTCAAAATAAAACACACGCCAGAACAAGGAACCAGAAACACGACAGACATGAAAACCTGACAAGACAAGACATAACCTGACATAACCTGACATGAAAAAACACAAGGAACACAAGACACCAGAAAACACAACAGGACACTGAGTGAACATAACAGTTACCTCCTCTACGACCAGATACTAGAACGAAAGTGGAATGAGCATCTGTTAAGTCACCCGGTCGGGGGATTCCTTCGGTCTTCCCCTCCACCTTAATAATGTCATTTTTTTAAGAGAGAGAGAAGAATCAGTGGAGTGAGATAGACTACAACATTATTTCCATTATGAAAGGGGGTTTTTAAATACACAAAACTTTTGCAGCTTATTTAGTTTCATGGTTTTTACGAAGCATTTGTGCTTTTGACCTCTCGTCATTATCACTGTGCAGTGCCGGCACATGATACAGGGCTCACAGTTCAAAGCTATCTTGATTATAATTAACTATGAATGCAAATAAATTCCCTATTTAATCCTGATTATGCATAAAATGGGCCCAAGATGCTCAGGTTTATCCAGTTCTTAGTTGTCTGTTAAAGTTCTCAGTCATTCAGCTTATAGTCATTTCTAAGAGTTTGAAGAAAGTCGACTGGACTTGCTTGAGGTTCTTCAGTTTCTTCGTTCTTAGTTTCTTGGTTGAAAATGAGGTTACTCATAAGTTTCCCTACTCTGCGACCAGCTGGAAAATTCACAGGGCGAAATGAGCTTCTGTAAATCGGGCGATTCCCTCACCTTACCTTTCCACCTTAATAAAGTCAGAGGAGTTGGGTACTTTTACCTGCAGGATTGCAGCCAAACTGCCTCAGTAAACTTTATGATCTTGCAGAAGACATGAACACCTTTTCTCTCTTCTCAGGTGTGGTCAGCTGCAGGTGGGATTTGGAGATCCAGGAGGCGGCAGCTGCCTTCATGACAACAGCAACCAGTGAAAACATCTCTCTTCCACAATGTCCCACAGAGCTGCATGTGTGTGCAAAGATTTAAAGACAATTAGGGTCTTTTTAAGCAGTTTTAAGGGATGTTTTTCAGACTCTTCTACTTCTACTGCTACAACTACTGCTTTACTGCTTTACCTCTTAAAACATGCCCAGGCACAATCCTGTATTTACCGATGGGGCAAAAATGTAGTCCAGTGACCCCAAAGCCCTGACCTCTGTTGAGCTTCTCCAAAACACTTCAATCCACAGATTTTTCTGTCTGCACCTGGACTTAACATATGAACCCAGATAGATTAATCCTGATGCCTCTATGTGAACTACAAAAGCAAACAGACCAGCAGACAGCAGGTTGTCTTTCTCTGTTCTTGTTTTTTTTAATACTTTATTTATAATTTCCAATTTACAAAACAGAAAATGACAAAAATACAATGAAGAACAGACCCACCTCATCCCACCCGCCAAGGCTCGAGGAAAAACAAAGCAAACAAAAACAACAACAACAAAGAGAGAAAATATATGCAGAGGCAGGTACATAAAATATTGCCACAGACTATCCATAAACATTGCTTAACATTACTCAGATGGGAACATCATGTAACATACTATAATGGATCCAATTGGCAGTACATCAGTAAGTGGAAGGGAATTACATCATGTGAGGGATACATTTTCAACAAATTCTATAAAAGGGGCCCAAGTTTTAATGTATCTGTCCCTTAAGTTATTCTCATTATATCTCAGCTTCTCTAGCGGGATCACACAGAGTACCTCTTTAACCCAGTGCCTAAAAGAAGGATGTTTCGCAGACTTCCAGAGAAAAAGAATTTGTCTCCGGGCTAGAAGTGTAATGAATGCTACAGCATTTGCCTGGGGCACCGTAAGTTGTTCTTCTGATAGAAATACCCCAAAGATACTGTTACTGATACTGTTCTGCCACAGATGTAGGAAACCGCTTCAAAGACCCTAGTCCAGAAGTTACTAAGTGAACTGCACGACCAAAATGTATGATCTAATTTAGCTGGACTGTGGCCACACCTCGGGCACACAGGATTGGTGCCAGGGTAAATTTTGTCCAGTCTGTCGGGTGAATAGTGCAATCGATGTACAATTTTAAATTGAATAAGGCCATGTCTTATACACAAAGAGATGGTATGTATGCGTTTTAAACTACATTACCACGTCTCGTCAGAAAGTGTAACAGCCAAATCCTCTTCCTATGCCTGTCTGGCGTTGTCCCATGGAGGAGGGCTAATGCCCAGCACTGTTTTGTAGATTATCGACACCCTTCTTTTTACCCCAGGGTCCAAGTCCAATATGATATCGGTTGTGTTTTTGGGTGGTAAGGAGGGAAATGGGAAGTGTTTCTTCAAAACTGCATACCTGCTAATATCTGAAAAAGTGGTTATTGGGAAGGTTGTGATCTTTCTGTAGCATGATAAATGAAGCAAATGTGCCCTCGACAAAGAGGTCACCAAAAAATACTAAACCATTCTTGTGCCATATTTGGAAGTCACTATCAATCTGGGATGGAGGAAACAGATGATTGTTTGCTAGTGGGAGCAGAGTAATTGCCTGATTTAAATGAAAGTGTTTCTTGAATTGGAACTACAGTATATTTTAAGAGTTTTTGACAACTGGGCTCAAATTTTGAAGGCTTACACTAATAGGTAAGGAGCCACTTAGGATAGACATGGGAGAGAGTGGAGAACTGGAATCAAGTTCCATAGAGGCCCATATCAGTCCTTCTTTATTTTCATAGATTGAAATCCAGTAGTTCAGTTTAGAAATGTTAGTAGACCAGTAATAAAATAAAAAAATAGGCAGACCCAGCCCCCCTGCTTCCTTAGGCACCTCCAAGTAAGCCCTTTTAATCTGCGGGGTGGAGTTGTTCCAAGGTGATATGACTATTCAACTCTTTGAACCAGGATTTAGTCAATATGATGGGGATCATTTGAAATAAATATAGCAATCGAGGCAGGACTGTCATCTTTACCATGTTTATTCGGCCTGCCAGTGTGATAAGGAGTGCAGACCATCTTTGGAAATCCTGTTTAGTACGCTCTAGCAACAGTTTAAAGTTGCAGTCATATAGGTCTTTGTAATGTCGTGTAACCCTTATCCCCAAGTAAGTGAAGGACTGGAGCTCCAATTTAAAGGGAAGGCTACTATAATTAATGGATGTTGCCAGTTGATTAATGGGAAAAAGTGAACTTTTTGAGAAGTTTAGTCTGTATCCAGATAGTCTCCCAAATTGTTGTAATATGTCTATAAGCTTAGGAATCGATTCTATTGGGTTGGATAAATACAATAAGAGGTCGTCTGCATACAGCAACACTTTGTGTATTACTTGGTTCCTAACAATACCTGGAATATCTTGTTGTATCCTCAGCGCTGCGGCAAGAGGTTCAATGGCTAAGTCAAATAGAAATGGTGTAAGGCAGCACCCCTGTCGAGTTCCTCTTTGCAGCATGAAAGGGTTGGACCTGATCAAGTTTGTGCATACTGAAGCAGTTGGTGAGGTATACAATATTTTAATCCATGAAGTGAAGGACATACCAAACCCAAACTTATCTAGCACCAGGAACAGAAAGTTCCACTCAACATGGTCGAAGGCCTTCTCCGCGTCGCGGGAGAGCACAACCTCCGGTTGACAGGTGGAGTGAGAAGAGTATAGAATAGTGAACAACCTTCGCATGTTATAGAAAGACTGCCTCCCTGGTATGAAGCCTGTTTGATCGGGATCAATGATGTTAGGTATCACTGCTTCTAGACGTTGTGCCAGCACCTTAGTGAGGATTTTCTAATCACAGCACAGGAGACTAATAGGGTGAAAGGATCCACAGTCCAAGGGATCCTTGTCTTTTTTCAGTAAAATTGATATAGTTGCCTGAGTCATGGTTGGAGGTAGGTTTCCAACAGAGATAATTTCCTTGAACAGTAAATTCAGAATAGGTACAAGCTTGTGTGAGAATAATTTGTAAAATTCTATAGGAAACCCTTTAATTGATCATTTATGTTCTGGGGATGCGTGGAAGTTGAATCTGGTGCAATACAGATTTCAGGGATTGCACTACGTGCTGTTGTCTGTCTACGCTGATGACACAGTAATTTCCCTGCCTTTTCGCCATGTTCGTAATATGATTGCTTTGTTTTAAGTAGCAACCGTTCTGTTAGTTTTATGGAGAGGTTGTCATATTCTGTTTGCAACAGTAGCCGTTCTGTATAAAGATCAGGCGTAAAATCATGAGCTAATCAGTCGTCAGTGTCTGATATCTGCTGGGTTAGTTCTGTAAGACGCTTGGTCCGCTCTCTCTTTCTGTGAGCTGCTTATGAAATAATCTGTCCTCTGAGGTAGGCCTTAAGTGTCTCCCATATAATAGTATTCCAGGGGTGCTATTGACCTCTATATAAAAATCAATTTGGTCAATTTTAGAAATGAACTGTTTGTTTATAAAAGTGGGTCAAGTTGCCATGAGCGCTGAGGCATGGGATTGTTTGGAAATGATGTCTAATTGGACAGGACTGTGATCGGAGCTCACTATGGCATGATATTGGCAGTTGGTTACAAAAGAGATGGTCCTGTGATCAATCAAATAAAAATCAATTGTCAAATATGAAAGATGAACTGGTGAAAAAAAAGAAAACTGTCTAGTGGTGGGATTGGAGTGTTTCAGAGATCAAATAATTTATAGGATTGCATAAATGACAAAGTTAGTGCACTCGATTTGAACACAGTATTGTTTTGTCTGGGACTAGATTTGTCTAGCGATGGCTGTGGTGTACAGTTAAAACCCAATATCTTCATGAAGCGACGTAAGCAACTCCTGCCTGAAAGCTTGAGTGGTTAGCACCATGGTCTCATCAGTTGCGGTTGGCTTATCACTTTGATCCGGGGATGATCTGGGAGCACTAGGCCTCGTGATCAACGAAGTTGCATTATGGATTTTTGTAGACTTGCCAGCCATTCTTCTTATGTAAGCTGATATGGCTCCCCCCCCCCACAGGGGGAGCACAAAATGAGAAGTTCACTGAGCTGCTTTTAGAAAGGCCGCTCACCACAGTATCTCTCTCTTTCAGGTGCAGAATTAATACATCATAGTGATCACACACACGCACACACATGTATGTGTATTTGGTGCATTCACAGTTTGTGTGTATGTACATCCTGTGTGTTCTCAGTTTGGTTGTGCGACGTAAAGTTGTGCGAAGTAAAGAGCACACTTCATTTTGTTTGACAGCTGTGAGCTATTGGAGTTAGTTCCCATAAACTTCCTCTTCCCTCTGGAGGTCCAACGGTAAAACACACACACGCACACACTCTCACACACACACACACATGCATGCACGCACAGATATACAAACACACACTTCTCAGGCCATTTCTTTAATCTCCTCTTTTTCCAAACAGACTCTTTCCTGAGAAGTGGGTTATTCCCCGCTGGGAAACATGGACACGTGACAATCTGTATGGACGTTAAAAAAACAAAAAAAAAACACACATACCTGAGGTTGGAGGTTGGTGGGATGCAAGTATTATCTGTAATGTTTAAAATAATCTTAAATTACTTTGATTTCACTTGAGATGGAAGTGGACAGAAATTTCAAGATGCAAATGTGTAAATTATAATAGTCATCTATTGTTTTTTACTTTCTAGATCTTCCTTTTTTAACTTGCTATTGTGCCATCCACTTTGCTGTTTCAATATTATAAATTTCCCTACAGAGGGATTAATAAGGATTATGCTGAATGAAGGAAAAAGAAAAACATTCGTAGATGAACCTTGTATTTTTCTCAGGAACATTAAATGTGTGGGCGGTTTTCTGGAACACTTCATTTTCTCCAACTAGCACAACTCATCTTTGTACATTAAAAGCTTTTAAATGTCATCTGGTGGTGGATAAAATACTCTGATCCTATACTTAAGTAAAAGTAGCAGTACCATAATGCAGAAATACTCAATTACAAGTAAAAGACTTAAAACAATGCACTTAGGTGAA
Organism: Scortum barcoo; assembly: GCA_023238725.1. Taxonomy (NCBI): domain Eukaryota; kingdom Metazoa; phylum Chordata; class Actinopteri; order Centrarchiformes; family Terapontidae; genus Scortum; species Scortum barcoo. Next base: position 26,597,074 of record CM041549.1, read on the forward strand.
AAGTATCAGCATCAAACGTTACTTTAAGTACCAAAAGTAAAAGTAGTCATTGTGCAGAATAGCTCATTTCAGAATAATATTTATCATATTATTGAATTATAATATTTGATGAATTAATGTTTTCATCACTTTCATGTTGTAGCTGGTAAAGGTGGAGCTCCTCAGTTCTCAAATAAATTAAGTGCAGTAAAAAGTATAATATTTGCCTCTGAAAAGCATGGAGTATGATAAGTTAAATTCAGGGAGTTTACCAAAGATATTATAGTTCATCCTGAGGAAGGTGTAACATCTGCATGAAATTTCATGCAAATCAATTAAAAAACATGTTTTTTGCTCAAAATAAGAAATGTTGACCTGCTGGTGGCGCTAGAGGAGGAGGGGATGCAGACCATTTGCATCGCTGCTAACTTTGATAAAACTGGAGAAACAACAGACTTGCAGATTAACATTAGTCCAGGTAAGGTGGAAGAAAAAAACGCTTCTATTTCCTCGTCCAGGTTTTCCCATCAGTTCTTTTATTTGAACAGGTGACTCTCTGTCCTCAGCATGGCTGCACTGTGCTCCACTAAACTACTCCTGAATGCTCCAAACTGCCTTAAACTCACCACGTTCAGAGGGAATATTACTTTATTTGGCCTAAAAAAAGTGACATACATCTATAAAAAAGGTCTTAAGACAAATGCAGACACATAACATGGCAAGTCTAAAGTTCACAGATTTTATTATTTATGTGTTTTTAACAATAAACTGAAATAAATAGCAGAAAAAAAAAATTGGGAGAAGCACAGTGGAGCTTTGCTTTTCCTGTGGGGATACGAACATGCAGCAACATGCCGGGTCACACGATGAGAGGAAGGAGAGGCAGCATGAAGAGAGAGGAGGAGGAGGAGGAGGAAGTCAAACTGGAGGAGAAAGTTAAAGAATGTGAAGTGAAGCTGAGATTAGACACCAGAGGGGAATCCCTGAAAGATGGGAGCTGGAGAGAAACCAGGAGATTAGTTACCTAGTACTGACAGAAATGTAATAATGCGAAAGACATTCATGAGAAAGGGGGAAGTCGTTGCAAACTGGAGACAGACAGTGCAGGTTTGTATCAGTGACGAGCCCAAAATCTCTCTCAATGAGTCACATTTTACTGATTTTCTTGAGAAAACTCCACGAAAATATCCAAAGTTTGATGAAGTTCTGCTCCAAAACACAATCTGACAAGAGCAAAGATAAAGAGTAAGGATGGAGTAAAATAAAAAAAGGAAAAAGTAGAAAGACTATAGATTGATCTCAGCCCCTCCAGGCTAACAGACTCCTCTTGGCAGGAGGAACTGAAAGAAATCAGACGTACTCGCCGATAGCAAAGTGACAGATTTGTGCAAATCTGCAGCTCAGTTTCATTTGACTGCCACTGAAAACAATATGCTTTATCTGGAGAGACGATTTTATCGCTTCAAAGGTTAAAAAAACAAACAGTCTTCAGATTAAAAGGGGAAATATTACTGAGGATCACAGAAAAACAACATCACATGCCAACTTCCGACTTTTGTCTGCTTATTTAGGGAACGTAAGATCATAAAATAGATTGAAGTGTCAGATTAAGGAGGGTCAGGAGGCCCTTAAATGTGTGAATGTGATGTTTACCATAACCTTGAAATAGGAGGGGGGTTTGGGGGACACTTTTCAGGAAGACGACATAATGCTGAGTTCGTTTATGGCCGGATGAGGAAATGGCGAAACCTTCTGTTCAAGCTGCCACGGACAAAGAAAACACACCTGCAGAGGGTGAAGGTTTGTTTCTTCAGAGAGCAAAGATATATTTAACTATACTGGAAAAAATGATTAAAAATCCAATTTTTCTTTATTTTCTGACAGTCAGAGCCCCTTTTTATATATTAATAAAGTTTCTTATTATTACTTTTGCAAAGAAATATTTTTAAAAGCATGCAGTCTTGTTAGTGTGGGCAGACATGATGAGAATTTAATGAATCTTTAGAAGCAATGTCAATCCTCCTGATGAGAAACTCTGAATTAATGAGATGATTTATGTTTGCATGCACATTTTTCAAAATAAAAACGTTATTGTAAAATACAGCAGGAGAGGAGCGAGAAAACAGAGATAAGAAGCCTGTGAACGATGTACATTTAACAAGAACTGCAACATAAATGCGGTTGTGGAGGATTTTTAGGTACATTATAAGTATAGTGGACCTGGGAGGTTTAAAATAGCACTTTTTCAATCATTGTCACCATTGTCTGTCTGGAAACTAAACCCCTGATGGAGATCCTATATGGCAGGATGTTTAACACAAGATTTCCTGAGAGGAGGACGTGCACGGTAAAGTGTGGAGTTACACACACCGACAATGTTACACCACAACAAGGAAGAGTTATGAGTCTGATCTTGATCGTGATTATGATAAATTGCATGTTTGCATGTTGCAAGGAAAAATGTGGAAGGTGGGTTGGGCCATCCTGAGAGACAGACAGAGACATTTCTCACACATATCACAAGACAACGAGCAATAAAGACAAGCAGCTTCAGGCTATTATTTAAAATGTCTGGGTGCTTCTAGAAAATTACATGTTGATTATTGATACTGTTGATTTATAGAGTAATAATATTCTGATAGATGATTCTTTTATATACTTTGTTTTTAGTGATAACTCATTTTAGGATGCTAATGTTAAGCTAAGATGGTAAACATGCTAAATTTGTATTGTATTATACTTACTTACAATTTGTATATATGGAGGATGAATATTGTGTATTTGTCATTTTTACCTCACATATTTTATATCTTATATCTATTTTTTGTACTTCTTCTTGTATATGCCTGTTAATTAATTAATTAATTAATTTCCCTGAGGTGGGATTAATAAAGTTTTATCTTATTTTATTAACCAAGTTGATGTCTGTAAACCTTCAGGGGACACTTACTGATGATTTGTGGTCATTTCTTTAGGTGTTAAACTATTAAATAGTTGGTCTTTGTGACTTTTTTTCACCTGTAAAATGAAAGAACAACATTTTTGTTTGCTTATTTTTCACTTTGACTTTCTGTTTGGCCTTTATGTCTCAGAAACATCGTCTCACATTGCTGCGACACAAAATTTTGCACCCATGCAGCGATTTGCAAAACTTCCCAGATAAAAGCGACATTTCTTCACCAGGCAGACGCACGAATGATTTCAAGATTTCAAGATTTCAAGAATTTATTGTCATTACACAACAATTTACATCAGCAATCATTGGTAATGAACATTCTTAAGCCCCAGGCTCTCCTAACAATGCTAAAATAATATTAACAACAATAGAGGCTGTCAACAAAAAAAAAAAAAGAATAAAAAAAATAATAATTTAAAAATAAAAATATAAAATAAAATTTAAGATAAATAATAAACTAGAGTAATAAAATAAATAAAGACCTTAAAATATAAGTTATACAAATAAAATATAAACTGTAAATGTAAACTAAGTATTATAAGTAAACATATATACAATAAGATATATATACAATAGAAAAATATATACAACAAGAAGTGAAGGTGTTATTTAAAAAGTGGTGGTGTTGTGAACACAGTTTAAAAGTCTTATGGCCTCATGCGGGATGAAGCTTCCCTGAGCCTGGTCGGCCAGACTTGGCAGCAGGCAGAACAGTTTGTAGCTGGGTGACTGGGGTCCTTAATGATTTTGTTGGCCTTCTTCCTACACTGCTGGGTGTAGAGGTCCTCCATGGATGGCAGCTCCGTCCTGGTGATGTGCTGAGCAGCTTTCACCTCCCTCTGTAGAGCCTTACGGTTGAGGGCGGTGCAGCTGCTGTACCAGGCGGTGATGCAGACAGTCAGGATCCTCTCTATGGGTCACCTGTAGAAGCTGCAGAGGATCCTTGAGTCCATGTTGAGTCTCCGCAGCCTGCGGAGGAAGAAGAGCCTGCTGTCTGGCTGACTTTGTGATAAAGTCAGTGTGATGAGTCCAGGTGAGGTCCTCACTGATGTGAACCCCGAGGAACCTGAAGCTGCTGACTCTCTCCACCTGTAGTCCCGTTGATGGAGACGGGGGCGTGTTCCTCTCTCTGCCTCCTCCTGAAGTCCACGATCAGCTCCTTTAGTTTTGCTGACGTTGAGATGGAGGTTGTTGTCCTGGCACCATGATGTCAATGCTCTGACCTCTGACCTCTCTATAGGCCGTCTCGTCATCGCTGGTGATCAGGCCAATGAGTCAGGGTGGAGGATGTGGTGCTGCCCATCCGCACAGCCTGGGGTCTGCCCGTCAGGAAGTTCAGGATCCAGTCACAGAGGGCACTGTTCAAATTCAAAATTTCACTTCACTCCACTTTTCATTCAAAATTTACAATCTGTACAGTTGTGACACCCTCTGTCCTTAGACCCTAGCACTGAACCTTGTGGAACTCCATGACAGACTTTAGTATGCACAGAGGATTCATTATTAATATGGACAAACTGAGACCGATCTGATAAGTATGATCTGAACCAGTTTAATGCAGACCCTTTAATACCAAGCAGTTTTTCCATTCTCAGCAACAGAATGTGATGGTCAACTGTATCAAAGGCAGCACTGAGGTCTAACAGGACAAGTACAGACAGAAGCCCTCTATCTGATGCTGTCAACAGGTCATTGGTGACTTTCACAAGTGCTGTTTCTGTGCTATGGTGAGCTCTAAATCCTGACTGAAAAACTTCAAAAAGACTATTACTGTGGAGATAATTACATAACTGGCTGGCAACGGCTTTCTCTAGAATCTTAGACAAAAAGGGGAGGTTGGATATTGGTCTATAATTTGGCTAACACATCTGCATCAAGTGTAGGTTTTTTGATCAATGGTTTAATTACAGCTACTTTAAAAGACTTGGGTACAAAGCCTGACACCAGAGACATATTAATAATATGCAGCAGTGATGTGCCAATAAATGGGAAAACTTCCTTAAGCAGCGTAGTTGGGATCGGGTCTAGGAGACAAGTTGTTGCTTTCGATGCTGAAACTAACGAGGATAATTCGGGAAGGCCAATTGGAATATAAAACTGTCTAAGCAATTGTCAGGTTTTAATGTATCTGCTCCTAAATTTCCTGAGTCTGAAGGATCGGAGTCTAACGAGGGCAGATCCTGACAAATTTTGTCCCTAATATTCAAGAATCTTGTCATTAAAGAAGCTCATGAAATCATTACTACTTAAACTTAAGGGAATGCAGGGTTCAATAGAGCTATGGCTCTGTGTCAGCCTGGCTACAGTGCTGAAAAGAAACCTAGGGCAGTTCTTATTTTTCCTCTTATTAATTCTGAATAGTAGGCTGCTCTGGCATTACACAGGGCTTTCCTATATGTTTTGAGACTCTCTTTCCAGGCTAGGCGAGAGTCCTCCTCTTTGGTGGAGCGCCATATCCTTTCCAATTGTCGCGTTGTTTGTTTTAACTTGCGAGTTGCAGAGTTAAACCATGGTGCCAATCTATTTTGTTTTATGATCTTTCTTTTTAGGGGCGCAACAGAGTCCAGAGTGTCAGAGTCCTCTGAGTGAGTCCATGGTGTTACTAACAAGTTGGTCAATTTGGGGGGAGCTCAAAAAATGAGAGTCGTCAGAGATACTAGGAAATCTCTAACTGACTTTAATGCTGTCGGAATTGCTTCCTTAAATTTAGTCCTAGTACAATCGGGTAACCATCTAGTGAACACTAATTTTTCTAGAGGTGCATAGTCCAGTAATAGGAATTCAAATGATACTAAGTAGTGGTCTGATAACACAGGATTTTGGGGGGAGACTGATATTGATTGGTGCTCAATATCAATACCATAGGTGAGGACCAAATCAAGGGTGTGATTGTGACAGTGAGTTGGAGAATTTACTCTCTGAGAAAACCCAATGGAGTCCAATAATGAGATGAATGCTGTGCTAAGACTGTCACTATCCATGTCCACATGAATATTAAAATCACCTACAATAATTACCTTGTCATTTTCAAGGACTAAATTTGACAAGAACTCTGAAAATTCAGATAAGAATTCAGAGTATGGGCCTGGGGGGCGGTACACTACAGCAACTAGTATTGGCTTTGTGCTCTTCCAGGCTGGAGATGAAAGAGTAATAAGTAAGGCTTTCAAATGAGCTGTAGCCCTCTTTAGGCCGAGAATTTATTAATAGGGCTGAATTAAAAATGGCTGCAACTCCACCTCCTCGTCCAGTGTCTCGAGGAACATGAATGTTAGAATGACTCGGTGGAGTGGATTCATTTAGGCTAACAATATTCTTCCTGACCTAGCCAGGTCTCAGTAAGGCAGAACAGGTCTATATCAGAGTCAGATATCAAATCATTTATCAGAACAGCCTTAGAGGCCAGAGATCTGATGTTTAAGAGGCCACACTTAATTTTCTTATTATGCTGTTGCTGAGTTCGCTACAGCAGTTGTGTTAATTTTTATTAGATTTTTATGAATAACTCCCCTTTTTGGTTTTAAGAGTTTAAATGGTCGCTGGGCAGACACAGTTTCTATTCTATATTGGGTGTGCAGCTGCTCTAATGGAGGCGCAGAGAAGCGTGTAAGACTGCAGCTCTGCTTACTGGTCCAACTCTGGTATGTCATGAATTAGGACTAATAAAACTTTCTATATTTCTAGACAGGAGAGCGGCTCCAGCCAAAGTGGGATGGATACCATCTCTCCTAATCAGGCCAGATCTCTCGGACATGAATTACAGTTTTATCACATTTACGTTTATCCTTTGCCAGCAGTTTAAATTTGACTCGATGTCGCCCCCTCTGGCCGCAGGGAGGCATCTGACTGTTCCCCGGTGCTGCTAACTTCACGTGTCGGACTGTGGAGCTGCCAATAACCAGAGCTGGTTTGTTTGAGGGGGGAGAATTTATTAGACACGTGAAGTGCTTGGTGGTGAACCTTGGTGGACTTTTTTGAGCTCTGCCTCCTTCGAACAGTCACCCAGCCGCCCATGTGCTCGGGGTCTGCGGCTGGGAGTGCTAGCTGATGCTAACCCTGCAGCGGCTGCTGGGGACTGGCTAACTACGCTTAGCATAACTGCTAACATTGGTGCCGAGCCGCTTCTCTAACTCTGTTGAGCCCGAGGTCTCTGAGCTTGGTGACGAGCTTGGAGGGCACGATGGTGTTGAATGCTGAGCTGTAGTCAATGAACAGCATTCTCACATATGTGTCCCTCTGGTCCAGGTGGGAGAGGGCAGTGTGGAGGGTGAGGGCGATGGCATCTTCAGTTGACCTATTGGGCCTGTAGGCAAACTGAAGTGGGTCCAGTGAGTCCGGGATGGAGGAGGTGATGAAAGATTTGACCTAACCACTCAAAGCACTTCATGATGGTGGAGGTGATGCTACTGGGCGGTCGTCATTCAGGGCAGAGGATTTTGGTTTTCTTGGGGACAGGGACAATGATGGTCTCCTTGAAGCATGTGGGGACTACAGACTGGAGCAGTGACATGTTGAAAATGTCTGCAAAGACGTCTGCCAGCTGATCTGCACACACCTTGAGAGCTCGGCCGGGGATGCCGTCAGGTCCAGGAGCCTTACGTGTGTTAATCTGTTTTAAAGTTCTGCACACGTCTGCCCTGGATATCACAGGTGGGCAGTGGTCCTCCTGAGCCTTTTGCACCTCCACAGCTGGAGAGGTGCTCTCAAATAAAAAGTGTTCAGCTTCGTCAGGCAGAGATGCAGACATCACCTCAACACTGCTGATCTTCTTTTTGTAGTCTGTTAGAGTTTTTAATCCAGTCCACAGGCTCCTGGTGTTGGAGCCCTTGTAATGAGACTCCACTTTGTCCCTGTACTGTCTCTTTGCGCTGCTGATGGCTCTCCGGAGTGCGTACCTGGAACTTCCTGTACTCCTCCAAATCACCTGAGTTGTAGGCGTCTGTCCGTGCTTTAAGTTTGGCACGGACTTCACCGTTAACCCAGGGCTTCTGATTTGGGAATGTCTGCACAGTAATCCTCGGTACGACGTCATCGATGCATTTTCCGATGTATCCAATGACCGCGTCCGTGTATGTGTTTATGTCTGTGTCCTTAAACACACACCACTCTGTCGTGCTGAAGCAGTCGCGCAGAGCCGAGTCTGATTGGTCGGACCACTGTTGAATGGTCCGCGTCGTCACCGGTCTGTCACGCTTCAATTTCTGCCTATAGGAAGGCAGCAGCAGAACTGAGGCGTGGTCAGATTTTCCGAATGGAGAGCGAGGGAGGAGCTTGTACGTGTCCACGTAAGAGGTGTAAACATGATCAAGTCTGTTCTCACCACGCGTGGGACAGCTGATGTGTTGGTGGTATCTCGGCAGGACTTTCCTCTGGTTGCCGCTGTTAAAGTCCGTGTCTACAATAAACGCAGCCTCCGGCCGTGAGGTCTCTGTCCTGTCGATAACTCCATACAGCTCGTCCATGGCCTTGTTGGTGTCGGCGTGTGGCGGAACATACACTGCTGTCATGACAACCGGCAGCCATCCTCGGCGCCATCTTGTAAGAATGAGGAGCATCAAAAGCCTCGGCAGGTCAGGAGGAGAAGCCTCGGAGACGTCTCGTGGCCTCGTTGGCAGGCTGCCTTTAAAAGTCGCTGAGCCAGTCAGACAGACCGCCGCTGGCACCGTGAACTCTCGGATAAGTGCCGAGCTAATTACAGCACATCTTAAGAGAATAGAAACGCTGAGGAATGATGAGGACTAGTAGATGCACGCACGGCCGAGCCGCCTCCCGGAAATCCACCCGGAGGTTTAAAAAGCATCGCTTTGTGGTATTTGTGTGTGTGTGTTCCTTTTCTGAAAGGCTTTCACCACCACTTATTTCACTCGCTTTCATCCATCACTGCTGCTAATTAACATTTAGTATCAACAGGACGCGCGCTCTTGAGTAGAAAAAGGTCAACAAGTTTCTATCAGGTTAGTTTAAATGTGTGTGTGTGATATTATTACATGATTATTCCTGGAAAACAAACAGGACTCAACTTGATCAATCAGGCCTGGGTGAGGTTCACTCTCTCTGTCTCTTCGTTTTACTGTTTGTTATGGATTAAAAGGCCTAAATGTCCCCACGGGGTTCACTTCAGTTTCGCCTCGATGACAGGCGAGCACAGAGCACCGTGAAATTTCAGACTTCGTTCACATTTTGCTTCTTTAAAAAGACCCGAGTGTTGTTTTACTCCCACATAAATCAAAGTTAAAACAACACAAATAAAGCATCTGTTTTCTTTTTTATTCATTTTTACTGGTAGATTTGAGTATAAGCATCTGGCGGTACATACAATTTGATTCTGCGTTTGGCTTCAGTCACTGGGTGGCCGTCAAAGCCACACACACACACACACACATAAAAAAACAAATGACGCAACACACTCTGGCTTGCACAGCTACACCCTGAAAGGAACACACACACACACACACACACACACACTCAGCTGAAACACTCCATGCTGCTGGCCTTGGCTCTCTCCATCTCGTGTAGGAAGTTGTAAAACTGAGGGAGCGTCAACTCTGGAAGACACGAGGGAAGAAAACAGGAAACAGTTAGCAGATAAAACAGATGAACTGAGGCCTGCTTGATTACACTACAGCACACATTAAAATGTCACTTTTACGACTCCCCTCCACACTGTCAGCGTAAAAAAAAAATACATCCACACATCCTGATCTGCAGCAGCCTTTTTTTCAGAGCTCTTTAAAAGTGGAAGTGAAATGTGTTTTGTGGGGAGTAATCAGCAGCACCTCGAGTCACAATCGGGATCCTGGATTAACAGTATTTATTCATTTTTACATGAGTGATGGTGCACATTAATCAACATTTTAGTTTAAATGTGTGGGAGTTTGCTAATGAGCTATTTTTCATCTGCGATCCCTGCGGAGGTTATAAGTAATTAGCGCCTACTGTCATCAATAAAACACCTCAACAAGTACAATAAAACACTATAAAACAATAAATAAATACATAAGAAAACAGATATATGATAATGATGAGAGTGTGTAAAGGCAGTGACTGACATGAGGTGGTAAGATTCGCCAAGATTTATCTGCAAAATGTTGAGAACTCTGTAAATGAAATAAAGTTTTGCGTGTGGTGATGGCGATAGCTGTGATTTTACTCTGTGAAAGGCTCGTAAAACAACAAGTTCGCTCTAAAGGCTCATTTCACTCAAATTAAAAACTCAACACCAGTTTTATTTATTGTAACGGCCACCTATTTAAAATAAGATTGCGATGCTCATGATTTGTTTGTTTCATTTATACCGCAGCAGGTACCGGGAGGGCGGAGTCTGATCGCCCTAGTTGCTAGTTAGCGCACCTGGGCCTGGTGTGTTGAGGTTCAAAAACACCACCTCGCTGGCCGCGACGCTCTCTCTCCTCTCACCTGGCGGCTGCTCTGCTGAGCATCATTTTGTTTTCAGCCAGACTTCCACATCCCATCCTTTTGTTTGCAATGTTTTCAACGATTTGTGTTCATGGGAGTGAAATAAATAAGTTTATTTTTGCTTTCACCCTGCATCTCCCTCTTCTTTGTCGCGGCTTCAGAGCCAGGTCGTGACATTATCCATCAAAGTAATTTTGGTTTAAGCTGCTGAAGTTTTGAGAGTTTCCTGATTCTTAATACTCAAGCAGGCGGGTAAAAAACTCACATGGGTCACTAATGTCATGATAGCAGTGTTTAGAAATAAGCTTAAACTAGCTGGAAAGTAAAGAAAAAAGTTCTACATATGAAATGAACAAATGCTCTGATTGTGTGTTTTAGTAATGTTAGCATGTATGAAAATCCGGCTGTTTACTATCCAAATACAGCAGACATTAGATATACACGTGGGGTGTAGCTTGATTGCTAATTGAGGAGTTTTGATTCATTTATATCCATCAAGTTTGCACACAGCTCACGTTGTCTGCTAAAATCTAAAATATTCACATTTCCCTGTTAGTTAACATGCTAAACTCACCACATGGTATATTTCATATTGTGTGTTTTTACACATTAATGTATTTATTTGGCAACTTTTACATTTTTATCTTCAAAGAATGATCTGTTACTGAACAAAGGATGTAAACTTCAGAGGGTTTAAGGTATTTATCTGCAAATTAGTGCTGCTTTTAAATGAGCCAACTTTAACTTTAACTCAAATGGTGGATTTTTACATTTCTATTAAAAGCTTTTAAAGTGTTTTTGATTTCTGCTTGTCAAGTTAAATGAAAAAATAACCCCCTTTATTTCATTTACTTTCACTTTTACATTCACTTTATTTTATTCTTCTTATTTCCAGTTGATTCCCATAAATTCACGTTAACTCCCCTTTTTCAGCCCCACCAACGTCTCCCAGTCACTCACCCATGTAGATGTTTTCGGTGGAGTTCCCCTTTCTGACCACCAGTTTCAACTGCAAGAGGACAAAGTTTGTGTTCAACAATGCTGAACAAAGAGGTGTGTGTGTGTGTTTGTGTGTATGTGTGTGTGTGTGTTTGTACTACCGTCTTTGTGAAAACCAATATGAGTTTTAGATGTTGAAAATCACAACATTTTGGGAAAGTGAGGACATTTTGGTCTGTTTTTGGGAAAAGGCTGTTTGAGGGCTCACACTTGGTTCTGTGGTCACAAATGCCTGTATTTGTGTGTGTGAGTGTGTGTGTTGTTCAGAGCTTTTATACCTGCAGAAATATGTTTCCCACTTTCTGTATTTCACTTGTACCAACCGTCACTGTGGAGGACAGAAAACACATCATGATTCACGCAGAGTGACAATAAAGTTACAGACCAGAACAAGATGATGTTTTTTTAAGAGTTCAGAGAGGGAAAATGTCTGACTCATTGTCCTACTCAGAGTTTTTCCAGCTTTTTTGATGATGCATTCTACCCCCAGGGACCGTTGGAATCGTTTATTTAACTGAAAAAGGAGAAGTTTTCCTCACACATAAAGGAACACTTCATCCTTCAGTTTCATCACAAACATTCAACACATCTGGAGATAGCAGGTTTTCACCGGACAGACTGGAAACCCAAACGGTCAGACAACTGGAGAGCAGGAAAAAAATTTAAATATGGTGGTGTTGAAGTATAAAGCTGCATAAAATGGAAATAAAGTTCAAGAAGCTCAAATTTGTACCCGACTTTAACTTCCTGTTCAAACAAACTGAAATAAAGCAGGAATCATCACCACCTCTGCTTTACTAACACTTCTCTCAAAAACGTCCTGTGTCTAAATATAACATCTTGCAGATTTTTGTGCAAGACCTCAAAAGCACCCAGACTCTTTTTATGCACCTCATCAGCGCTGACAGTATTCATATTATAATTTATATTTTAGGCCTATATTTCATTTTACTACCTTACTAATTTATATATATTTGTTTGCCTTCTACTTCTACTATTTTTGATCATTTGAATCTTGAACACTGGAGAGAAGCGGAGGCCATGTTGGCTCTCAGCGACCGGATCCAGCCGACTCTCTGACGACATGCAGAGACACAGTGTGTTTTTGCATGTCAATGACAGTCAAAGCTCTGCACACGGACACTCCCTGACAATAGTTTAATATGCTAACGACTCTCCTGCACGCTGGATTAGCATCTCTCCTACCTGTGAGTCTAAGAAGTCATTAGGCTGCATGAATAAAACATCGAGGGCTGATAGAGACCAATCAGCTGCACACATCTGTTTAACTGAGGCCCAAACAAAGAATTAAAGGACAAAAGCCAAACTAATGACTCCGTTAGGCCCCGTGTTCATGAATATGTGCTGTAAATTCGACCTGTGATTCTGAAGTGACGTCTGCTTCTTGTTTTGTCTTACCTCCAAACTTCCACTCCATGTCGACCAGCTGGTTTACCATCAGGGTTTGTCCGACGGCAAGCCTGGATAGCGCCGTGTAGTGCTCCCCCCACTGCAGAGCACAATTAGAGAGGTCAGGAAAGACTCATGCGCTCATAAATTACATCAGGGATTATAAGAAAGCACTTTTAAAACTAAGGAAAAATGAGGTGAACCTGATTCTGACTCTTTTGCACTCTCAGATTATAAATAATGAACTTTTTCCCCCTAAATTATCTTTTGGATCGTTGATTTTGTCCCTTAGAGAAGTTTATGATGTTAATAACTGATCATTTTCTGGTGTTGTACGTCTGTAATTTGAAACGTGTAAAAACAGATTTACGTAAAATTACCTGCTGTGAAAAGTGAGCCGCCTTGTCCTCGTTCAGTCCTGAGGGATCGACAGACGCAGCAGGTTAGGTTTAATGAGTAAAAGAGCAGAAAGACTTTTCAACATGACGGGCCGTCCTAAGAGACCGGCAGCTACACTTTACTCTTAGTCAGCGACGGAGGATTCGGTGTGTACCTAACGTCAGCAGGTCCTCTTTGATCTGCTCGGCTGTCAGGTTTTTCTTCAGGGCTCCTGAGGAGAAAACGGGGAAAACGGCTGTCAGCGAGACGGAAACCTGAACTTTTATGAGAATCAAGTTAAGTGTCGTGGGAAACTTCAAAACGTCTACTTCATTTAGAGCTCTAAAAGAAAAGCAAACATCTTTATAGACTTTTAAACAGCTGTTGTGAGTTATATCAAGTCAAGACTTCAATCAAAAATGTTACTATCTCACAATGATAATAACTGGAGAAGACACGTAGACTAAATTTCTACACCATCAGCAGCAAAAAGATAAAAAAAAATAGTTTACCAATTTGGGAGATGCGCTTACTCCTGTTATTGAAGAGAGTTAAATGCTCATATTCTTTATTTATTCGTTGCGCATTATTAATTATAAAGTAGGTTTTCTGGCTCAATCCAACAAAAAACAACAACAAGTAAAAGTAAAAATGAGAATCTGAGACATAAAATAGCGCAGAAGTTAAAACACAGGAACAAAAAAAGTGAGTAATTTAAACAGGTAACGCATTACCACTCTTTTAATTAGCACTCTCGTGCTCACATGCTTTAAGACTGGAGGAAGAGAGAAACAGCGAGGCCGGCTCTGTCAAAGCACCTCCGAAGCTTTTTAAAGGTTTTATTAGCTGTGGTTTTACAGCTGATGTGGCGCAACTCTTCATTTTTACACTCAGATTAAATGTTAAACTGAGCTTTAAAAGTGTTTTTTGGACCTTTGGACTGATCAGCTGCTTCTGTCTTCTGATTTCATTTTTTTTGTATTTTTATAAAAAACATGTGTTATCCAAATGTCATCATGATCTAAGAGAGATTAATTACACCAATCAAACCAAATATTCATTAAATTGTTCGTAATAGTGTTTGCAGTGAGCTACAAACTTTTGGATGATTCAACACAAACCAATCTGCTGTCTCTGATAAATGATCATAACAGGAGGGTTTAATGTTCTTTCTCTGTTCTCCATCTACAATAATGAATCAAAGAGCTGCAGGTTGGTTTTCTGGTCAGTAACAATGGATTCTGGGTAATGTAGGAAAACCACAAACTGAAGGAGAGACTGATTATCTTAGTGTAACACCTGGAAATAATTTGATTTATTATGTTTGTGTTTGTTTGGGGGATGGATATGTGTTTGTGTGTGTGTGTGTGTATGTTTCTCACCCTGCGGCACCAGGAGGACGCTCTTCATCAGGTTCTTCAGAGGGCCGGTGCTCATCCCGTGTTCGCCTGCAAACTCACCGAGCTGCTGCATGAACCTCTCTGTCTCTGCCAAGACACACACACACACACACACACACACACACACACACACACACACACAAATGCATGCATTCATTTGCACACACACACAATAGGACAGGCAATGTTTTACCTCGGTTCAGTTATCAAGGCTAATCACTGAGTCCAAAGTCCCATTAACATCAAAATTCAGTGTGTGTGTGTGTGTGTACACTCACCTCTTTGGGCTCCAGCAGGAACTGGAACAGAATTTCAATCAGTCGGAGAAATTGCTGCACAGAAAGAAAAAAGATTAAAGTCTTTGTGAGCGTGTGTTTGGTGCGTCTGAGGAAAATAAACTCAGGCCGGCTCTTTGTGTCGAGAAAAGTTTCATCGACTCATACGAACTTCATCCATCACAGAAAAATGTGACTTTCTTGAGTCTTTAAACAGCGAAAAGTTTCAAGTACCTCGCCTGTTTGTACTCGTTTGTTTTGGTGTATTTACAGACATTTCAACGACCGCTGCTGTCACACTTACTATACCTGTAATGGAGTACTTTAACAATGTACTTTTATTTAATATCTGAATACGTCTTCCATCATTCAGAAAAAGTACTAACAGTATTATTTATACTGCGCTTGTACTCCTCCATCTATCACACATCTTTGTTAAATACAAACCAGCAATACTCAGTTATTTTAGTATTTAACTCACCTTTTATTATGTTTTATGACATTTTACTGCAAAAAGTACTTTTACTCTGAATACTTTAAGTAAATTTCCCTGATTATACTGCATTTTCACTGCAGGACTCTAACTTGTAATGGATTACTTTTACAATGTGGTATTAGTACTTTTAACTATTATTTATCTATCTATTATTATTTTGTGATATTTTACTGCAAAAAGTACTTTTACTCTGAATACTTTAAGTACATTTTACTGATTATACTGCAGTAATATTTTCAATGCAGAACCTGTACTGTAACTTGTACTTTTACTTTCTAATATTAGTATTTTTACTGCAGTAACGGATCTGAATACTCCCCTCTGAGCAGATTTGCAGTATAAATATTGATTTTAATGAGATTTATGATTTTTTTTGGACACACACACACACACACACACACACACACACACACACAGTCACGTGAGACTGACTCTCATCTCGTCTTTTCATTCACAAACTCTGACAGCTGATCAGCTGATCGGCAGCTGTTGACGCTCCGATAACTGATCGATGACGTCAGTAAATCGATCGAGTGCTGATTTGCTGATTATCGATCAGGTGTTTACCTGCTCGTTCAGCTTGTTTAGGTTCTGGAAGTCGCTGCTGACAGAATCCGCTAAAACCTCTTTAGTGAAGTGAAGCTGCATCTTTTCGATCCGATCCGGTTCTAATAAAACGCACAAACACACACACACACACACACACACACACACACACAGTCTGCTGAGCGCTGCAGTCCACTACCGGGTTTCAGTGCGCATGCGCCACGAGCGGCAGGCGATTGGCCGAAAGTCAGCTGAGAGGAATTCAAGTAAACAGCACAGTTAACAGTTTTTACACATAAAACAGCATAATGTGCAAAACTACTGTGTGCTGTACCTGTATTAAGGTATAAAAACAGAAGGAGTACTCTCATGCTTAAGTACAGTTTGCAGTGATACTTCTGTACTTTTACATTTTGAATTCAGGAGTAAAGTAAACCATCTGAATACTTCTGTCACTGTTTATACTTTTATTTTACTACAATCCAGAGTCAAACAGTATTTTCACTACTTTTATCTGACAGCTGTAGTTACTCTCAGATTAATAATACATAATCAAGATGTATTCCTGTAGGTTAAGATCAAATAAAACTTTATTGGTTCTCAGTGAGATGAATCACAAAGTACTCAGCAGTACTTAAAGTAATTTATTTATTTGAAATATGGATAATTACATGATAGTACATTTCTGTGAAATGCCCAACACTGCATGATGAGTACTTTTACTTTTGGTACTTGTAGTAAAGTTTAGTGTTCATACAGAGTATTCCTACAGTTCTACTTTTACCTGAGTAATGGAGTATTTCTCTCACCAACACTCGATATAAACTGATTGATCGATGCTTTAAAACTGCACTGTAGTAACTGAACAGTAACTTTCCACCGTGTTGCTCATAAGTAAAGTGTAATATGTGTGTTTATACACTGCACAGTGTGTATCAGTGGTGTAACGTGAAGTTTCTGTTCTCCTCTCCAGGGAAAAAAGGGAAAGTTTTTTTTTTAAATGTGATGAAGAGAGGTTCACTGACACTGAAGAAAAGAGAGAGAGAGAGATAGTGGTGAAGGGAGGAGGAGGAGGAGGGGGTTAAAAAAATAAAAAGTAGTTCCTGTTCATGCTTTTAGGGGGGGCAGAGAGAAAGTGGGAGTTGACGCTCTCACCTGGGAAAGCCTCGACGTGTGAGCGACCAATGCGCGCAAAGACAGGCCGAGTATAGAAGGAGGGAGAAGGGAGAGAGAGGAGGCAGACACCCGAGAGAGAGAGAGAGAGAGGAGCAGACACCCGGAGAGAGAGAGAGAGAGAGGCAGACACCCTGAGAGAGAGAGAGAGAGAGAGGAGCAGACACCCGGAGAGAGAGAGAGAGAGAGAGAGAGCAGCGGTGCGTCCTCAGAGCGCACGTCTCCAGGATCAGACCGAGTCCAAGCTCCGGTCCGAGGCTCGTTTCCTCCTTCCTTCCTCACCTTGTTTTCCTGCTGTGGATGAGTGCGAGCAGCGTGGATGGTTATGTAAGTGTTTCACCTTTCTTTTCATTTTATTTTTATAATGATCTGACTTTCCTGCAGGATTTGACGCGTTCAGAGTCCAAACTCGCAGCTTTACGCGCGCTCGGTGTGTTTTTCGCTCCGTGTCGTTTCTGTGCGTAAAGGTTACAGCTTTTTTTCTCTCGTCTTTTTTTTGCTCGACATGTGCAGGACAAACCGAGCTGCATGAACCCGATTGAGTCCAGAAAACTTCACTAATGTGCACCTTTGATCACGCAGAGCTTTATAATAATTTTATAATAATTTGCATTGACTTTACGGGGGTTTATTTTAATTTTTCTCTGAAATCTTCGATTTTTACGCAGCTGCAGCTGTGAGTGGCACCATCTGAGGGCGCCTTTTTTTTAACTTTTTTGGCACTTTCACGTCTTTTCTGGTGAGTTTAAAGCTGTGAATCGTCCTCACGGAGCAGTCAAAGTGTGTGAAAGTGCTTTAACAGTGATTTGAAGGCGTCCTGAGGCGCAGCTGCAGGGTTTCCTGGTCCGACCGGCGCAGGTTCACCTCCTGAACCTCACCTCCTCCACGGGGCTGTCAGGTGATCAGTTATTAATGATGGTGATTTGTCAGGCAGGGAGCAGATCGATGTGCAGAGCCAGTAAAAGAAAAAAAAAGAAAGAAAAGTGTCGGTTCATGTCGGAGGCGCTCAGAGAGAAAACACGAGGTGGAGAGGAGGGAGGAGTCAGGAGGACGTGAAGGATCCAGCTGAGGAGGAATATTGACATCATCCAGTTTGGGGGGTCCAGCAGAGACAGGTTGACCCCCCAGGCTTCAAAAACACTTAAATAAGTTAACAGACTATTCATTTTTGGTTTTTTAGGCAACTTTAATGCATTTTAACAGCTTTAATTCTCATTAACACTCCAAAAAAGTTCAAACTTAAAGACTTTTTATGAACATTTCTGCCTCTCATTTGTGAAGATTCAAAGAATAAGTGTCCAGGGCTGCAATTAAGGTTTATTTCCAGTGTCAGCTCATCTAAATTATACTTACAGTGAACTTTTTAGTGTATAAATTGACAAAAGGCAATGAAAAGTGTCTTAAAACGTCTCATCAACAGACGCAAAAATGCAGTCTGAGATTACAATAAAGCAGGAAATCCTCACATTTCATCAAAATTATTAATTTATTTTTAAATCTCAGAAATAGACACAAAGAGGTGTAAATCTGATGATTTTTGCCTTTTTAATTAACTTTATCACAGTGTCTCATCAGGATTAACTTCATATTTCTGTGGAAATCTTTTGGTATGTTTAGCAGCTCGCCTCAAACACGTCGTGTGATGTTTGCGATGGGTTTGTTCTTGTTAGTTTAGACAAATTGTGGTTGGATAAGATCTGCTAACAGTATCAGACAGTAACTCTCTCGACTGTTTAGATAAATGAGTCATGTTGTGATTTTAACAAGACGATCGGACGATGACAGGCAGGGATGAACGGAGGGAATGAAGCTGCAGAGGTGATGTACAATGTAAAAAGGTTTTATTTTATGGGATCTTTCACTGGTTATTGTAAAACTACAGACAGTTTCAGTCGTTTTGCAATAAATTAGTTGAAATGCATTGCAGGTTAAACGTTGTGAATCATTTAGTTGTCAGCTGAATATGCAAGAATGTGAAATTTGTCTGCAGGCGAGCAGTTTGACATTTATTACCCATTAATAGATAAATTATACATGTGTGACTATACTTTGCTTTAAATTGAGCCATAATTCACAGTTTAATGAGGACTCTGTATGATAAGAGACATTTTTAACATTTACTGACTGAGGAACTGTGGCTTTTCTTTGACTTATGTGATAGTAGAATCAATATTTTTAGGTTTGGGACTTCTGCTCTGATAAATTTAAAGGCACCACTTTGGACTTTAGGGAGTTTTTTGGGGTATTTGAGCAATTTTCTAACCTTTTAATAGATAAAATGATTAACTAGTTAAATCAGAAACTACCTGGCAGATAAACTGGTGGTGAAAATAATCAGCACAGCTTCACTAATGTCCCAAATCTGACTTAGCCGGACGATGCAGAGTTGAAAATGCTGTTTTTATCTTTATAAATATCTTCATGTGTGTGTTTCAGCAGCTGGAAGCTTCAGTACGATTGAGAAAAGTCCAAAATTGATTTAATACGTGGAAAGTTTCCCCCGAGGCCGTGAAGTAAAAAACCACAAGATAGTGGTTAACCGCATTCAGTTTGTCGTCTTTATATTTATAGCTGGACGTATTTCACGCTGTAATCTTTTAATCGCTCTCTTGTCATAATAATGTTGGAGGCCAAGTCGTTTTTTAGGAGAAGCTAAGATGTTTGAATACTCCTGAGTCGTCTGCAGCTTCTTAGATAACCCAGATTATCGTGGCTGTTTGTATGCTGCATGCAGCTCTTGCATGAATGACTTACTGCTCCTGGGTGACATTTGAGGAAGGATGTGCTGCAGTGAGTAAAACAGTGGGGTAAAAGGAGGAGTGGTGCTTGATGGTAGACTCTTAGCAGGCCTGTAAACAATGGATTTAAGAGCAGTAAATGCAAGACAGGAGAGTTTTTCTGTGTCTGCACTGTAATAAACTGTATTTTAGTCCCCCTAAAAAGATGTGAAGAGGAGGAACATTTGAAGTGAGTCTTTAAATACTTACTTTATTGGAGACAGATGTGTAAAAAGAAAGCGGGTCTGTCCTTTAATTTGGAGAATTACAGTCTTTAAACTTTTACCTTTATCATCTGTCATCACCGAGCATCAGGTGGAAATGTGACGGTGACTTTTTAAAAACTCTTTTCCAAAAACTTAACATCTCCTGATCCACAAAAAGTAACGATATCAGTTCCCTCGTTTCCCCCTGGATCTTTTTTAACTGAGGCCAAACCTTGATAATAAACTAACTAACAATTAATTTAATGTAGATCTATCGTGTCATGGCTGAAACTGATGAAGCATCAGTGATGTTTGAAGCTTCATCGTCCCAGTAAAGTTTCTTTAGCTGTTGGGTCTGTAAACGTGAACAAAACGGCACCGTTAGCTTAGTAAGGATATAAAAAAAATATTCTTTTAATAGTAATTTAATCTGTAATCTAGTCATGTTTATGGTTTTAATTCAAAGTGTGAGTTTGCGCCGGATGATTTACTATACGAGCCTTCAAAGTTCAGCAACGAAGCAGACAATGTATAAAGTGTAGGACTCGATCTGAGCTGGAAGGGGCCATAAAGTACATGACAGACAAGGAATGCAGCCCCCAGAGAGAGACCCCGAGGAGCCGAACCCCCCCACCACCTTTAACACACACACACACACACACATTCATGTTCGTACCCTTTGGGGAGCGAACAATCCCCTCTTGCAATGCGGTCCCTAATCTCCAGCCACCAGACACAACTTTGATGTGAAGCCCCCCCCCCCTTTCGCCCTTGTCCTCCATGTCCCCCTTTTCATGGGCCCCTCACTCCACTCTCTGCCCTCCATCCTTCCTCATTTCTTCTAATTCACTCTCCCTTCCACCTCTCTGCTTCTCAAAGGCGAAACGTGTGCAAAGATACAGTCGCGTGAATGTGAAGCTGCAGAGCGAGAGAGCGATTAGCACTCTAAGTATCAACGTTTTAAAGCGAAAAGCAGATTATTTCTGGGGAGAAACTCTTTTATGGGTAAAATACTCAGATGTGGATTAAATACCTGAGAAATAAAAGTAAACCGTGCACATAATGCTGCAGAAATCATACAAAAAGCAGCATCGTTTGACCAAATCTTTGATGAAATGCATATCAACACATCATCCAACTTCACTCAGTTAATTGTGTTACTAAGGTGGTGGAGGACGTTTTTAGATTAGAACAGGAGTGTATCTTAGTCAGTTTTCCTTTTTACACCTCAAATCACCATCACGCTGCATAATAATATATTTACAGATTATAAAAACACTATTTCGGCTCATTTGTTGCAGTTTCACGGCGTCACGTTTGCAAAAAGGCTCAAACAAACAGACGTTTTCGGGTGTTGGCTAAAATCTGTGAGTGTTTGCAGAGTTAATATTTAATCTGTTTCGGCTCGGAGGCTCTGAAAAGGACGAAATCAGAAGCGTTATCTCTGTAACGTTGCGACACACTCAGCTGGTCGCTTAAAAAGCTCGATCACACGTCCTGCGTCGGCATCGACAGATTTAAGAGCCGTTCGGTCTGACGAGCAAAGCCGCTGAAGGACTCTTTAATGCTTAATTACACATTTACGTTGGACGCTCTCGTCCAAAACATCTCATCATGTATTTTTCTAAGTGTGTTCAGTGTGTCAGTGTCTGAACAGGTGCTCACCTCACCTGAGCTGCAGGCGAAACCTTAGAGTGAGGCAGTTTAAAGGAAAGGAAGGTTACCTGGAAGGTGCTTGTTCGGGTGAAAGGTCAAATGTGTGGGGAGCCTGAGCAGAGAGAGGTGAGGGAGGGGGGGTTTGGTGGTGGGAGGGGGCGTCAACATCCTGTCTGAAGGGTGAACTCTGTCACCTCTCCGCCACCGGGTGAAGGGAGAGTCCCTGTTTGTCAGTCAGAGGCCACCGAGCTCTGCCCACACTCTGACTCACGCTGTCAGTCACGTTGTGGGGACTCACTTTCTTCTTCTTCTCCTAAAAGCTGCCCTGTAAAGGTGCTGCGGCGAGGCGCGTGATGGTAACTGTGAAAGGTCACGTCTCCGGGGAAGTTAATGCAAAGGTCGGCTCGTGGTTTCCGCGCTGTCGAGGGTCGGTCTGCTCAAATCTGTGTGCGGCACAAAACGTGTGTGAGTCTGAACGTGCTTCATCCTGAGTCCTGTTTCATCACGTGGTTTAACTTCATTTATCATTTTTCATGTTGTTCAGCTCGATACAGCAAAAAAGGAGCTCCATCATGTTTCTGTGTGATCGAGGCTTAAGTGTAAAGTAATGGAAACGTGTGTGTGTGTGTGTGTGTCTGTCCTCTGTGTGCAGGATGCACCTGGTGGTCTCATTTATGTGGTTGTTTTGTGTGCGGTCAGCATGTGGTGAAGGGCTGTCGGTGTAACACACACACACACACACACACACACACACACACAGACTGAATCTACATGCATGTCCACACTGTACATTTTACATTTTATACTCCTTTGTTCTGACGCTCAGTAAAACTTCAAGTTTTATGATCAGTGTTTCTTTGGGGGGAAACCACAGCATCTCGTGTCCGCTGAGTTAAATGAATCACTTTCCACCGCTCACAGCTAACCAAGCGATTCATTAGCGGTTCAGCTTTTCTATCAGTCACCTGGTTTAGAAAATGACTGAAACACACCTCAGTGTCTAAGTCCAAAATGATGTTCATGATGTTCATTTTGTTTAAAAAACATGCAGTTTACAAGTTTAAACAGAGAAAAGCCACGACTCGCCTCCCAATTTAAAGTGAATGTGTTTGTATTAGACAGTTTTGTCATCTTAGAAAGAAGAATATCACTCCTCTTATTTAATTTGATTTCAGTTCTCTGTTAGCTGAACATTGTGAAGTCACTTATCAGTAGGCAGGTGTTTCTTATAGTTCGTCCACCTCATTTACACACATGGAGGAGCGAACATGTTCGGGATGTTTAAAATAAGATTAAATCAAACAGCACAGCCTGAAAAATTTATTGTAATTATCCAAAAACTATGATTAAATGAGACACTGATACAGAAGTGTGGGTTTGGATTTAATTCATTATCTGATGACGTGTCCTGCACAAATGCTTTCTTTTTCTCCTTTATGTGTGTTTTTTTAACAATAGTTTTTCTTTGTGTTGTGATGTGACTTGTTGCTATGCGTCTGCGGGCAGATTAACGTGACTAAAACTGAATCTGACAGTTGGGCCACCTGAGGTCTGCAGGTTCTCTCTGCACGGGCTTGTTTGGCAAAGCTGCTGACCCGTCAGCTCCTTGAAATGTAAATCCGTTCACACACATTTATATACAGTATCCCTGCACACACACACACACGCTTACATCCACATTAAAATATGCATTCATGTGCAGCAACATGTCTCAAAAGAATATACACTCACACAAAGAAGAATGTAGAAGTACCGCATACATAATGCATGTACAAAGGCATACTCTTACACTGCCAAACACACACACACACACACACACACCCTGACAGACCTGTGTATATGTTTACCTCAGGGTTGTATGGGCATGTCAGATCTGCTCCTGCCTACTCGCGCAGAGATCAGCGTCTCCTTCCTCCTCCTCTCCACAGATTTTTATATGTATATATATACACATATGTATGTAGATACTCCAGGAAGCATTTTGAATAGTTTTACAGTAAAACATTCAGGTGTTGAAAGTCTCACTTTCAGTTTGAATTGAGGGACAAACCTTCTTGTGTTAAGGTGTTCAACCTTTCTGACACTTCCACTCTTCACCTCCGTCCTTTTTTCTTTCTTTCTTCCTTTCTTCCTTTCTTTCTTTCTTTCTTTCTTTCTTTCTTTCTTTCTTTCTTTCTTTCACTCCTTCATGCTCAGCTGAGCTTCAGTAATGCCGAGCTGATATTGTTCTTACCTCGCTGCCTGTGAATTCAGCGCTGAACGCGGACATGCCGGTGCGAACGAACGTTTCTCTGCAGGCATTGTTGCTGTTGCTGTTGTTGCTCCATTTTTCTCTGAGTCCTGTTCTAAGAGGTCAAAACTTGCCATCAAAACTACAATTTACGTGGCCTTTGGAGCGAGGTCAGCTTACATTATCAGGGAAGTATCTCTTTAAATAGCTTTACGGGATCTTTGTGTTTTTGTGTTTTTGCAGCAGCCGAGTACATTTACGCTCACGCTGGACGATTCTGCACCGTGTTTAGTGCTATGACATTTTAATTAGGTTTAATTGGGGAACTTTGAGTGGATCCTCTTTTACCATGACCATGATCTTCCCTTAAACCTAACCATACTGTAGCCGTTTGTAGTGGTTTGAAGAAGTTTTTTCTTCTTCGAGTTTAGTTTATGTTCTTTCATTACAGCAGAAACACGATTCAGAAGCATCATTTCCACATAGACTAAGATCATATTTAATCCATATTCTTCACATATATGCAGACTTTCTCTGGAAGTGCAACTGAGAAACTGTTGAAATAACCAGATGTAGTTTTCCACCAACAGTTCATCACTTCAGATCTCCTCTTTTTGTCCTTTTAAGACATTCGTTCTAATCTGTAAACCAGCTGCGGTGCATCGAACTTGTCTTTGAGATAAACGTTCATATAAGAAAGTTTTACCATGAGTAAAGAAATAGTTGTGTTTTACATCTTATTTTTATTGTTTTTTATCTTATTTTTTTATATTTTGTTCTCAATTTCAGATTTAAATTCATGCTTCTTGACCTGCAGCTGTTTATTTTTGTTGTTTTACGTGAAAACCTACCCGGCGATTCAGATCCTGAACAGAGAAATACGCTGTCATTTCAAGATAATGCTGACTGTGGTAATAATTTACAGTGTCAGTTTATTTTTTACAGGTGAAACCGGTCAAACCGAAGCAGCCTGTCTTATTTTTCTGACTGTTTCCTGGTTTGTGTCTCGTTCAGGTTTGAAAAGGAGTCAGGACAGACACTGGACCAGTCGACCGCCACTGCGATGCCTTCCAACAAATACTCAGCTGCTATCATGGAGGAAAGCAACAACATGACCGCCACCGTGAGTCACACACGCACACACACACACACACACAAACACACACAGGTTTCACAACAGCCAAGAAAGGTCATGGTGTACCTTTTCCTTTCTGCATATGGAAATAGATGAGTTAAAGCCAAACCATTTACAAAAACCACAGCTCTCATTAACACCAGCATCCACACACACACTCACACACACACATATAACCACTCCCCAAACCTCTCTCCGAGCCAGCTGTGGTTTTAAAAGGGTGTGTGTGTCGATGCCAAGGCAGATGCCCAGACAAGAGTGCCAGCATGTTATATGAGTCTAATTGAGAATGCATGTTGGCTGTGAGGGTGTACGCATGTGCCACACACACACTTACACACACACACACACACCACAGCTGCATCAACACAAAGAGGAAATGCGGGACAAGAGAGAGAAGGATACAGGCAGCAAAGGAGAGAGGGAGGAAGGAGAGGAAGCAAGGAAGGAGGCAGCACACAGGCGCCTTTATACTCCCTGAAAAAAGGGTCCACTTCAAGCATTTAGGGGGGAAAACACACACACACACACACATTTCCCGATTAACACACTCGGCAGAAAGTTTCACAATCTGCACACACACACTTTTACTCTCTGTTTTCACACACACACACACACACACACACACTTAATGGGGCTCCTGTCGTCCGTTAAGACTTCTTCCTCTTTTTCGGTCTCGTATATCACTCCGTCTGAGTGGGGACACTTCCTTCCCTCAGCCATCTGCCTTCCTTTTCTTTTCTTCTCTCTTTCCCCCCCCCATCTGTCTTCATTTTCTCCTTATCATTTAATCCCCCCCTCTCTGTTTAGTGTTTGCTTGTCGCCATGTTAACCGGCTTATGGGGGCGGCGATACGAGAGGCTGGAAGTCTGGAGGTATTCGCTTCAAGTTTAGACAGCTTGGCGGCAGGCGGGTCGTTACTTATCGCGTCTCAGATAGTTTGCGCTGAAGTTCGCACTTTAAAGCGACACGATCTGGTGGGCGATTTTTATCCGGAGCACTGCCTCGAGGTAGCGTTTTCTGGATTTTTTTATTGATGAGGCAGGCTCCACTAGCTCATTTATTTTGCTGATGTTGAACTTCAGGTGATTGTCAATACTCACTGAAATCATACATACACCTTCAGTTTCACCAGAGAAATACACTGAATAACGTTAAATAAAGTCCCTTAAAGAATTCACTTATTATTATCATCACTTCTCATTATTACCTCTCAGTGATATACGAGACCGAAAAAGCGGAAGAAGAAGTCGTAACGGACGACAGAAGCCCCGTTAACTGTGTGTGTGTGCAGATTGTGATTTCTGATGTTTTTATATGATGAATCAGGACATGTTGTTTTTGTTTTTGTTTCCCAGGGAAATGGCCACATCAATGTTTGTACATCTCAGCTTGTTGACAATGGGAAGAAGAAGATTTGTTAAGAGATTTTTTAGTTTTGAAATCTGATGTTTTGCACCTTGACAGTGAATTTAAAAAGAAATCCTAATCTAGTTAATCACACAGTTTAAAGAGAAAACGGACTTGTTCAGTGACTTTAACCTTGCCCACTCTTGGTTTGAAGCAGTATTTTAGAAAATTGTTGGTCTGAGCTGCAGTCTGGACTCTCAGGAAGGTGTTTTGGCTGCTGGAGTGGTTTTGGGGTCAGACATAAATTTAGGCCTGCGTCAGGTCACAGAGGACACGTTTTCAGCTCCAGCCGCCGCCGAGGGCAGAAAGAGAAAACACAGCCTGAGAGTGAAAGACGGCATCAGCAGACTGCGGGTAAATAAAACTCTGGAAACGAATCCTGATGATGGTCTGCAGCTTGACGTGAACTTTACCGCCTCCGTGGCTTCCTCAAAGACTCGCCTCCTGCTAACATTTAGATAAAAGCTGAATCACTCAGACAATCAAGACAGACATGCAAATCATGTCACATCAAAGATCGTCGTTAGATTTTAAAAAGAGCAGCAGAGCGTCGCAGAAAACAGTGTTCGATATCTAAACGCCTCAGACTCAGATAATCCTTCGACGCCCGTTTACAAATCATCGTTTGTGACTGCGGCCGTTGATGGGACTCTAATTATGGTTTCACACTAATTGCTGCAACACGGCGAGTGTTTGCAGCGAGGAGAGCAGCTGTGTTTCTCTGTGAGGGTCTGTGGTGAACATCAACCCTGATGTGTGGACAGATTTTGTGAATAAATACGCCGACATCCTCGTGAGGTGACGTCAGAGATAAATCGTGAGGTTTTCCTGTAAACAGACAAAAGTTGTGTTTGCATTCAGTGTCACTCAACAAAACACTGTGTGTGTGTGTGTTTATCCTCGAGGTCTAATAAACACGATGGATATATTTCCTTCCTCATAAAACACTTTTTTTCTCGTTTGAAAGCGGAGATGCATCAGTAGAAATCCTGACTGGAATCACTGTAAAAACCGTTTCCCAATGTGGCTTAGATCTGATTTTTTAAAACTGCATTCATTAATATTTTATGTGCAAACCTTTAAAAAAATAAGCCAAAAAAGACTAATTTGAACCAGCAGTGTGAACAAAGCCGTAGTGCATTGCAGCCACTTATCAAAAACTGCTGCACCAATCGATGCATAATCTTTATAGGTTTATATGTAGATGCATAGGTAGATAGGTAGGTTTGTTTTTCTACTTTATGGAGTTATCATCTATATGTACATGTAGATCTGAGGTTATGATATTTGCATGTTGATGTAAAGTAAAAAAAAAAACAACAAACCTGCTCCACAGCGCTCCCAGAGGTCAAAAGCTCCACAGGTCAGCTTTAAGACTTAACAAACTTTTACTGCTGGTAATTTTCTGCATCTTGCAGTTATGTCACTCTAAAAAAAACTCGGCAGAAATTATCAAAGAGGACGTGGAAACTGGCTCAAAAAATGACATTACAATTACACCAGGCTTCTCTCCAAACTCTAACTAAACTATGTCAGGCTGCATTTTTTTTGTCAATACTCGCAGCATCACAGACAAAATGGCCTGAGGCTCGAATTTAAAACAAATCATCGCCCTTTTTTTGTTCTCAGTTCTTTGTGAACAAACGATAACAAGCCGGGAGCCTCGAGGCCGCCCTCCCAGGTGACGATTTGCTCCTGTTCAGATGTTAGCCATTGACCTGCGTTTCTAATCATTTAGGCCTCGCTAAGATGTTTTGACAGCGTCGTCAGAGCGCCGCGGGGCAGCCTGTTGCTCGGTGTGGAATGTGTGAGTGACGTAGGTCGGCGAAATCTGCACAACACGGGCCTTTACACACCGCTTTAACACACACACACAGTCACATAGAGGTCAGGGAGATGATGCACACACTAGACACTGTAGTGCTGCTGATAGAATAAGTAGAAGTTGCAGTATTTGTACTTTGAAAGAGAGCAAAAAGGGAGGCGGAGGGTGGAGAAACGGATCATTTGTGCTACTTTATCGCCTCAGTGGGCATGTTCATGTCTGCCAGCAGCAAAGAGGAGGAGGAGGAGGAGGGTGATGGATATCTAGGAAGGCAGGTTAATGGTGAATAATGATGATGGTAACAGTCACACAACGCAGCTGCCTGGCCGACATCAAATCCTGTTTTCCGTTCACGTCTGGAGCCGGAGGAGTCAAATGAGCAATTAAACATTTCACTCAAAAACGTGAAAGAATTCACACACACACACACACACACAGCCGTCGAACTGATAAACTCTGTGTGAGTGTTTATGAACAGGTCGTGTGTGTTGACCAGAAGCTGAACACGGGTGGGAAAACGCAGCTCTGCGGTCCAGAAAGAAAATATAAAATATCCCAAACGCCTTGTGCACGATCATCCTGTGTCACTGAGGATTATTTTTAAAGTGTAATGTTGTTTTGTGGTTTTCTTGTGGAGCTGCAGAAGATTTAAAGCAAGGATAAACATTTAAAAAAGTCCTGTTACTTCTGGTGATATATTGAAATTAACACTTTGTTAGCACCTGAATTTGGCAAAAGTGCCGCTTTCATCAGGGCTTGTTTTACTGTAATTTTAATACAACAAAAGCAGGAAAATTGCAGCTTTATATTACAAATGAATCATCAACTAGATGAGCCGCCTGAGTGGGTTGATGTTACCGTAGACAATGAGATAATACCGTTGTGTCTCCTCACCTGATGTGGTCAAATGGCTGATTATTGGTGTTTTTTATGGCGTGTTGTAATGATAAATATCTCCTGTAAGCCGGAGTTTTATTATTTCGTCTCCGTCGTCAGTTTGTGAGTCGGGTGTTTCGTCAGAGCTGGTTCCAACTGGTTCCACCAAGTCTGATTTCTGCCTCCGAGGCAGGCACGTAAAGGAGAAGACGGTTTCACCTCGGGGCCGTAAATCACTCGCACGACGGCGTCTGCATCTCAACAAACATTTCACACGTGGTTTGACTTTTACCAGACGTGGCTCTTTCATACGAGCGGTTTCTTCACTTTAACTTAAAAAAAAGAGAGTTTGTGGCAAAGACTGGACCACATGATGAAACAGCCACTCAAATAAGTTTGATCCGGCAAAATGAACTTCCACAGATCACTTACTGTTTTTAATGGTGAATGAATGAATGGCAGCAAGCGGCTGGACACGCTGACTGCTTTATTGATTGATCGATCTGCTTGTCTTATTGCTCTTAAAACAATTCCAGAAGCACATTTGAGCATAAGACGAAAAGCTCAGGCTTGTTTCTTGAGTCAGTGGAGGGCAGTTTTTTCAGATGCACCTGTCAATCAAGGGGCTTTAAGTTAAAAACGCTGACAGATGGACTAAAACAATGAATTAATTAACTTGGAGCTGCTGCTAATGAAGCTGGAAGAGTAGCGTCGAAATCCTCCAGGCTTCCTTGAAAATGATCTGTCCTGCAAAAGCTCTGCTGTTTTTCCTCAGCCCGACCTTTGGACTGTTTGCACGAGGTCGACATCAGCGGGGAAACCCCCCGTAGGCGTTAATATCAGAAGTCTTTTGGTTTTAATGGGGCAGCTGCCAGGTGTGAATGTGTGTAAGTTCATCAACGTGAAACAGGAATTCAGTGAAATGAGGCCGCTTATGTCATGTTTTATGTTTGAGTGTGTTTTGTTGGCGATACAGGGAGCGTGCCTGAGGAAGCCGAAGCACAGCTGTGCTGCAGGGAATCAGATTTCCTCCAGCTGTGATCCCTCATTCAGGGCTGTAAAGCTGCAGAGACGATGGCAAGGTCGCGTCCTCTCAAATGTACTTATCTTCTTCATTTTTCACTGTTTATTTAAGAGAATCGCTGGTTATTTCTTTTAATTCCGGAAGACTTTAAGTTCAGGTTTTACAGACTGAAAAGCATCAATTAAATAACATCATTCAGACTGATGTTATTTCTCAGACATGATGGACACACTGCTTTTACACAGTAGTCGCGCTGCAGTCCAAACATCTGCTGCTCCTCTTCGCCTCTTTCATCACCAACTCTTAACCAAACTTTCTCCGCAGTCGCTCCTCACCTCCGACACCCCCCCTCGCTCTGAGCATTAAATCTCCATCCGCCCGTCCTCCATTCCTGAAACGTGACGTGCGAGGAGAGTCAGCATTCAGGTTTTCTGCACGTGGGCGTGTGTTGGATTCACGGTTGGACAGAGAAGCTTTGTAGTCAGCTCACATTTACAGGAGCAGGTTTTACGTCTGCTCACGTGAATTTAAAGCAAATTAAAAAAATGTCTTCCAGACAGATTTTAGGCTGCAGGTTAAAATCTCCTAAAAGTTTTCACATCCAAAAAGTGCCAAACATTTTCTTTTTCCAGCTTCTCAAATATAAATATTTACTGCATTTCTCTGTTTTATATCAAAGTAAATTAAATATCTCTGTATTTTAGACAAAACATGCATTTTAAGGACAGCCATGTGTCATTATTTCCTGACATTTTCTGGACGAGACTAGCTGTTTCTTTGAGAATAAAACAGGCAGTATATTCACATAGGGCTGACATTCACAGTTAATAACAAATTTAAAGGATTCATACCAGTTATGTTATTTGCACGGCGGTCCTTAGTACCATTTTTGGGGCCTTGAAGCTTCGACGCACAGTTGTGGCTCGTCTTTAAGGTTTTAACATCTGTTCCTGTGGTGCCTGCGTTCATTATTAAATCACGTCATTGTAAACTTTTTCCTTTTTAGCAATACCAAAAGTTTTTAGGATGTTTAGCTGATTTTACATCTTTACTAGGTCTCACAGTAAAGTGGAGAAAAAATCATTTAATTCACTCAGAACTTGTAAGGTAGACTGTTTCTTGAGCGTTACTTTTCCAGCTTCGGTCCTCTGATCTGTAGTTTGGTGACGTCTTGTTCCGTCAGTCTAATTAAAGCGTCTTTAGTCTCGTCAGTTAGCTGCTAACGTGCCTCTTAATGAACTTGAACATAAACCTGATCTGATGTGGACGCTGTCTGCTGACGGCTGTAACTTAATAACCTGTGGAGGCCTGACGGTGTCGGCTGCAGGTAAAGGTACTTTTTCTCTTTTTCTGCACAAAGAGGAGGGATTCATTTTGTAGAGGAAACCTTCGTCACATGCATACGTCACCCATCCTTAAAGAGGAAGGCTCAGCTGAGTTGTGAGTTGATGCCGTGAATCAATCAACACACTTAAAAAACATCTAATATCCCAAAATTCAACAACTGAACTGAACCTACCTAACAGGGTCCAGCTGAAGTTAAAACCTCAGTAAAATCTCAGTGTTGATCAGTTTCTTGGTCCCTTTATTTGTCAAAATTTCTCAGTCACCACTTGGGGGACTGATGTAAATTTATCTACAGGTATTTATGATCCTCAGGAGACGAAGTCCTCAGGATTTTTGCAACTCTGACCGTTCGTGTTGAGCATCCATCAGGTCAGATTTCTATCAAGCTGCGGCATCCTGAATCCACTTTAAGTGTCGCAAAAATGTTTATGGTCTCTTGAAGTTCTCTGTATTTCTGAAGCTTTTGGTGACCCCGCTGACCTTTTCTCCTCTCCGCCTCTCGCCTCCTCCTTCACCCTCATCAGCACTTCTCGCTCTCGACCATCTTGAGCGCACACTTCTTGCACAAGTGCACCGAGTTCATTTATTATAGGGGGAAATTTGGCATCGCACACCGCACGCATTCCCCCCATTTTACGACGTTAAACAATCGCAAACAGCCTCAGATAAGCGAAGCTGTGATTTGCCTTAAAAAGTCAGCACAATCTCACAGTTTTCCATCTGCTGCACAGCTGCTCGCTCTCCTCCTCTCTCGGCTGTGTTTCAAATCAGCGACTAAGAATTCACTTTATTAGTTTGTTTAACTGTCTTAACTTTAAAAGCCACATTTAATCATATTTAGTCTGTGAGTTTGAGTGATAGTTTTGTAGGAAAAAAACAAAAAAACAGCCAAAAGTACTATTTAAAGCACATTTAACACATTAACACATTTACTTTAATTTCTTCTATGCTTCTCCAGTTAAGTTTGACTAGCTTCACCAAAAGTCTGGATAAAAGTGGAAAAATAAACTTTTGCTGCTCTGAAGTTCACTTGTTTGCATATTTCATCTTATTTTTTTTTAACACAGACATATAAAAGCAATATGTCAATAATAATGCACAAATACACAAATATTCCTGCTGCTAACATTATTAATGTGAATGCAACAATATCACGCTATGATGCTAGAAAGGTTTCTCTTCAAATTGAGTGCAAAAAAAAATGCATCAACCTTCAATCAAATCGCATCAACCTTCATTGAGATGAGCAGCAGGTGGAGTCAGGTGACGATAAACCAACACGAGATGATGAAAAGACGACATTTTAAGTCTCTTTTGTGGATGTTTAAGTCTTAAATGAACATCAGACATATTTTTTTATGGATTAAGTACCGACAGCAGCAGCTGATTTCACAGGTGAACTCACTTTAAAAGAAACGAGAGGCGAGTAGCAAAATTTTCCAAAAAACACACTATGAACAACTTTAAAGAGCAGTATCTGAAGTTATTCATCTCTACAGCAGCTAACATCTTGTGTTGTCGTCATTGGCTGCATACGTCAAATCCCTCCAGGTGTTACCTCAGCACATTAGTATCTGTGCATCTTTTGTGTTCGGTCCTTCTCTAATCTGAGCGGGCAGCGGGTGGGATTAGGCAAGATCAGCGCTGTAAGTGCAAGTTCAAGCCCAAACAGAGCAGAGCTGAGTGCAGTTACCACGGTAACGCACCTGCCCGTCAGGTTTTTGTCCCGCCTCCGCCTCCGAGGAGGTGGTGTGACGATGAAGTGATGCGGAGAGAGTCGGTAATAAAAGCTCTTTTACTCACTCACTTTGAACAGATGACTCACCATGACACTTTCATCACCTGCCTTCTTCTTCTTCTTCTTCTTCTTCTGTGGTGTGTTTGCGTTGAGTCAGGTGCTGTAAGACGTGCCCAACATGTCAGTTTAACTAAATATATTGGCTCCATCGCAGGGTTGCTGTTTGATTTTGTCATCTTAGCACCTTTTCTGTAACTTCGATGAGAGCAGGTTTCGTTGTGAAAAGCACCGCCCCGAGGGAAGGAGTGTTTGACTCCGTGCTGCAGAAGGATTCATGTCCTGGAGCTGTAGGTTTAAAGTAATCTGCTTTGTTTTGGTGCCTTTTGTTTGGTCAACAAAAAAAGCTCTGACGCAGTGTTTCTCGTTAGTCATGCTCCCTTTTGTTGTTGGACTTGCTTGCAAGATGCAGCTTGAAGCGAATGCCTCGTGTTAGATGTCATTTCACGTGCAGAAAGCCCTGAAATATCAGCGATCCAGCGGCGTCTCTTTCTGGTGTTTCATATCAGTGATGCATAAACGGTAAAAGATATACAATACACGCTGCACGCTCGCTGGCGTGATAAGCCAACACGTGGATACTGGAGCTTTTCCAAGCTTTTTGGAAACAGGTGACCCAGTTGGAAAGCCGACAAAAGCTCCTGGCAGAGGAAGCATCTGTTGCTCTTTGAGGATTAGAAGATCTGGGATGGTCTGCGCTGTGAGCCACGATTCAACAGGTCCCACTCTTACCTCGGCGCGTGCATGTTGCTAACAGTTTGCCATTACGGGATTATCAGGTGACACTTTAAAAGCAGGCGTCACACCCCTGCAGCTGTGGAGTTTATTTCTCTGACAGACTCTCGGTCTTTATCTTCAGGGGAAGTTGAGCTTCAATGTCAGCTCTCTGTCAGGTACCGAGCGTGCAGCCAAGCACTTCAGACACACCGTCGGCATCCTTGGTGGTGCGGAGGCGGTGTTGTCACGGCAACGCTTCCTGTTTGGACCCGAATCTGACCAACAGAAAAGTCTTTATTCTGCGTTAGATGATATAAAGTGGCTGCTTTGTAGAGGATCCACATGAAACAACAAAAATAAAAACGAGCATGACGATCGAGAAAATAACAAATCACACTTATTACAATCTACTACTACTGTTCTTACATTATTACAAACTCTTCACTGATCAAAAATCGACCCACAAGCTGCAGAAATCAGTTTGTCTTTGCTCTAATTTCTCTGTGTTTGGATGTTTTTCTCTGAAGTGCACTCTGGGAGTCGTAGTTATCTCCTCACTTGTTGTACACAGCTTTGTACTTTGAACTTAAAATCAATGAATGACGATACTCTGACGATCTTTCGTGTTTCAGTCGTTCCTGTTCAGCTCTCACGCTGCTCGTCACATCAGTCATTAATAATAAAGATAATAATCAGCTATAATAAGCAGTTTTCCTGTAAACGTCAGGTTCACCCCTCATTTTATCCTCCGTCTGTCTCCAGGCACCGGTGAACGGAGACACGCCTCCGGCCGAGGGCCTATCAGAGAACGACAGCGGCGTAGAGCTGACCAATGAGAACAGCCCTCTGACGGCGGCTGAACCGCCCTCCCCCTTCAGCCCAAAGCAGAATGGAGACGCTGCCTCGCCTCAAGGTAATGACGGCGTATTTACACAGCGACACATCAGAGGTGCCAGTTGATATTGATTATTAAAGGAGACGGAGTTCAGCTGGTACTCTTTAATCAATCATTTTCATGATCAGAGAAACTATTCAGGATTTCAGTGTTGATTTAAAGAAAAAGAGTTCACACAAAAACATGATGGGACTTAGATTTTAGATTTAGATAATTAGATTTTATTACAGTATAATTCAGTAATTTGTCTCTTTTAGGTTTTATTTTAAGTAATTTCATGTTTCTTCTCCAGAAATGTATCCCTGCATTTCAAAAAGCATCCACACAATTGCTGGAAAGTGAAATTATTCATAAAATATATTTTAGTGTTTAAATTCATGTAGAAAATGTGGAATTATTTTCTATTAATTGCTTGTGAGAAAATCTTTTTTTCTGCAGGTCATCTTAACTTGCACAGTTTAGTTTCTCTAAAAGAAAGCAAACAAATCAACATCACGAGTAATATCTCCCAATAATTGATGAATAATAGATAAATAGATATTAACATGGGTTTAAGTGGAACACTTTTTCCTGCATTTTTTACTCTTTACTCTTATTTTTATATCATATTTTTATTTTCTTATAATTATCTGCATGAAATGAGCAGTGTCTCTGTATCATGGGACCAAACTTTATCAGACACAATAAAATAAACTCACATGAAGAAGTAAAATACAATATTTGTTGTCAGACTCGCAGACATCAGTAAGCTTCACCCTCATGGTTGTTTTTCACCTTCAGTCCAACTCGGTCAAACTTCAAATCTCTTTGTCCTATAGAAAAAAATCATTGATTTATTTTTTTTACATTAAGGTTCGCTCACCTGCTGCGTTTAGAAGAATATTGGAGAATAAACAGTCCAAAATTTGAACATTTTTACATCATTTCATGTCATTTCGGAGTGAGAAGAAATGACTGTCCTGCTTGTTTCTGTCTGCACTTTATCTCTCAAAAATATTGAGTTTCTTTTGCACCATCTGTCCGACCGTCTGTTTATCTCCTGCTCCGTTTTCGCCTCTCCGCAGACGATAACCAGTGTTCGAGGGGGAGAAGGAAGAGGAGCAGGAAGAAGTCAGAGGAGGAGGAAAGGACCTGGACCTCCTACAGCGAGGTACGACCGCAAACACACACTCCTGTTCGTTAATACTTCATCTGTAGGGAAAAGTACAAACGTGACGTGTGTGTGTGTGTGTTTCCAGGATAAGACTTCGGGGGCGTCTCAGCTGGGTTTGAGGCAGACTCCCCGACCCAGAACCATCTTCCAGGCTGGTCTGACACCGCACACACACACCAAACCTCGCAGACAGAACCGCAAACAGGAGCACAGCACGTCACTGGTAAGGCCCACACACACACACACACACTTTTTTTACCCCCTGCAGAGATGTTGATTCATCAGTAATGGGTAATGATTAAAAAACTTTAAGGAGATGTTTTTTCCATGTGACTGCTGTGTGTAAAAAAAACTCCCTCCTTCTCCTTGTTTGTGTCTCCTTTTTTTCTTCTCATTTGCCAAATGTCAAAGTGATCTGAATCTCTGTCAGTACACGCCCAGATAAACACAAACTGACCCTCCACACTCCCCATAGTTTTTGCTTTTTGTGATGCAGTGGAAAATTACAGACAGTCAGTTGGACTCTATTTTTGCTTCCCCACATCCTGTGTGAGGTAAGTAAGTGTAAGTGTCCAGAAAATCAGGAAAACGTGGCTGCAAAAAAAAATGACTCAATTCAAACTCAGAAAATAAAACAGTTTCATCTTTTCTTTATCATTTCTTCTCATTTTTTTCTCACCTCCTGTCTCGTCTGTCTTTCTTACTCTGATTATGTTTCCGTCTAAACGTTGCAAATCTTAAGCAATTTTCCAAAAGTTTTTCATCCTTCTGGTGTTTTGCAAATATCCTGAAGATGACACCACATAAATAAAAGTGTTGTAAAGGCAGCACCTTGTGAAATCCTCCGGCTGATTTGCTCTTCAGATTCAAGGTTTGATGAACTGAGTTTGCTTTGTCCACACAGACACAGACAAACCATGCATCCTTTTCCTGATATTTTGTCTTTTATTGCAGATTTTTTTGGTATTTCCATTCAGGCGTCTGACTGTTTGAGGTTACGTTTGGTGAAAACAGCTTATTTTTCTCTCAGGTCCGACCTCTCCTGTCACTCTCGCTCTCTGTTTACTTTCTTTATATCTATAAACTGACCCAACCTGACAAATTTCTGCAAACTTCCTCTGAAGACGCTGCAGGGATTTATCATGGAGATGACTCACTGTGGTTTGTTGACACAGCAGTCTGTCCTTGGGTGGAGAACGCCTCTCAAAACACAAATGAAAACACACTTAACGTCACTGTGAAGGGAGGATAATGCAGCATAATTACCGGTTGAGTTCTGTAAAACAAACATCTCCTAACCTCCAGTTTTTGTGTTTTCACACGTCACTGAAACTCTGTCTCTTTTTGCTCTTTATGAGTCTAATAAACTTCTCTCTGTCTGTCTTTATCTCTCTCCCAGTGTGGCGGCGGTGCTCGGACGGCCGCCGTTGTGTCCGGCGGCGTCCCCGAGGCGCCCCGGCTAGAGCTGATGGAACAGGACTCCAAGGACTCGGCCCAGAGCAGCAGCACCTCATCCAGCTCTGAAGTCCAGCCGGAGTACAATGTAAGAAGGAGAGAGAGTCATGACTCAAAGAAATGAATGAAAAGAAAGAAAGAAACAGGACAGATCGTCTCGTTTGAACAGCATATTTTTCATAATGTTGGATCGTGTTCGCCGTGCAGTTCTCTTGGATTTGCAGGACGTACATTCGAACGCTCCAGATGTTTCTCAGCATCTCGTAATAAATACTGAGTCAGTCCTGAAGAAGCAGTATTGAAATGAGGCGCTCGTCTGGCCTTCGTTCTTTGAGAAATTAGTGATATAACCTCATTATTTTCATCTGGTCACGCACACTTCAACAACAACTCAGGTATTGTCTTTTAAAAATTGAAAATTTGGCTATTAGAGAAAAAACGAGTGATGTTTCCTTGTGCATCTTTTAGCAAATAAGCAAAACTCTATCAGTGTAGTTTTTCCTGCTTTTTCACTTTAACAAATGATGAATTTTCTGCACAACGAGAGGCCTGTAGGAGGCGCTGCTGCAACATGATTCACATGAGCGTGACTCACTTTATGTTTTACATCTGTCGTCACATTTTCAGAGTCAGGTATCCTCCAGAAATGAAATGATTGATGACCAATGATCGATCACAACGTCTGTTTTGATTCAGATTAAAATACAATCGAATCATTTCTAAATATCCTCTAATATAAATAGAACAATTTAAAGGATCACGTGACCTCAGAATAAAGCCGTGAGAAAATACCTTGAAAGTTCATACTAAGTCATAATGAGATGAAAAGGGAAATAAAAGGAGAGAGATGAAGAGCCGGGCAGTTCTGTCCGTGCAGGAGAATATTTTTTTTAAAAAAAGAGGAAGTGGAGGTTTGGCAGAGACAGAAAGACGAGGAGGTTAACTCCCTTCACACACCACACACAACCTCCTCCACCTGGCCTTGTGTTAGTGCAGGTGGCCATTCACACACACACACATTGGCCTCACACACACACACACACACACACACACACACACACACACACACACAGAGTCTGGCTGTGTTTGCTCTGTATCAATAGTTTCATTCACTTCACATTCACCAGTCGCAGCAGTGTGTGTGTGTGTTTGGAGATGCTCTCAGGTGTGTGTTTACCGTCTCCCTCTACACGCTGCTTTTGTGTACGCCGGTGTGTGTTTTTGTGTGTTTTCAGTGGAGCCCGGCCGAGGTCAGCGAAGCGTAGCATCCTTTAATGGAGTCAGACTGCGTTACAAAGCCTAATGGCTTTTCTCTCTTAAGGCGGACTGAAGGATCGCATCGCCGCGGCTCAGCCGGGATTTATTTGCGTGCATAGAAATCCAACCTGCTCATAAACTCGTGTGACTCTCAAAAGGAAGGAAGACAGGAAGAAAAATGGGTCAATTAAGGTATTATCAGGGACGTCTTCCCACAGAGAGGCTGAAGTGCAGCGCTAACAGCAGAAATAAAGGAGACACCTGAACACACACACACACACACAGTTTTCTCAAAGGTGGAGATTTCAGAGTGGACAAAACTCGGTTAATGTTCGTGGGGCTTTAAACATCCGGACATTCAATAAAATCTCCGGTTCCTATTTTTTATTTTTCCACACGTCAAAGAGGTCAAAGATCAGCTGTGAGATCTGGTGCATTAAATTATTTATATAATACATCTTTCTCTTTCTTTTCTCTGACAAACCTTTTGGTTTGATAATCCAGGAAAATAGAGGACTTTTCCAGTTATCTTCTCACCCCGTCTTCTTCTAAACTGAGCTGTTTTGCTGTATTTGAAGGAGAAAGTCGTGGTGTTTCTTCAACTTTTTTCCCCTCTTTCTTAAACTTTACTTCGTCCAAGACAAGAAAAAGTTTCTGGCACTGATAAACTAACCCCAGACTATTATTTTCATCTTTAATCTTCTGTTTCTTTACCATGACTGGAGTAGGGGGTTTTCAGCTTTTGCATAATACAGATATCATTACAGAGAAAAACTCTGTCTTCATTCTTCCTCTCCTCTGCCGTTCACTTCCTCCTCCTCTTCTCATCGAGACGGCAAAACGAGAAGGAGTTTCTGCCAAAGCGTCCTGTTTCCTCTCCTCTGTTCTCCTCACCTGCTGTATCAGGGAAAGAAAAATGTGAAATAGTAACTTGACTCTTGAATTGATTTCTCGCTCCTTCGTTTCTGCATCTCTTTTTGTCCTTTCTAATAAAAAATTTTTTTTGCATTGCTAAAGTAGGAGAAAGTACAAAACTGTGACCTTGTCCTCACTTTCTCTCCCTCACACGTCTGTCTTCTCCTTCAGGACAACAAGGGTTTTGGCATCGGCGAGCTGGTGTGGGGGAAGATAAAGGGCTTCTCCTGGTGGCCCGGCATCGTGGTGACGTGGCGCGCCACCGGCAAGCGTCAGGCGAGCCACGGCATGAGGTGGCTGCAGTGGTTTGGAGACGGCAAGTTCTCCGAGGTGAGGAAAGGGAGAGGAAACAGAAGTAAGGAGGGAGAAATCGAATCACATCTGCAGATCTCGAGCTTTGTTTGACGCCACGTTTCTCCTCTGCAGGTTTCGGCGGACAAACTGGACTCCATCACCGCCTTCCCAAAGTTCTTCAGCCAGGCCTCCTACACCAAGCTGGCCTCCTACCGCAGGGCCATCTTCCAAGCTCTGGAGGTAAGAGTCAGGGTGGACCGGGGGTGAAGATTTCTGGGATGTAATGGATGATAAAACCTACTTCATCTTCTCTTATCCTGCTCCTCTTCTTCTCCTGTATGTGGGAGTCTGCAGCTGCCACGTTTGGTCATTTCGTTCATGTGATAATCTTTTTAAAGAAGCTTTAAAAAGCAGACGGTTAATTCAATTCATAAATGAGAAAAGAAACTTTGAGCTTTCAGGTTAATTTCCTAAATTTAGTTAAGAAGATAGAACAGACAAGAAAACAAAACAAAACAAAACTCAACAACTAAAAGTCCGACTCAATCATCATCAATCAAGAAAAATAAGACAAAACTTTTCTTCTTATTATTAACAAAATCTGAAGTGAAGTCTGCTGTTTTGTGAGATCTTCTGAAGTGTGTTTTTCTTGGATGTGTGTGTGTGTGTTTGAGGAGATGTCAGTGTTGTGTTTCAGATCTGAGGTATGCTGTAAAAACACACTGTGTGGTTTCCCTGGCAAGAACACACTGGTTCACTGAAAGTGCACATGTTTACACCACAGTGCGTGTGTGTGTGCACACGCATACGTGTGTGTGTGTGTGTGTGTATTAGTAGCTAAGTAAAACAAACACAGATGTGTGTCTGTCTGAAAATGATTCCTCTTCACTTTCTGCTCGATGTCATCCAGTCAGTAAAATAAGAAGATGAAGGTGAACATGTGACCTCAGATTATAAATGTGGAAAACATTCAGTCACGCACATTTCAAACAGACAAACGAGGCCTTTGATGTCCTTCAGTACATTTAGAAAAAAACACTTTTAAGATCAGATAAAACTTCGGGGAAATCACTCGTCACAGCAGCTGAAAAGTAAGACAAATATGAAAAAAAGAGTAAAAAAATAACATGACAAAATACATGTTAAACATCTTCCATAATTACAGATATACACGTGTTGTTCTGATATGATATGATATTATATGAATGTAGATAACTGACATGGGTGTGGATTAATTATGTTAAGAACTGCACAGTTCACGCAAATATGTAAAGAAATATGTAAATAAATTGTCAGTAAATATTATTTCACATTATAGATTGTATAGTAAAGTAAAGAGACGAGTGAAACTGTTTTAATGAGACAAACTTAAATCTCTACTTATAGAAAATACACGTGATTTTATTCATTAATACGAGGTTAGAACAGAAAAATGCTTCAGGTGAGTACAAACTGATGAAAACAACATAAAACCTGAATGTCTTTGCTGAAGCCAAATTATACTTTAAACTGATCAATGACTTTGTTTGTTGTGTAAATGTAGATCTATAAAATACACAGTTTAGATTAGACAAAATAAGAAAATGTCTGACAGGTACATCAACATCAGCAGGACTTTGACTCACAAACAGATGACAGCCAACAATATATGAAAACATACAGACAGAGAAAGACAGGAAATATAAATAAAACATCAGTTTGAACCAAGTCAGTTTTTTTAAATAAAAAACTACAATAAAAAAGTCCATCATCGAAACAACCGTATTTCAACATCCTTTCCACACAATTATCTCTTCATTAAGTGGGAAAATAACTTGTGATTTTTTATTTATAATTTTATAATCAGAAGTGGCGTTTTGACTGAATCAGCAT
The DNA here is from genome assembly GCA_023238725.1 of Scortum barcoo. Taxonomy (NCBI): domain Eukaryota; kingdom Metazoa; phylum Chordata; class Actinopteri; order Centrarchiformes; family Terapontidae; genus Scortum; species Scortum barcoo. The sequence goes on from CM041549.1 coordinate 26,638,941, forward strand.
CGGTGTTGTTTTTACACCACGTTTAGTCGAAATCAGGTCAAGATGCAAAGTTCATGTTTGACTTTAGAACAACAGTAATTTGTTGTGTTGATATAAATGTTTGTCTTCGCTCGCAGTTCATTTACGAGCCTCTCTTCGCGTGATGAAGGACGTTTTGTTAGTTGAAAGCTCTGAAAAGATGTTGAACACAAACGATGTCTTAACTCGCCTGCTGTGAAAACACTCTGGTTTTTCTTTGTTTTCTTTTCTTTCACTCCTGTCGGTGTTTGTGTTTAATGGACAGCTGACTGTGTGTGTTTACCTCTCTACAGGTGTGTGTGTGTGTGTGTTTGACTCTCTCTCTCTCTCCTTGTGGCTGCTGTGTTATGTCTGCCTCGATCGCCCCGTCTGCATCCTGTCATCCTCTCTGCTGCCGCGGCCTTCGTCTGTCACTCAGGCGTCTTTTTAAGATAACAACCTCCTTCTCCTCTTGGCCTTTTTCCACCTTCGCCTGTCAGCCTCTCCTCTGCTCTCACTTTGAAAAACATCATTTGTTTTGTTGTGTTTCCTCTTTTCTCTGCTCTCACTGCTGTGTGAAGATGGGTCTTTTTAAGGTGTTTAAAAGTGACACTGATTGACCTGATGGGGGCGCCATAATCAGAGTTTAACTCTTTAACACCACCTGTTCAGTTTGAGTGTGTTTGCCCTTTAACAACAACAACACCGATTGGCCTAATTTGGTCTTAAATTTAGTAAAAGTAAAGATGACTCACTTTGATTTTGGTGAAACTTGGATCATTATTTTTCTTGTTTTGTTTTAGATGGCCTCTTTTAAATGTCATCCTCTGACGGAAATTAACACTGAAGCCTTTAACAACCTTTAATTAATTCAAAGTGTTTTTAATGTGTGCTGTCGCTGCATAAATAATCTGAATACTTCTTCTAATCTGGAGGTCTCGTCTCTTTCCCTCTTCTCTCACAGATGGCCAGTATCCGGGCGGAGAAAACGTTTCCTCCCTGCGAGTCGGACAATCCTGAGGATCAGGTCAAACCCATGCTGGACTGGGCCAACGACGGCTTCCAGCCCAAAGGAGAGGAGGGGCTCAAACCGACGCACACCGCCGGTGAGTGCCCGCCATTTCCTGTTCACCACATAAAAAAACAGCTTAAAGTGTTCAGGAAATAAGAGTGTGTGTGTGTGTTTCTGCAGACAGTAACCCTCTGGACCACCAGGTCCTCGATGTCGCCCTGCCCGAGTATTTCCCCAGCGCCAAGCGGCCCAGAGTCAGCCTCTGTAAGGGCAAGGCCGCCCCCGAGGAGTCCTACAGCAGAGGTACGGCTTTAAAGTCCAAACGATGGAAACGTTACTGATTGTTGTAAATGGAGTTAGGGTTAGGGTTAGTTTGTGCTTCTGCAGTTTGGATCAAATATGACACAAACATGAGTACAAAGTTATTTTGTGCAACAAATCATTTGTAGAATCAGATCTTCCTTTTTTAAATAGTAAAATCTAATTTTTTAGTTTGCACTTTGATTTTTGCTCTAAACATTTGACTGCTCTCAATATTAGCTGATGTCAAAGCCGCAGAAATAAAAAATTAAATTAAGACTTAAAAATGTTGTTAGTTTTTCTGCTTTTTGTCTGTTGACAGTTTAAAATGTCTGGTGTTTGGTTTGGATTAGTTTTAGTTTCTTAAGTTAATATGTTTTGCTTTATTTTGTTTTATTTGATTGAGCGTGGTCAGAAATGAAAATGTGTGCGTTGTTCATCGCTGTGCTTCTTTTTCTCTCAGAACAAATGGTGAATGAAGTTCTGAAGAATAAAAGAAGTATTGAAGGTAAAGACTCACATTCACATGATGATTAATGTGAATTAACTGGAGAATCATGCACCGCGTTCGTCTTGTCGTTTTGCCGTTTTGGCCTGTTGACTGACGATGGTGTGTTTTGGCAGAGTTCTGTCTCTCGTGTGGAAAGATGAGAGCGGCGACCTTCCACCCGCTGTTTGAAGGAGGCCTGTGCCAAACATGCAAGGTAGAGCCACAGAAACTCTTTCTCTTTCTCTAATAATTAGCACAATTATAAGAAAAATACTTTACGAGTATTGTGTAGGAGTGTGTTCATGCAGAAAGACTGAAGGCTTTGATCAGTGCAGGTCTGCAAAGTGAAATTATTGATATTGATTGAAACCAGTTCAATGCAGAATAACGAAACTCCACACACACACACACACACACACACACACACACACACACTCAAAGCCAGTATTTACTCAAAGTCATAAAATCAAACTGATGAATCTGTCAGTTCACATCTTCAGCTGCCTTCTGGGAATAAAGAGAAGGAGTTAAGATGATGAGATTTGTTGTTTTTAAGAGTTTGCTCAATGTGCCTGATAAACGGTTTGAAGGTGATTTTTTTGTGTGCTGCTGAGTGTTTTACTGAAGCCAGGTGTGTTGATGAGTGTTTTTCTTGGCGTGCAGGACGTGTACCTGGAGATTTCCTACATGTACGATGACGACGGTTATCAGTCGTACTGCACCGTCTGCTGCGGAGGTCGAGAGGTTCTGCTCTGCGGCAACGCCAACTGCTGCAGGTCCGACACACACACACACACACACAAAGAAACAGCACACGAACTTCTCCTTCTCCACAGATGTGATCGTCTGTTCGTTCACCTCCTCCTCCTCCTTCAGGTGTTTCTGCGTGGACTGTCTGGACATCCTGGTCGATCCCGGAGCATCCAACAACGCTCGCTATCTGGACCCGTGGAGATGCTACATGTGCCAGCCGCTGCTGCAGTACGGCGTCCTGAAGCGGCGGCACGACTGGAGCCTGAAGCTGCAGGAGTTCTTCGCCAACGACAACGGACAGGAGTTTGTGAGTCGCTCGGATGTTTTTGTAAAAGATGCTGCAAAAGTTTCATGATCTGTATCTTTAATTTAATCGTGTGTAAAAATAAAATCTACAAAATATATAGTCATATCTTAACTTGTTAATGTATAATTAACAAGATGTTACGTTATGTTTTAATTGTGAAGTGCTAGATGGTTTTACCTACTCAGACCTCTAAAATTATTTAAACAAAACTTCGGGAAACTTTGCACAGAATAAAAAGCAGTGTGATCCAGCACAATAAAACACTCTGTGAGACTCTGAGTTTAATTTTTTGTAAAGAAATTAGTGAATGAGACAATTCAGAGACTTCATGCTGTGAAAATATTTCTGTGGAAGAAACTTGAGATTTTGAGATGATAAAATTCCAGTTTCTCAGCAAGCAGCAGAGCGTACCAACAGATTTTTTATTATTAACAGATTTGTACTCATATTTCTTCAGAGGGAATGAAGCCAAAAAGCTTTGAATCATGTTTTGACTCTTTTAATGCTGACAGTGACATCGAAGGACAATCAGACTTATTAAACTAATATGTTTTGTTTTAATATGTTCAGGAAGTCATTCGTCTGATTTTTGCTGATTAGAATAAACCTAAAACAGGATTTTTCTTCTGCTGTTTATCTTCCAGGAGAAACCAAAGATTTACCCAGCAGTCCCTGCAGAGCAGAGACGACCAATCAGAGTCCTCTCCCTGTTTGACGGCATCGCCACTGGTGAGCAGTGTGTGTGTGTGTGTGTGTGTGTGTGTGTGTGTGAGATGTTTTCACCATTTTATGTCTCATTTATCTAAAATGTGACAGCAGGTCATCATTGAAACTGTGTGTGTGTGTGTTTCAGGCTACCTGGTCCTGAGGGATCTGGGTTTTAAGGTGGACCAGTACGTGGCGTCAGAGGTGTGTGAGGACTCCATCTCAGTGGGTGTTGTCAGACATGAAGGAAAGATCCAGTACGTCCACGACGTCAGAGACATCACAAAGAAAAACGTAAGTTTAGTCAAATTATGTATATTTGATATTTGAATATGTGAAACATGAAAACAACCTTGTTGATCTGTATAAGCAAGTTAAAGTTTTCTGTAAACGCTGCAAAAATATATTAATATGAACTATTTCATTAGTCTCATATATAATCTATGACTTGGCTTTTATTGAAGGTAAAACGTAAACTTATGGTAAAAATAAAAATGAAACTGGCTTTTACTTTTTTGTCAGCATCTGTTCTCAGACTGTGCTAAATTATCTGTCTTATGTGACATTTCAGTCCAAACAGGATTAAATTCACGAGAACGTTCAGTGTTTTTTAGGCTAAATGGTGTTTTTCGGTGTCAAGTTGCTGATTCATGTGAAAAGCAGGCGTGGTTTCCCTTACTGTGAAATATAAAGATACGGGTTAGGACGTTCGTGTACAGACAAGCAGAAAAAAAACTGTTTGCATGTGTGAAGCTGTGTTTGTCTCGTTTAGTGAAAGTGTAGCTGCAATGGTTCTCATATTTCACCACAAACAGGGTGTGAGTGATTTGTTAACTTTGAAAGGTGACAGGGTGCAAAAATAAAGCGCAGGTTTGTCTACTGAGTGTGTCTACTTCAGCTCTACGTCTCACTTTCAGTTTTCCAGTTCGCACAGACAGAATATTTATAACGTATCATCAAAGACATAATTAATCATTTTGGGAAATATCGTTGCTTACTTTGTTGCTGGCAGTTAGCCTAGCTTAGCACAAAGTCTGGAAGCAGGGGGAAACAGTGCCCGCAGTGCACCTCTGAATTAAACCAATGAGTGAGCTGCATCTTGTTTGTTTTGGTCTGCACACAAACAGAAATGTAAAAACAACATTTTACATCCGGACCTTCTTGTTCAGCATCTCCTCTGGTTGCCCGGCAACCTCGCTGTGAGAAAACACCGATGTGTGTCAAAATAAAGCCACACAGATGCTCCTCTGGGCTCCATATTTACACAGATGTGTTGCACAGATGTGAGAGTGGCATCAGTTTAACACGTTATCTCAGCAGAAAGCGGCCGGCAGCTGTGGTGACGTGGTTCAAAGAGCCACTTCAACCTCTGAAAATCCCCTCAGGAACCTTTTCACTCGTTGGTCACGCTGTGTTCACTGCCCTGCTCTCTATTAGCTGTTATGTAAGAGATTAAAAGCACCTCCACCTCCTGCTCTCTTTCTCTCTCTGTTCCTTAATTCCTGTTTCTTTCTTCCCCTTCATCTCTTTCATTCCCCTCTTTCCTCATTGTCCTCTGTAAAAGGACTCTGGTATACGGGGGGAGGAGGGGTTCGTATGTGAAAGGGTGAGAGAGGACAAAGGGTGAGCAGATGTTAGAGTTCAGTGGGTTAAATTAGCGGCATGTTGGCGGTTAAATCAATGATTTACACTAAGAGCTGAGACAAACTGATATGTAAGATTACTAATAATAATTTAAGGTTTTTTTTCATCAAATTGCAATGTGCATTTTGTATTATTTTCATCCTTTTCATGGATTGATTAGTCTTGGAAACAGTCAACAGATTGATAAAAAGAATGATAAGTTGCAGCCCTAACGGAAGAGAGAAAACATCTGAATGCATAAAAAGTTTTGGATGATTCTTGGTTCTAAAATCTCACTTTTTTGTAAGTAAAATGCATGAAAAATAGAAAATCTGTGACTTGACGTTGGCGTTTCACTCATGCAGCAGCTGTCAGTACATCAGACTAACACTTGGTGGTGCTGTTGTCTCTCTCAGCTGATGGAGTGGGGCCCTTTTGACCTGGTGATCGGAGGAAGTCCCTGCAACGACCTTTCAATCGTCAATCCTGCCAGGAAAGGCCTCTATGGTAAGTACCTGCCAGAGGAAATCATATCAGAGGATGGGTTTTTACTTCTTATGTGGATCACTGGTGATACGATACAGGTGACAGATCAGTTAAAAGCATATTTAAAGCTTATTTTGGTAGATTATTCTTCATTTAAAGGCATCAATGAACCCAGCAAAGAGTGGATGTGGTGATTCTTGTGACATAAAACAGTCGATCTTAATCATACTGACTGGAGGAGGTTTCATCTTTCTGGAGATTCAGTCTGTGAGAAATTCAGTCTGTTGATGTTTTCTCTGACTCTCATGGTGTTTTGTTGCTCCAGAAGGCACAGGGAGGTTGTTCTTCGAGTTTTACCGCCTGCTGAGCGAGGCCAAGCCCAAGGAAGGAGAAGACCGGCCGTTCTTCTGGATGTTCGAGAACGTGGTCGCCATGGGCGTCAACGACAAGAGGGACATCTCGCGATTCCTGGAGGTGATTAAATATCAAAAACATGAACTAGAGACATAATAAACAAAGAATAATTCTTCAGTATTTCATGTGTACCAGAAAGGGCATCAACTTGGAGCCTAATTTTAGACCTAAACCACTGATTATACAGTGTAAGCCTAAATTTTCCCCTTTAATCCAGAAAGAATAATAACATATTCCTGTATATTTAATCTTTCCATGAGTTATTATTCCTTATAATTAATCGTTATGTGCTTCTTTGCAGTGTAACCCTGTGATGATCGACGCCATCGAGGTCTCTGCTGCTCACCGCGCTCGATACTTCTGGGGAAACCTGCCAGGCATGAACAGGTAATCTAAAATTCACACTGTAATCTACATTAAAGAGCAGTTTAATATTTCATTTAATATTTAATGTGATGATTCCTCTCTGTTTCAGGCCTCTTTGTGCCTCTGGGATGGACAAGCTGGAGCTACAGGACTGCCTGGAGCACGGCAGAGTCGCAAAGGTTTGACACTTGAATTTCACACTTGTTCGTACCTGTAAAACACCTTCTTGGTTTCACTCGTCTGACCGTGTTTTTGTTGAGTCATAGTTTGGGAAGGTGCGCACCATCACTACCCGCTCCAACTCCATCAAACAAGGGAAGGATCAACACTTCCCTGTCCTGATGAACGGGAAGGAGGACATACTGTGGTGCACCGAGCTGGAGAGGTGAGCAGCGGTTAAATGAAGGTTCAAAATTTGAGTTGTTTAGTTGGATGGATTTGATTCATGCTGATGATTCAGATGCAGCGCTGTTATGAGGTTGTAATGTTGTGTATTTGTCGCCCGGCAGGATCTTTGGCTTCCCTGTCCACTACACAGACGTGTCCAATATGGGACGCGGAGCCCGGCAGAAGCTCCTGGGCCGGTCCTGGAGCGTCCCCGTCATCAGGCATCTGTTCGCGCCGCTCAAAGACTACTCGCCATCGCCTGCGAATAGACGCCGTCCCGTCACCTGGAAGAAAAAAAAAAACACTTACGAACACACACACCAGCTTTTCACACGCTGACTTTTTCGTAAAGAGCTGAACGTTTTTGTTTTGTTTCTGTTTGGCAGGTGAACGGCTTCACTAAAGATCAGGTGGTGACACCTGACTCATTAACATTAGGCCGGTTTGATGATTTTAGTAGGATTTTTTATTTTCTTTTTAAATGCCCTCAGAAGGCGTCGTTTTTAAGTCGACAACACTTGTTGTAGTAGTTGTAGAAACTAGAGGACAACACGGCACCAGTGGTACAACGTTTTAAGTGGCTCCGTGTTTTTTAAGGAGGCGTGAAACATTTCAGAGGTCGCTCATCCCTCCGTTAGGCTGACGATTATTAACGCGCGACGTGTGTCGAAACAGAAAACTATTTAACGCTCACTTGAACCAAAGTCATAAGATGGACGGTCCCTGTGTGAGGTACCTGCTGCTCCACCAGCCCGGCCTGAATGTGTTCTCCCATAAAGGATTTTACTTTTTTATCTGTCTGGAAACATGAAAGTGCAGCTTTCTGTACAAAAGATGATAAATATCTGGATAAATAACTGAACTGGATGATAAAGGTTAAGCACCAGCAAAAGTCTCGGCCATGTAGGTGCTGTGAAAGACTTTAATCTTTGTTAGAAAATGAAACGTTGCTGTACCTGTTCAGATCTGAAAATGGAAAAAAGACCTTTGTAGGAAAATACATTCACTAAGAGAAGCTGGGGGACCCCGAGCTCACCTGGACCGAAGCAGAGTTTGGTTTTATATTTAGATGATTTCCTAGTCTTGAGTTTTTTGTTGTTTTGTTGTACGATAAAACAGTAATTTTAGTTTTTGTTTTTTGCTTTGATATGAGTTCATGTGAGCAAAACAGCTTTCTTAAAAAAGAAAAAAAAAGCTTTTATTACAGATGATACAAAAAACTGTTTTTGTATAGATAGTGTGAAACTTTGACTGTTATAATGTCAGCGACATCTCCTTGATAGCTACATACAAATACTTGAAACAAGCCAATGCAAAAACAGAGATATAGAGAATGAGTTTTTGTCTCTTGCCGACCATTGCAGACAGCTAAGAATTAAAGAGCGATAACATTTATCCTGCTGCAGGTGTTTAGATCGTATCTTAAACCTAAAGTTGTTTTAGTTTACTGTAAAGGCTGGACGCCGGTGTCTCCACGTGTGGGTGATCTGGGTTAAAGGAAGTTCATTTGAATTCAGGAAAGAGTGTCACTTTGTGTAAATGTGTTTTTTTCCAGCAACACAACAAACAAAAAATGGTGGGAAACACTGGTGAGCATGCAGTATTCATTGTAAACTAGCACTGACAATGTTTTGTTGTAAAGGAGCTTTTCAATTAAAAAAAAAAATCTGACGAGAGGACTGCCGTGAAAATCACCTCGGTCCGGTCGATACTGTACGCATGCTTTGGTTTACAGTATGTGTGAATAAAAAGGAAAAGTAATTGGGACCACCCTCAAAATTATGTCTTCCTGTGAGACTTTAAACACCAAAAATTTCAATAATTTTAATTTATAATACTTATTAAAGGTAAGGATTGTTCTAATGATCTATTGGTTAGTAATATTTCTGAAATTATAATAAATTGGATAATAGAAGGCTTTTTGCCCGCAATTCCATGTCATACTGTATACTTTGGCATGTTCACTGGGATTTAATGGACAGTTTATCTTGGTACCAATGGATCAAACTCTCAAAAATGCTGTGTAGTCTTTGGAAATATTTCTTTTTTGTTGTTTTTTGATAACTGGAAGAGTTTTAAATGCTGTTAGCTGTCACCAAATCATACTAAATGGGCATTACCTCAGACAAGGGGGCAACTGTACATCACTCCTCCAAAAGGATCTCTGTTCTGTGAATATATGCTGTAGCTTTCCGCACCCATATGCCCTGTATATATAGAGCTTGTATTTTATCACTGGAACTTTTTTAAAACCATGTTTTGCGTACTGTATCAATAGAAAGGTTTACAAGTGTTTTCACTCTCTTGTGTGACCAGGAACTACATTATTTTTATTTTTTACACAAAATGCACAAGCCTTACAGAACTATTTTTTTCTTTCATGTTTAAATGACCAGTTCATTTAAGAAACCTACAACTTTTCTATGGTGCTCAAAAGGCCGTTAAAGTGCCAGGAACCTCTCTTGGTTTCAAGTCTGATTTTTGAGTCCTTTAAAAACCAAAAAGTAATTGTTTACATGCTTCATTTTTACTGCTGAACTTGTTGAATGTTTTTGCTTTAAAACAGTACGCAATTTTTTTTCCTTCGTTTTGTAACTGCTCTTTTAAGACTTTCATATTGAGGACACATACAGTATATATTAACACAGCATGAAGCTTGCTTTATATTTGTAATGTTATAGAAATAGAGCATATTAATCAATAGCTTTTAAAATAACATGTTATTTAGACGTAAACCATTTGAGTGCGTATTTGTAGGCTTAAGTGTGAATGATATGTGAGAACTGTTTTATTTAGTCTAACCTTTTTATGCTTTATCTTTTATCAGAATCACATTTTAGGATTTTTAGCCTTTTTTGATTTTTTATGAATCTACAGTGCAAAAGCATTTCAAAAGAACAGATTCTGCGTTATTTTTATACTTCATTTGATGTATTTTTTATGTTTGTGTACTTTATAGCGACATATATATAATTTTTTACTCAATAAAACACAGCTTGGCTGTTAAAAACACTACCATTTGTCCTGTGTGAAATGCTCATCCATCTGTGTGCGTTTATTTTTTCTTTTATCTGAAATTATGTGGCTAAATGTAAAGAAGGTGTTTCTACAAGAAAAGTTTTCATGTTAAGGTTAGCATGCTAACACAGTTAAATGACATTCATTCTCTTTTGTAGCTCAGTAAATTAGTTAGCTAACTTTGATGTTTTGCTATTATGTAGGGTTTTTTGCTTGATATCAACAATTAATTAGACAATAAAATGCTTAAATTAAACTCTGCTAATCGCCTAATAATAACAATATTACATACTAACGTGTTATAATAACCGCAGCAAAGCTAAAGTTAGCTACAAAAGCTAACTGTAGCCCCTTTAGCTCAGCATGCTAACAGCTTGCTGAAACAGAAATATTTAGCTAACTGATGTTTTGCTTCTGTTTCGTTTTTTTGTGTATATCAACAATTAATTGGACATTAGAATACTTAAATACTAATAATTACAAAATAATGATAGTAATAACAAAAAAGGGAAAGTTAGCTACATAAGCTAACTGTAGCATGTTAGGCCCAGCATGCTAACAGTTATATGACATTGTTACCTAGCTCAGTAAATTATTTAGCTGATGTTTTGCTTTTGTTCAGCTTTTTGTGGATATCAACAATTAATTAGACATTAGCATACTCGAATTAAATACTAATAATCGCTTAATAATAATAATAATAATAATCATCATCATCACATTAAAGTTAGCTACACAAGCTAACTGTAGCCTCTGTAGCTCAGCATGCTAATAGCTAAATTACATTAATTAAACCTTCAGTAAACTAGTTAGCTTTTATGTGACGATATTTTATAATCACTGTCGAATCGATGAATGCAGATTAGCAATTTATAGTTATATTTCTAGTTTATTTCACATTTCACAATGATCCACGTTTAAAATAGTGAGCTAGCGAAGCGGTAGCAATTAGCTAGATGATGGGAGAGGGTTGGGTTTGCGGGTTTATTGGTTTGCAGGGGTCATTTAAATACCAAGAAGGGACACAGCAGAGGCGGTGAGTACACGGTGCTTCTTCAGCCATAGTCTGTTAAATAATAAGAGAAAGATTGAAGCTTTTTCATGGACTCTTAACTAATTTATACGTCGTCATGGTTACGTTCCTAATCCCACGTGTTCTACCGTAAAGTGACGTTGTGTTGATCTGAAATGTAAAAGTGCGTCAGTTTCTGTTTGTTTCGTCTTTTCCAGATTTAGCTGAACTCAACCCAAAATAAGGTTATTTCACTAAAAAAAAGGACAACCTGAAATGTGTTTGTGTAGTTCAGTCACAGCGAAACGTTTTATGAATAATCTGCTTAGTTTAGTTTATGGAGGTAATTTTCTACTTTTCGTGTCAAAGCTAGCACATGGTTCGACTGTATCGCTGTCGGTTCATTGTTTACGAGGCACTGTTTCGCCGGTTCCGTCACGGCCTCTCTGCACGCTAACGTTGGGTAGTTGTGGAGCCGGCCGTAAACCAGCTGGTCTGGGCTCGGTTTACGTCCTGGTGTGGTCACTTTCGGCACCAGGACGTAAACCGATCCCGGCCGCGTTAGCTGCCTTCTAGAACGCAGGGGTTCCAGAACGCGCTCACCGAAAAGATTCCATTGATTCTATTGGTCGGAATGTTACCCGCTCCAATCTGATTGGTGTAAAGGAGTAACAGTAACCTTTCCCTGCATTGGATGGAAATAGTTGCATTCAAGTACACTCAGTGAGTTAGACAACAACATAAAGTTAATGTATTAAGATAAGATTAAACTTTATAAATCCCACACCGGGGGAATTCACTTGTTGCAGTAGCTCAATAGAAGACAAATAAATAAACTAAGTACAAAAATAGATATAAAAATATAGAAGGTAAAAAGTATAAATAGATTATAAACGCAAATACACTGTATACACCCTCCATATATGCAGATTAGTATTGCAGCATGGTTGTTAACACTGTTGGTATGCAAAGGAAGCAGTCTATTGTTAACTACAAATTATCCGTTTCAGTTAGTTTGTAAGGATTGTGAGAAGACATGAATTAATTAGCTGTTTAATTTAGCTTCAAATCCTCATAACACAGTGACAACTCGAAGGGAGTTAGCTGAATTGGATCACATCACCAGATCGTGCAGTAGCTTGTTTTTCAGCCAGTTAGTCTGAGATGAACGACACGTTGTCAGGAACTGAATGCAGCATTTTGCGGGAAAAGCTCTCAGTGCTTCTTGTGTGTGTGTGTGTGTGTGTGTGTGTGTGTGTGTGTGTGTGTGTGTGTGTGTGTGAACCATGTGTGTGTGTGTGTGTGTGTGTGTGTGTGTGTGTGTGAACTGAACAGTCCATTTTGCACGTGTGTGTAGCTGACTCCTGACGATTTAAAAGCGCACTTTAATGTGACTGTATGAAGCGTGTTTCCTCTGGATTCACTGATGGCACTGAAGTCTGCTGAGAGAAAAGTAGTTAAAGTTTGAGATGTAAGTAGAGCTGTGTGCTGTGAGAGAGTGATTCGTGGTTACTTCGGATTTCAGTGCTGCTTTTAAAAATCCAGAAGCTATGACAGGAATCAGAGAGTCATTTTATTGTAAATACATAATGTAATTTAAACTAACTCCCCCTCAGATGAATCGTTCCACATCATGCAATGTAAGAAAACACAGTTAAATAGTTGTGACAGGTTCAGAAATCTTGTTGATTGATAATGATGGATGTGTGTTTGTGTCTGTGCAGGTCCATCCCTTCAGGAGATGGCAGTGAATGTGGCAGCTGTGAATTTAGCCACACTGACCCACTGCGAGCTGCTGACTTGGCTCAATGGAGCTTTACAGACAGACTTCACCAGGGTGGAGCAGGTGTGGACAGGTAGGTTGGCTGTCAGGTGTGAGTCTGACATGACAGAAAAACCGCAATAAATCATCACCTCTATATTCTAGATCTCCTCAGTCCATTAATTTACTGAAACTAAATCAGTTGCAAAGGTCTGTTTTTTGGAAGTTCCCCTGCCTCTGAGATGACAGGATAAAGATAGTACACATGGGATTTTGAGAACTTGTGGCAGGACAAGACAAGTAACTTTAACTTTATTCTGCAGGAACCTCATTAACATTAGATAGTAGATGCACCACAATGAATGCAACATCTGATTATCTTCTGCAATTGAACTTCAAATGACACATACAGGAAGTCATATCAATATAAACTGTACCTCTGCTTGGCTTCCGAATATTTTGATCTCTTTGTGCATCTTATTCTATCTCATTAGTTTTCCATGAATTTCTTATTGGCTCATTAATATAATTAAACCTAAAGATTGTACTATTATAGATCAATTGACCTTTTTTTAAGATTTTTTTAAGAATTAAGATTAGTGCATTTTCTGAGCATAGTAGTCTCAGTCCGGAGCTGCATCTTGTGCTAAAAATCCTGCCATTATTTTAGTTAATCTGTCCCTTATTGCTCAGACTTTAATGAAATATAGTCAAAGCAGGCCCACCTGTCACCAGTTTCTTTTTATTTATTTATGTTGTGTGTATGTTTGTATGAATGTCTAGGTGCAGCCTTCTGCCAGCTGATGGACGTCTTGTTTCCTGGTTCCTTCGACCTTTCCAAAGTCCGGCTCCAGTGCAGTAACCCGTCTGACTCGCTCCACAACTACAGCCTGCTGCGAGATGCATTCAAAAATGCTGGAGTGACCCAAGTTAGTATTATAACAGAAGTGATGGTCAGCACAGTGATGAATAAATCTGCCAGATATTAACTCATAGCAGATGTTTTATTGTTTTTCCGATTTATGTCAGAAGCCTGTTTATTCTTCTCAAAACCAGCACATAGAACATTAAACGTGAACATCTTGGTGGATATAAACATACACAGTATGAGACTTAAACCAGCCTCTCTTTACTCTCTAGGACATCCCCGTCCAGGCGCTGATGAGGAGAAGCTCCAAAGTGACTCTGAGCTTCCTGCAGTGGTTCAAGATGTTCTTTGACTTGAACAACAAAGCCCGGATCTGCCACGCCATGCAGGCCAGAGGTGGACAGAGTATGGTTTCTGACTCAGGTGAGAGGAGTGTGTGTGTGTTGGTGGATAAAATCACACACTTGTTTGACAGATAACAAACATAACAAAAGTTCACTTGTCACAGTGACAAATATCACTGTTAAATGAGGTTTGCCTCATTCATTTTAGGTGTGATCTCAATGATAAATAGCCTTTACCTTTATGGTTATATATATCCAAGTCTTTAAAGCACTCACTGTCTTCTTACTCCTGTTATAGATCATTATTCCTCCCAGGCCTCTTATCAGAAGGTGGATATTAGCATGAAAATGGAGGGCAAAACTGTGGAAGAACCAAAAAAAAAAAACCAAGGGAGAATTTGAACAAGAATGCAGACGTGATCGTGCTGATATCCGATGATGAGGATGATGTGATGTTTGTGGAGCAGAAAACAGAGAAAATGGAGACAATAGTGAAAGAAGAGTGTGTGCAGGTGCAGCAGAGGAAGAGGAGGGAGGAAGCAAAAATGGCAGTGGACAAAAGAAATCGAGGCAGTATTTTCAGCAGTGATTCTTGGTTGCGCTTTAGAAGATACTGTAATTTGGACACAAACTTCAGCACAGGTACAGATGCTGAGGTCCCCGTTCCTGCCACGTTGAGCCCAGCTAATGTCAAAGACATTATTCAGGCCTGCTCGCGGGTGCCATACTGCCTCTACCTGTATGTTGGTGTAGATCTGGGTGGAGGACCGAGCACAGGTGTCGTCCTGATCGGGTATTTTGACGAGAGCTCGGGGGTCAGTGTGGTGAGGCAGCTGCACACTCTGCAGATGAGCGTCGACATCGACTCTGTCACAGGCGCACACGCTGCACATACTGATGCAAACCTTCTGATTGAGACGTTAAAGTCATTTGGTGTTTCTCTGTCCAACGCTGCTGTGTTTTACTGCAACGCTGCATACTCCTGGGTGAGCCGGGCGTTTGAATCCCAGCTCCAGCTTTACAGCCCCAGGTTAGTGTCGCTCTGTGGGCTCTCTGGGATGGCGGGACGAGCCTGCCAGGCCGGACTCTTGGCTTCCTGTGGTTGCGTGGTTGACCTGGTCAGAGACATCCACCATTACTACTCCACTTACCCCTCTGCCAGTGACAGTCTGAAGGAGCTCTTTGAGGATTCAGAGCCTTATAACCCATCCCAGCCAATCTCTGCACAGTGCTTATTCATCATCAACGCTCTGCAGAAGATGGTGGGCAGCTGGAGGAATTTAACAGAGTATTTTAAGTCACTGAGGAAAGCAGAGGATGCTGACTGGATCAGAACCCAGCTGATGGATCATAAAGTCAAGCTGCACTTCTTGTTCCTCTCCCACGCTTTGGTGCCCCTCCGAGCTCTCCAAGAACTGCAGAGGTACGGTTCGGCGAACGTGGCTGTGGAGCTGCAGCTGACCTCCATGCTGGTTCGATCCTACGCAGTCAGCCTCCTCCCGCTGCCCGTCGCCAAACACTTCGCCAGGAGGCGAGACCTGCAACTCCTCAACGAGACGCCGCTCCCCACAACAGAGGTGGACATAGGCGCCTGTGCCAGAGACTTCCTGTGGGCCACCGCCGTGGTGGACCTGGGGGAAGAGGAGCGGAGGGACTTCCTGAACAATGCGCTGGCTTTCTATAAGGCAGCACTGCAGAGTTTAGCGGAGAGTATTCCTAAGCAGCTCGGAGACGTGGCACTAAAGAACATCATCAAAGTGCTGAAACATCCGGAAAATATCAATGTAAGATTTATTTCTGTTTTACTAAGTGAGCATGCTAAAGCTGCAAAACATGAACTTCTACAGAATTTTACTTCTGCATTACAGTTAAATACTACAGTGACTGAGACAGTCCAAATGAAGGCCAATCTACCAACAGTCCTATATTCGTCACTTTGGGAAACATGTGCTCACTTTCTGGTGGAGAGAAGATGAGAAGATGGATATCACTGTTGATTGAATTTAAGGGTGCAGCCAGCAGCTGTTTAGCTTAGCACAAAGCAGTAACTCCATGGGTCACTGCTACCAGACAAGCAATGGTCTAATACCCAACCTCTCCTGTATTTTTAACTAAAATTTTAACAATTTCTTTAACTTAAACGGATGAGTATGTTATGTTTAGTGTAATGACGTCACTCTGCAGGATTTGGGACCTTTTTAAAGCCCAACTTGAACACCTTATCTCTTGCTGCTGATTGGAGACATGTTGAGTTGCTTTGTGTAACATTTAACAGGCTCAAAATATTAACATCAGCATCCATCAGTGGTTATCTACAGGGCTGAATGTAAAACTTTAAAACAAGCAGAAACAGACACCACCAAATGTTTCTAGTGGATCATAAGAGATGATCGAGAGGGACTATTTTTGCACAAAAATCCTACTTGTTATGCCTTTAATCTAACTTTCCTACCAAATAAACTTTATTCATATGTGCATGAAAGGTGCCATATATACATATAAAGCCACATTAATTGCTGCTTGTAATATGTGTGTTTTCCCTGCAGGTCATTAATGTGTCCAGGCAGGTGCTGTCAGAGTTGGGGGTTCAGCTGGGTCTGTACAATGCTGGGTCTTCAGAAAGACTTCAGTTAATATACGACTACCACAATGCCATTAAGACAGCAAAGGAGGAGCAGA
Source organism: Scortum barcoo (assembly GCA_023238725.1). Taxonomy (NCBI): domain Eukaryota; kingdom Metazoa; phylum Chordata; class Actinopteri; order Centrarchiformes; family Terapontidae; genus Scortum; species Scortum barcoo. The sequence goes on from CM041549.1 coordinate 26,655,464, forward strand.
TGAGAGGAGCAGGAGAAAGTCATAGCTGGGCAAAGGTAAAAAAAAAAAAAGAATGGATCAAGGTCACATCAGTTATTGGAGGAATAAATACCTGTGTTAACTCAAAAATCCTCACCAGCTGATGGGACAGATCTCGGTCTTAGAAACGTACCTACCTAATCTCTTACCTTGAGTCACGACACGATATTCTACAATGACTGTGGACATTATTTATCTGTGGAAACAAACGTCCTTACCTGAGTTTTCTGTGTCGTCTGTTCAGATGTTGCAGGGCATCAGACTGTATTCACCTCTGCGTAGACTCCTCCTGACCCTCCTCGCCCTGCCGAGCTCTTTACACAGGCCTCAGCTGTTTTCTAAGGTGAGTTTAAAAGCTGAACCAATCCAGGAACCAGATGAGGGGCCGTATCCTCAGAGGTTTGGATCTTACCACAAGGAGTCTGAACCTAAGAGGATGGATGGATGGATGGATGGATGGCAATTGGTAGAGCGCGCACATATGTGAGACCCGCTGCAGCAGACCCTGGTTCGATTCCCTGGCTGGGGTCCCTTTGCTGCGTGTCTTTCTCTCTCTCTCCCACCTTTCCTGTCTCTCTCTAGCTGTCCTGTCTATAAATAATAAAGGGTGAAAACCCCCCCCAAAAAATAATTTTAAAAAAAGCATCAGCATATAATATTAACAAATTGTCAGGATTGATTGTGAATTGTGAGGATTTTGATCAGTGATAGCCATGAAATGTACACCTCATGAACTGTCAAACAAATTCAAACTGTATTTTAGTGGTTTCTAATTGTTTTGATTTTTTGGTGAGCAAACCGAGTCCTTATTCAATGGCTGCCATCAAAAAATAGATTCAAAATGATTCTGTTTTTGCTTGACAGTGATGTGATGAGACCGTGAGCGGTCACTCATGAGTTGTCTGGACATCTTCTAACTTCTTACAGACTTAAGAGCTACTTTTACATAAAATACAATGGGGATTACAAAAATTTAGGAACCCTAAACTTGGATGTTTTGTGAATATTTGGTGGGGTTTTTCAAAAAATTTAGTCAGAAGGCCTTAGCATCTATACGTCCTCATTACTTTGTTAGTGTGTGGATGCTTTTGTTTTGTTTTATTTGTGTTCTTTTTTTCTCCTAGGTATGTATTTTATGATGGTAAAGACTTTTATTTGTGTGCTCCTGTTTGCTCTTGTGTGAAGGTCTTCAACCACACAGAGGCTCCTCCAGACCGTAAGGAAACCTCCAAAGCCTCTCCTCACCCAACCCCACCCGTCCAGGCAGCTTATGATGACACGAGGAAAGAAGAGGGGGAGTCTTCAGAGGATGATGACTGTTTTGCACCTAAACACAACAACACAAGGGAGGACTCGGACTACACAGACAACTCCTCTGGTAAGACCACCATCAGTGTGAGTGAAGCTTTTTCATAGCAGCTTCTTCAGCATGAAAATGTGACTGTTAAAATGGAAATCTACTGTGTAGTTCCAAATGTTGTATAACCAAAGAGACTGTGTTTTATCAGATGTGGTCGACGTCACAGAGGAGTCCAGAAGCCGGACAAACAAACTGCTGAAGACGAAAAGTAAGAAACTGTTCATGTTATTTACATTTATATACAGGCTCACATTACTGTGGACAATACTTGGATCTTCATTAAATGCACATCTCGTCCAGCAAAACACTAGAAGATGTGTATAATATATAATATAATATAATATAAAAATGACGCAAGGTTTTTATTATGAACAGCTTTAAACCACAGTGAGTCGATTTAAGGTGGACGGGTTTGTATAAATATTCAGAAGTGCTGTAGATTCAGTAGCTCATCGTCGTGGTTTTTCAGGTCAGAGAACTTCACAAGCGAAGTCTGTGTTCATTAAAGATGATGATGATGATGATGATGACTGCATGGTTTCAACAAGCACACCGCCCAACTCCTCACAACTGCTGGGAAAATCTTTGGTAAGTTTTTTTCAAATTATTATAGTGATATCACCAATAATTTACTGTAAACATAGAGTAACTGCATTATGTTTTAAACACAATGTTTAATTCTCAGCTCAGCCAGCCATCAGATATTTACAGACTCTGTCAGACTGTTAAAAAAAATCCAAGAATTTATGATGAGTAAACACAAATCCATGTTTACCTCTTCTCATTCAAATAAGAATAAAAGGACATTTTGGTCCTTAAGATGTTGTCACAGCTGTTGGTGGCTCTCCCACTTGAACTTGACATTTTTCAGACTGGCCTGAAAAAACTGAACTGAAGTCTGGAGAAATAAAAAGATTTAGCAATAATTAAAAGAATCAGCAGCTGCACAGTTTTTCTTAAATGTGATCTCATTTAGTAACCATGGTAACACATGTGCATGTTTTTAGATTAATGAGGCTCAATTATTTTTCTTTGTTAGCTCACAAAAGTAGATAAATCAACATAAAAGGTTCTTACTCTTCTTGATCTGTGTTTTTAAAAGCCAAGTGAAAAGTTTCTCGTCGTCTCAGTTACTTATAATTGTTCTTGCAGTATTAAAATTAAACTCACTTGCTCGGTAGTAATTTCATGTTAAAACAAACGAGTAAAAGTCAGTTTTCAAAAATAAGTTTTTATGTATAATATTAGAGGCTGTTTATGTTTTGATATTCTCGTGTGTGTGTGTTGTACAGGGGGAGGTTGGGGCGATGGTTTGGGGTCATATGGAGGGCTTCCCTCCCTGGCCTGCCGTCACTATGCCCAACATGCAGCAAATACCAAGGAAGATATTTGTGGAGTGGTACGGACAGACACTCTTCTCTCAGGTGAGTCCAGTGTGAGATGGAGAAATTTGAACAGCACATAATGCGTAGTGACAGTACATTAACATTACCAAATATCACTATGGATCTCTGAGTTTCTACATTAGTTAATATTTAGCTCCCACATGTTCCCATCCAAGTTTTTAATAAAGTTACTGATATTTATTTTTCTTTACATCTATTTACGTTATCTGCTCTCTTTTCTTGGCTCTGATTCCAGATCAGTACACAGGCTCTGAAACCATTCGCCACCTTCGATGAGAACTTCTCTCCCAACTCCTTCACCACCCTCGTCACCTACAGAGAAGCCATCTTCTTGTCCCTGCAGGTTTGTGTGTTTTCTGAAGCTCATAAAGAGAAAAGTGTTGGTGTGTTAACGGCCCAGACTGCTGACGACAGATCAGATCTCTTCCTTCTCAAATCCAAACGTGGACATGGAAGGAGCTGATGTATGATGCCTATCTGTCCTCCTGCTTACATGTTTCTGTTTGTGTCTCAGGAGGCATCTCGACGCTGTAAGAAGCAGTTTTCTGCGAGTCTTGAGGACAAAGATGAGCTGCTGAAAGAGATGTTAGACTGGGCCTTCGGAGGCTTCAATCCCACAGGACCAGACGGATTCAAACAAGCCACAAATGGTACGAACGTCTGATTTAAGAGCCTGAAAACATTAATTTCTAGACTGCTGTAATAAATAATGTCATTTTTAATAGAGAGAGATCATGGACTTCTCAGGGTCTAACTCCAGAAGAACAACCTGAACAAGGTCTGACTATTGAAACTTAAAGTGTATTGAAAAGTGTAAAATAATACTTTTGAAGCATTCACATGTACCAATTTTCCAAGCTAGTGTCTGTGTCACTTCTGTAATTTAAAGGGGCTGTATGAGAGCTGATCGATCCAAACTCAATTCAGAAAAGAAGCATTTTAAAAGTTGTTTGCTTGCCGACAGACCCGACAAAGCATGAATTCAGACTTTTTACAAATCAGCATCATGATTAGTTATTTCACCATCCTTTTGATCCGTTTAGTGCAGTTAAATCACATTAAAGTCTGTTTATTTTGGGATCACACCTCTGTAGTAAGTGAACCTTTCAATGTCGACAAATAGTAATCGTTTTTTTAATTTGCTTACTAATGTATCTTACAAATGCTTTCTCATTTATGGAAGAAGAGATCCAGCTGTCGGCTCACGGTCATACTTACTGTTTGAAACACAACTGAGCATGAAAAAGCTCACTGCTTTAGGCGATGAAGAGTTCAAACAGAAGAACCTGAGCTAGCAGCTTAGAGGGACGTTCAGGGGTTCAGCTGTTGTGTAAAATATCTGATGGTCACTTTTATGATTCTGTACAGGTGTCACTGAAAGAAACAGACCAAAGATGAAGAGGAAACTCTTCCAGAAAGCCGACTCTTCTCATCACTCCTTCAGCTCCTCCACCTCTTTGACCCACAAGAGCAACAACATCAGCACCGAGTTGAAAGACGTGGCCGTTTCCTTCAACAAACTGTCGTGCCACCCTGTCGAAAAGTCCTCCGACAAAGGTGGAGGAGGAAAAACTGCAAAGGAGGAAGGCGTTGACTTTGCAGGAAAAGCCACAAAAGGAGTCGTGAGGGAGAAGGCGTCGAATGGTGGATGGGCGGCGGAGACGGGGAAGCAAGGGAAGGGAGGATGTGAGGGAGAGAGAGATGGATGTGGAATAGGGAGGGGGAGGGGAGGATGGAGAGGAGGGAAGGTTCATAAGAAGAAAATCAGTCTGATCGACGGAGCTGATGATGACACCTCACCGAACTTCGTGCCGTACAAGAGGAGGTCCTACACCAAATCTTACAATAAGGCCACTGAGACGAACAGCGTTTACACCCAGCCGGACCAGAAAGTCAGAGGTACGAGACAAAAGTTAAATTATATGCAAAGAAACACATTTTAAGACTGATTAAATCTGAATGTGAGGAACAGATCAGATCACAAGATGCTTAACAGAGTCTGCAGATGTTCAAAATAGATTGTGCTGATCATGTTGAATAACACATTTATACTGTGACAAGTTACAAAGAAAGATCAATAATAATATGAAACTTTATTAAACGTAACTCAAAGTGCTTTACAGAAAAAGAGTTATCGATCATTCAGTGTTGATTCACGATGAGTCAGCTGTTGGTTTCTTTTCTTGCAGAGGAGGCCATTCGTATGATCATGGACACAAAGCTGGACATCGAAGGTGAGTGTTTGCAGAAATATTTGATCTTATAGTGTTAAATATTGACATTAGTAGCTGATTTTACATTTGAATGGTACTGTAAGAATTGCTAACCCTCCAGTGAATTCCCTATTAAGTGTTTACATCCATATAGATTATTTTCATTTGTTCCTCTCATTTCCCCTCCTGTCTTCATTTCATGTCTGCAGGCTTCTGTTTGTGTTGTGGGACTGAAGACGTTCAGATCTCACACCCTCTGTTTAAAGGAAGCCTCTGTCTGAAGTGTAAAGTAAGAAAATCATCAACTTCTCTTCATGTTACGACCGGCAGGGACCAGCTATAATGTCGAGTTCAGACCACACGACATCAGTCTGATAAAGGACAAGGAGCATCGGGATGAAAATGTCCATCAGAGACAACAGTTAATAGACCAATACCTCATCTCACCACAAGTTTGATGAAGTTAAACAACACTCTTCACCTTTAAACATGTAGAAAAAAGAGAGAAATAACGCAGGTGGAGCTTTCTTTCTTTATTTTATCTTTTCCAAACACAGGCAGTATCACACACGCCTCTTTGAACGCCGCTGTTCTCGTCCTCCGATGTCCATCTTTAGCATTTTCCCAGTGACATCATGCAGGTTGTGAAAGACGATTGGCTGTGATTGGCTGGAGACCAACTTGTAATCTGTCTCTGAATTTCTGACTCTGTAATCGGATGCAGTGACCATCTTAACAGACAAACATGGTTCAGTCTGAAGAGTTAAATGTGTGAAACTGAACAGAAACATTAAACTCAACTCTCAACCTGTCCTTCACATTTGTCTGTCTGTCTGTGTCCTGTAGAATAACTTGACGGAAACTCTTTATCGTTACGATGAAGATGGATATCAGTCCTATTGTACCATCTGCTGCTACGGACTGGAGGTCATCCTGTGTGGCAACGACAGCTGCTGCAGGTCTGCTCATCTCTTTCTCTCTATTTCAATCTGTTTATTTAAAAAAAAAAAAAAAAGGAAAACAAGTAGAGTATTTATCCTTAGTTTCCTCTTCTTCTACATTTTTCAGATCTTATTGTGAGGACTGTCTGAACATCCTTGTCGGCCCGGGGACGTTTGATTCGCTGAAGGAGCAGGACCCGTGGATCTGCTACCTGTGTCAGCCCCACCGACCCCACTTCGCTCTGGTTCCCAGGGAGGACTGGAGCATCCGAGTCCAGGAGCTGTTCGCCAACAACAGCGGCATGGAGTTCGTGAGTGACTGACAACACAACTTAAACATTTACGTTTAAGTTTTAAATGTCTGTGTAAATATGAATTAATTGGCAGGATTAGTAGTAAAAACAGTTTAGAAGTGTAAATCTAATTTGCTTCAGGACTGCAGCTATTACACTAAGAAAGTAATCTTCTGTACCAATTAATAAATGATTCATCTTCTATTGAAATTAGTTAGAAATTAATTCGTTTTCTGACCAATATATAAACCTTGGGTTTCAACATAATCAATTTTACTGATTGACACTAATTGAAGTGTCTCAGCACCAAAAAAGTAAAAAGGTAACAACAGATGCAAAGAATAAATACCTCACCAACTACAATACTGTAAACACCAGGAGCATTTATTAGATACAAAGAAAATAAAAAGATAAAGACTAAAAACAATATTTATTTTACTGACCAAACAAGAAGCTTCAATTAATGATTAAACTTTTCTTCCATTAACGAGGAGTCTCACTGTCACCACTTCGTTTTTACATTTTTATTTTGTAGGAGCCGCACCGTGTTTACCCGTCCATCCCTGCCAGCCTGCGCAGACCACTTCGAGTCCTCTCGCTGTTCGATGGCATCGCAACAGGCGAGTACACAGACCCGAGCCCCGTGTTACTGCGAACTGCAGCACTTAAGAACAAGGGACTCATATTAACTCATGTTAAACTTAATATGAAACACTGATAAGTTTCATGAGAGTCTGTCAGAATTTCTTTATCACAGCTGTGTGTTACAAACAGCATGAGCGCAATAAAAATAAAAACAATATGAAAAATATGGATCCTAAAAACATACAAAACCAGGAAACTGATATTTCAGCTAGAAGAGAGAAATTATTTATATCAGTAGTGAAGAAGGAGAGGAGGACACAGCAGAAACAAATCAATTGCTAAATTAATTCTTCGTGTGTTAGTTGTTTTTTCTTTTCTCATTTTGAATTCAAATATCACTCATTTTATGCCAAACAGAGAATATGAATGCTCACAATGGGGGGTGGGGGGAACAAAAATTTAAATTAAACATGTTTTTGGTTCCTTCTCTCACAATGCTCTCAGCGTTAATTGTTCAGAAAGTTCCTCTTCGGGAGTTTGATTGGTGGAGTGGTCTCACTTCTTTTCTGCTCCTCTGAAATTAATTCTCATTAAACTGTTGAATTTCTTTATCTGATGTCGAGCTCACGTTGCAGTCGTCTGTCTGTGTTTCTTTCAGGCTACCTGGTTCTGAAGGATCTCGGATTTAAAGTAGAGAAATATGTCGCCTCCGAGGTCTGTGAGGATTCGGTTGCCGTCGCGACCATCAACCATGACGGGAAGATCATCCACGTTGGCGACGTTCGGTTTATCACCAAGGAGCACGTACGTTCACGCAGCGATGGTTCTTCTGGTTCTGTATTTTCACATCTTTACACACAGATGATGATGTTAATCCTTCCTTCAACAACATGAAGTCTGTTTTGAGTCATCTGAAGATGCCGCAGAGCTCGATGTTGAATAAACCAGCTCCTTTCTTCCTCTTTGACCGTGTAGCTCGAGCAGTGGGGTCCGTTTGACTTGCTGATCGGTGGCAGCCCCTGTAATGACCTCTCCATCGTCAACCCATTCAGAAAAGGCCTCTATGGTACGTTTCAGTTCTGTACGCAGCAATTTAACGTTGAGTAGTTGTGTTAGCAATAACATGTTTGAACCTTGCGTGAATCTTCCTTGTTCTTTGCTGTAATTCCCTCCTCTCCCCTGCAGAGGGCACCGGCAGGCTGTTCTTTGAGTTTTACCGCATCCTTCAGCTGCTGAAGCCCAAAGACGAAGACCCGCGGCCGTTCTTCTGGCTGTTTGAGAACGTGGTCTTCATGAACACGCACGACAAAGTCAACATCTGCCGCTTCCTCGAGGTTCGCCCGTCCACCTCTCTCTGATTTCTGTTGGATCCTCCTTTTCCCTCTTTACTTATTCTACTCTATATTATATTTATAGTATATTTTACATCCCATAGATTTAAGATTTTATTAACATGTGCACAACAATCACATGAAGTAGTCGCTCTTGAGTCTCAGGCACCTAAAATATGCATTAAAATGTTTAGACAGAAAAACCACACAAGCAAAAAAAAATTAAAAGGATAGAAAACTGAAGCAAATAATAAAACATACAAATAAAATGAAATAAATAACTAAGATAATATAGTACAATACAAATAACACTGTTGGCATACAAGATTATGTTAATATGTTATACTATTTTATTATATTAGGTTTTTATTTATACAGGCAAACACTGAATATTATTTAGTATGTTATATAGTATAATGATAATATTCACTGTTATAGGAGATGATGTCATCTTACTCTTACATGTTCTTTTACTTTTCTGCTTTTCTTCTGCTACTAATCACACCACTATGTCACTTTACTTGAGATAATACAGCAGTACATCATTTATTTTTATACTGCCTACCATAGGTTTTTGAGTTGAATTACCCTTTAATGGTTTCTATTTTTTCTGTTCTAACTTTATGTACTTATTTATTTTTCACTTTTTCTGTTTATCTGTGCTTATTTCTGTCCTCCTGTTAAAGACCTTTATCTCATCTTTTTCTCTCCTTTATTTATTCTTTTCTTCCTTCAAACCTTTTTCTCTCTTCCTTCCCTCTTGTCCTTCTTGTTGCACTTGTGTTTGTCTCTAAAGCTGTTTTAATCTCTGAGAAAATGACTGTTGTTGCTCTGATTATTCGTCAGTGTAACCCGGTGCTGGTGGATGCAGTCAAAGTGAGTCCTGCTCACAGAGCTCGGTGCTTCTGGGGAAACATCCCAGGAATGAGCAGGTAATACTTTCAATTATTATTCAGTATTATTATTATTAATATATTAGTGTCCTTTAGCAGTAGTGGTATCAATAAAAGTGGCATTTTTACCTTTTTTGTTTTTAAACCTGTCACATTTTTATATCATAACTTCATATCTGTGTTGATGCTTGTTCTTTAACTACATTTCTGGTTTCTTCTTACTTTTATAAATGTCTTGTTTTTCCCTCTTTCTTGTTTCTTCATCTTGTGAAGCACTTTTTTACTTCTTTTTATAAATAATTGCTTGTTTGTTTGCTGTTTATCTCCCATCAGGCCCATTATTGCCTCCCAGAAGGACAAGCTGAGCCTCCAGGACTGTTTAGAGATTGGAAGAGAAGCCCGAGTCAGTCACCTTTATTCCCTCCGGTCCTTTTAATTTATGGAATGAATGTGTTTGGTTTGAAAATGGTTAATAATCACCACTGCATCTTGTTTTCAACCCAGGTCACTAAAGTGAGGACGATCACCACCAACCCAAACTCTCTGAAGCAGGGCAAAGACGTCTCTCTGCTGCCCGTGCTCCACAACGGCCGAGAGGACAACCTGTGGATCACCGAGCTAGAGAAGTAGGCATTGTGTGTGCGTGTGTGTGGTGTGTGTATGCATGCAGGGAAAGATGACAAGCTAAACAGGCCACATAGAAAAAGAAAATGCTTTTCAGACACTTTTCTTCAAATCCACATCTATCAGTATTTTATTTTTACCATATAAAAATGCAGATATGCTAAATATAAGTGGCACCACAACAAAAGAGAGATTTTATTTTTTATATTTTTCTCACACATTGTTGTCATTTGGTGTATTGTCTTAAATGACTAATAAAACCAAATATTCACATTTAAGAAGCTGGTAGCAGAGTGTGTTTGGTGTTATTTCTTGTAAAACAATTTAAATGATGAGCCAGTTATAAAAATAGTTGCTGATAAATGTTCTGTTGATGTGTTTCTTCTCCTTTACTGTCCACCAGAATCTTTGGTTTCCCCAAACACTACACCGATGTGAAGAACATGAACCGGCAGCAGAGGCAGAAGGTTTTGGGGAAGGCGTGGAGTGTGCCAGTCATCCGTCACCTCTTCGCTCCTCTGAAGGACTATTTTGCCTGCGAGGAGCTGCCTCTTTTGAACTCCAGCTCCCCGTCCTCCCCCGTCTCTCCTCAGCTGCAGCAGACGTGATGTTTTGTGTTGTGTCGTGTCACATGTCTTATAAAAACTAGATGAAGAATAAGTGAGTCTTAGCAGCCTCCAACACCTTTCAAAAAGCAGCTCATAAACGGTTTTAGAGGGTCGTTTTCCTCCATTAAACACTCAAATCTCTCTCCTTGAGTGTGTTAAACATGCAGTTCATGTGCACAACGATCACTTTGGCCTCCAAATACAGAAAATACTTGTTGATTCTCCCTTTTAGTTTTCCGCTCGACCTGCTGGAGTTTAAAGTCACTGCCAATCCTTCCTGTTTTCTCACAAATGACTCTAATCAGCAACTCTTAAAAAACATTATAAAAGTGATTTATTGTGATTGTTTCTACACCTTCAACTGATTCATTCTGTGAAAGAAACGGTCTGTTCAAGGTGCTTTAAGCTCATATCAGAATCAGATGATTTCCTCCAGAGCTGCTGTCAGTAACCATCCAATCTATTTGTGTGTATCAACATGAATATTGATCATATTTCTGAAGGTTATACATTTGAAACTATGCATATGTAGAATTTTAATCATTTTTAAAGAAATGGATAAAAAAAATAATGATAGTTGTTTAAAAACAGGGACATTTTCATGTATCACCACTACATTTGAGTTATTTTTTAAATATATGTGGTGGCAAAGTGTGAGTCATGTTGCACACACAAACTTTTTAAACTGTTTTTTTAACTTTTCATTCTTTTGTTCCACCCTTTTTTTGTCTTTTTGAACTCTGAGAATTATAGAAGAAGTATACCTTTTATACTGTGTATATGGATGTGTGTGTGTGTGAGTGTATGTGTGCAAGCACTGCCACTTTTACACCAACAAAACTGACTGTCTTCATGCTGCTGTGGAGTCAATATCAAAGTTTAAATACTGATGATTACAGTCACCTGCTGCTTCGTAATTTAAGAGAAAAGGAGAATACTGTGACATAAAACCTCATTTTATCTCTGTTTGTACTCTGAAAGGCAGATACAGATCTATGAATGAATGAATGAAGACATAAAATGCATTGATGACTTTTCCCACAAACTTCATCATCATCAGTCCAATCGTCCAGTGAACTGAATATAAATCATGGTCATTTATGTTATTGCTGAACTGTGCTGTCATTTTGAACCTAAGCTGTTGCTGATTCTGTTGCTGAATACCGACAAACTATTGAATCAAAACAGAATGTCTGTATATGTAGCTTATTGAGTGATTGTGAATAATCATTGTCTACTGATTATTGTACAGAATATTAGCTGAGATTACTGTCATCTTTCCTGACTGACGATTGTATCATGAACATTTTGAGATTTGTCTTTGAGGTTTTAGTGGGCTCCATAGTGTTTTTGTACATAAATATGTTTGGAGGTCTGAATGATGGTGTTTAGTCTGTAAAGGTGGAGGAGAAACTGAAGTCCTCCATCTTATCTGTGCTGCTGTCGATAATCTCTTTTGTGCCAGTTTTTTTTAGGGAACATGCAGTATATTTACATGTGTACATGTTTTAACATAGGTGATTTTCTCTCTCTTTATTGCATCTTATATATTTTGCCAAATGACTGAATGAAAAAGAGACATTTTTACTCCAACTGGACTGTTGACAAGACTGATTAAGGCAATAAATCACCCAATGAACTTGTATTTGATTTCTGTTTTGGTTTTAAACTTCCCAACATCTTTACACTTTAGCTCACTGTAGATTCACTTTATTTAAATTTGACTACTTTATGTGAGAAAAAAAGCATCAGACAGTTCTTCACTTCTCCATTTAGACCTTGATACTTGATAATGGGATTTATAGATATATATAGAAATAGGATTGAACAATGAAATCAGTCAATATGAAAATCCACATATTTATTTTTTTCATTTATTTAATAGTGTTAAAATCTGGCTAATACACCCTGAAGTACACAAAAGCACCTTAATTCATGAAAAATATGACCGTCCTTTGTTGTCTGTCTGTCATTATTATTATTTTAATTTATTATTATATGTATATACATTTTTCTATTTAAATAGCTCAATATCACAAATATTATTATTATTATTATTATTATTATTATTATTATTATTATTATTATTATTATTATCTCCGTTTCCGGTGTCGTATCCGTGCGCGCGTGCACAAAGTGTCCCGCCGTCGTTACGTTTAGGCGTTTCCCCGTACGCGCTGACGTCATCGCATCGGCTCTTCCGCTGCCGGCAGAGAGAGCGTGAAGAAGAAGAAGCTGAAGAAGAAGAGGAAGACGGAGAAGAAAAGTGTCGAAAACGTCTCAAACTGTTCTGATTTGTTTCTTATATTAAACAATCAACAGCAGAGATCAATAAACCACCGAGTCCCTTAACTGTGAAGCCCAGTCTGCTGCAGGTAAGCTGTACCGGCGCTCTCTCCCGTTTAGCGGCGTTTTTACCGGCATCATGCTAAGCTCTGTTAGCATTAGCTACATCGGGACGCGCTCCGCTTCCATCCCCGAGAGAAGCACCTCGGGAGCGGCCTAATTCACAGTCAGCCACCGGGAGCTTCACTGCAGACAAAGAGCCCGCCATCTATTAACACGTTAAATCCACGAGAGAACCAGAGCTAACGGCGGCGCCTGGTGGAGTCCACGGCCGAGGATAGCGTCATGATGTCGGCTAGAGGAACTAGCTTGCGGCAGCTGTTAGCATTAGCCACAATCAGTTGCTAAATCCTAATACAAATAAACTAGCGGCTAATTAGCACTGACAGCTAACGGTGGCTACACCCTAACACAAGATAACTGCTCTCCAACTTCATTAAATTAATTAAAAGAAAATAAATCAGTTAATAATCCACTCATACAGACTGACGTGGGGCCGCGATGCTAAGCTAACTGGATAAGTTGCTATGCAGTTACCGTTAGCTTCCGTTAAGTTTCTGATAATAGATAAATAAGCAATAAATGTCAAAATACGTGTTGGTAATGTTATTTTATACGTTAAATGAAAATTAAATGCCACCTTTATCAAATTTTTAATATTCAGTTTTGTTTATTTTTCTGAAATGTGTGAATTCAGGCGCATCCACATTATACTGATACTGTTGACTTCTTTTGTATTGTTTTTGGTTTTGGCAGAGTCAGAGAACATTTAAAAGTAATTAAACCAGAAATACCGAAACGGTCATTTGCACCTGTTGTCTCTGAGCCGTTAGACAGACGGATGACATAAAAGAAACTGAATTTACTCAATGTTTTATCAGATAAATAGTCTGCCTGCCAGTCTGGATATGATGCAGACCAGCACAACACATTTCAGACAAATTAACAAAAATTGAACGTTATCATTAAAGCAGCAAAGAGGAGTTAATCAATAGTCCATTAAACTAATCACCACCTATTTTTGATGAGCGATTTAATTGTTTTGAGTCGTTTTTCAAATGAAAAATGTCCAAATTTTCTGGTTTCAGCATCTCAAATATGAATATTTTCTGCCTTCTTAAGTCCTCTGTGATGATAAAAAGATCTTGGAGGAGGAATACTTGTGTAATCTTGATGTGTAGTGAAATATTTTGTTGAAGCAAAGAAATTACGCAGTCCAAAAAAATCCTGTAAGATTTAATATAAGATCATTCAGACTACATGTAAATGCAGGTATTCAATGTAAATGTGACTGTTTTCTCCGTCATGTCTGGACGGAGAAGCAGCGGTGCATAATGTCATCTCATGCGGGCATGCTCTACAATTTTATTTATCTTTTTGGCTCTTGGTTCAAAGAGAGATTAAGAAAGTATTTAGCATAGATAAATCAATAAATCCACATCATTTTGTACTGGGGTTAGACTCGTAATTTTACACGTGTTAAAAGGTACTCTTGAGGAGTTTGTAAGGGACGAGATACAGACCGTTAACCAATACACAAAGATATCAAACTAACAGAAGAAAAGAAAATGATCGCACATGAGAAGCTGAAAACAGAATATTTGTGAATATAACTGAATTGATCATTCTGTTTTAGCTCCAATAAATCAGTAATATTATTGGATAATCAATGAGTTGTTGTGCTCTGAGTTCTGTTAATGTCAAGTGAAAATGTTTAACTTTTTCCATTAAGAAGCAGTTGATACGTCTACAGATCTGATAATCACCAGCACATGACGGTATTATTTCTAGTTTAGATGGAAATCATCCATCAGGATCAGATTATTTCTGCGCAGTCTGAAGAAAACTGTTTTTCTTTGTAAATCCTGCAGCGATTGCTCTCAGCTGTTGAGGAAATAACTGAGCCAGCAGTGACTGCGGATCATCATCCAGCAGAATCTGACCTCAGTTTGGTGATTTGTCGTTGGTGGTTGTAAACTGTGCTCATTTATAAAGAGTTGTTTTGGATGCCGGCAGTGTTTGGGTGTGTCTGCAGCCGTGTGATGATTGAAGGGCGTGTTTGGTTTACAGCGACAAGCAAATCCAAAATGAAATGTCAACTTGCCAGAATCAGTGGGTCAGACTGTTTTTTTTTTCCCTCCAGATTTCATGTGAGTAGATAATAAATCTACAGCCCTCGTGGTCTTTTGTTGAGCTGAATTGATCAGTTGATTAGTCGATCAACAGAACATTAAAGAAATGTTGAATAGTTTGTGCCAGATTTCAAGCAAAATGCCAATAATGCACTGCTTGCTGCTTTTCAGGTGTGATAGGTTGTCTTTCTTTGTCCTGTGTGACACTGAACTGAATATTTTGGGGTCTTGGACTGTTGGTTGGGTGAAAGGGGGAGTTTGAGGATAAGATGAGAAAACCCTTTATTGATCCCAGAGGGGACATTCAAGATGAAACTATTGTACCTTTATTTATCCTGAGGGATGTTGTTGTGCAGCAGTACAAAGTAATAGAGAGGGGAAAGATAATCAAATATGAGTAGATTATCAGTAAGGTGAAAATCATATGTACACATCTCCAGAAAGGCGACAGTTTAACTCTAATTCTAATAAATATAATGAGGTTAAAGTTAAGGTGAAAGTCCAACATGTACACAACGCCAAAGAAGCCATCATGAAGCTTTACAGACCAAACGATCAATTGATATGAAAAAAAAACGTTAGTTGCAGCCCTTGTCTTCACAAAAATAAAGAGTAGGTTTATCTAAAATTTCTTTCCACACAAATAATCATTTCTCAACAGTAACCACAGTTGCATCGGGCCGCGTTGTCATTTACGAATCAGTTTATGAAAAGTGCTACGTATCAATGACGTAGCATCAAGAATGCAAATGAACTTTCAGCCTTCGGCAACGTGTTGGTACGTTTTGGCTGTGACTCTATAAACCAGTCGTCATGTAAAACTCTCCTTCACCTCTCACCTGTCCTGTGTGTCAGCAGGTGACCGACGATGGCTGTGAACGTGTACTCCACCTCAGTGACCAGCGACAACTTGAGTCGTCACGACATGCTGGTGTGGATCAACGAGTCTCTACAGATGAACCTCACCAAGATCGAGATGCTGTGTTCAGGTCAGAAATCCACGTTGTCGCCTCACAGGAGGACTCATTAACACATTAACAGACTGAAACGGTTCACGTCAGGGAAATGAAGGCAGAAGAGTGAGTGATATTTAGCATGTCTGCGTGAATTCACTGGAACAAAAGGTTGTCCGTCGCTGCTGCTGAATATGTTGGACTCTGAAAGCATGTTCTCAAAGGTCGAGGATTTGTTTCATCAGAAAAACTTGAATTTTCTGCGTAAAAATTCAGCTGAAATATTCCACCATTTGCAACGCACACAGTCTCATGTTTCCTGATTTGGATGGTTTCTTTACACAAAGTGGTTGATGTCCTTCAAGAAGTGGAGAATGATAATAACTTTTATTGATATTGCACCTTTCAAAGCTTTCAAAGTTTACAAATAATAAAAGGAAATGCTGTCCGAAACATGAGGCTAAAATACTTTCTGTCAGTTAAGTAAAATCGGAGAGGTAAAAGTAAAAAGTTGAAGATTTAGAGGAAGATAGAGTTTGTCAAGAAAAAACCTCGTCTGTCTCTGGTTCAAATTGATGGAGGAAAATGTCGTCCTGCCTATAAACATCCTTCATCATCTGCATGTGCATGCATGTGTTGCACTTCTGCAGATTGTTTGTCTGGCTCATTAATATCCTAACCTTCAGCTTTGTGTGTGTGTGATTTTAAAAAGGCGTGTCAGAGCAGAGCATGACGGCACAGCTTCCTTTAATCCCTGCTGGACAGAAACATGAGTCATTTGCGGTTTGAGAGTTCACATCAAAAAGAGATCATACATCCATTTTTTACAGAATAAAAGTGAAAAAACACCTTCACAATCATTTTATTTCCAAAAGAGAGATTAGCTGCTTGATTTTCAGGTGCATCTTGGCATTATGAGCACTGCAGTTAAATACCTGACGACCACAGCAGTGTTCAAGTGAAGGTGTAACTTTAGGAAGCAGCTCTGTTGTTTAAACGTGTGAAATTTTGGTGCCGAGTTTGTCGTCTTAGTCAAAATAAAGAAAGTTTCAAAGAGTGTTAGTTTTCTCAGTTCTCACTTGAAAGTAAATTGATCTCTATCTCCTTTTCTGTTTCTCTATATCTTTATTTTTTTCTAATTTACATGATTCATTTTTTAATGTTCTGTCTTTTTATTTATTTTCTGTCCAGGTGCTGCCTACTGCCAGTTCATGGACATGCTCTTTCCCTCCTCTTTGCCTCTGAGGAAAGTTAAGTTCGGTGCCAAGCTGGAGCACGAATACATCCACAACTTCAAGCTCCTGCAGGTTTCCTTCAAAAAGATGGGAGTTGACAAAGTAAGTACCGACAGGCAGCTTCAGACGAAGCGGAAGGTCTGCAAAATGGAGGATGGTTTATTATGTGATTAGAAACCTGTAAACAACTAACAACTGGAGTCTGTTTGTCTTAACTTTTAGACTACAAAATAATCAATGCATAAAATATTGTGGGGAAAAAATTACTTAAATATATAACCCTTTGCGTGTTATTGAAAACTGTATGAATGAACATAAAATTTCTGTAAAAAATCAAACATAAGGACTCTGCATACAGAAATATCCAAATCTGACATGGCTTTATTTTCTGTTGCTGCTTCACAATAAAAACCTTCCAGTGTTTCGTTGATAAAGCTTTTAATGTGGCGCAGCCGCAGGAAGTGTTTGATTAAGTGCAGTGGGCTGAAAGTGAGTGCGCGTTCGTCGTGTCGGCTGGTTGGTGAGGATTAGCGAGGTCTTAGTCCAGATTGCTGAGAAACTTTCCTCTTTCCTGCAGTGGGAAAAAATACTGATTTTATTTTACTAAAGAACCTTCTCACACATAAAATAAAATGTTTGGATCAGCCTGTTGGAACAAAACCCCAAATATAAAGTTTTAAGATGATTTTAACTGACTGAAACTCGAGACCAGCTGAGCGACTTTTGTTTGTTCTGTCAGCTCGACTGTCACTCCTGATAACTGCCTTCGTCTGTCAGAAGGTAATGACACACAAAGTAAAACACCTAAATGTATTTTTAATTTATGCGTGTGTGAATCAAATAACGTCAGTTTATCGACCTGACGCGAGCGTTTGTTTTAAGATTCGGTTGTTCAGCTGCTGCCGTCTGAAAAGAAGCTGCGAAGTTTTCAGACAAACTACATTATCTGACAGCGAAGAGGGAACAGAAACGAACACAGAGGCTTTCTAGCAGAAAAAATAAATATTTAATGGCTTTAAGAAGTTAAGGAGTCCTCTCAGATGTGCACAGGATTTCTTTTTGTCAGAAGGCCAGCAGAGATTATGAAGGGCAGGGCACCTGAGTCATGGTTTGTTTTCAGAGCCAACACGCAGCAGCCTGTCGACAGAGCCGCCGTCATTTGTTCACAGCTCAGCTTCCTTCCTGTTTTTAAGTCATTACTGCAGGTCTGCGCTGTGTTTGAGAAGCCCGTGAACACACCACTGCATATAATAACACAACACAACAACAATACAGACCATTAACTGAGTCAGCAGTGGTGGATATTTACACCTGCTCTAAATCTTTCAGTTCAGAAAGCTCTGTAAACTTAAAGGCTTTCAAACTGAAAGAATTACACATTTTTATTTTCATATTGGCATTCTTCCATAATTTAACTCCAACAATAGAAATAAATTTCTTTTTAATGTCTCTTTTTTAAAAGCTTTTTTTAACAGTGAAATTACCTCCTAAAGTCATTATAGTTTCCTTTACTGAAACAAAACTTTTGTACTTTTTGTCTGGCAGTGATTTTGAGTTTGTTCCGAACAATATTTGCATTATTTTCATCAAACTGAATTCAGATGTATTGGTTTGATCATAGTAATCAGTCTAATTTAAAAATACGTACGACTTATTTTTGCAGTAAAACTGTTGAATTTATAGATCATAATTTCGCACAATAAGACATGTAAGATCCTATTAGTGAGCAGTAAGTTATATTCAGAGCCTTTATACTGTGAAAATGTCAATAAATTTATGCAGGACTAATTTGTGATCAGTCTCAAACACTGTTTCCTTCAGAGATCCGGAGCTGTTTGGGTTTATAATCTCAGGCTTTGTGTCTGCGTGTCGGACTTTGCCCTCGTTCAGACGGCGTATCGTCCGGTGACGTCAGCTTCCTCCATCACTCGCTGCTGCGTTTCACTGCTGTTTTTTTTAAATTCTCACTGTGGCTTCGACTGTGACCAGCTTTGTTTTTAACGTATGTGCCAACGCTGCAGGGTTTTTTTCTCTCTGGCTGCAGCGTCTGTACAGTCCAGACATTGTTTGTCAATTCTTCAGCAGGATCTGAATCTGAGTCGCAGTGAAGGACGGCTGTTTTCAGTTTTTGTTCTTTAACTCCTTAGTGATTTCTCTTCTTGACACAAAACTAAAGAGATTAACATACTTAATTAGATTAACAGGTACTGATGGTCTCATTATTTTTAACCCATAAAAACACAAAACTACCAAAAGTATGTTAGCTGAGAATAAAAACCTGCAGTATATTTAGTGTACTTACTAAATTGTGTCCACAAAAACTCCCATGTGCCCAAAGTGTTGTTACTTTTGCATGTCTTTGACACCAAAACATTTGTAATCAAAAGATTTTATAAGAATGTATGAAATGACAAAAATGGAGATTGATCAGCTGAATCTGCTCAGCTTTACGGAGCTTTAAAGTTTCTGCTCGTTTATCTGTCTGACCATGTCACTTTTAAAGTCTGTTCTCAGTTCCTCTTTTTTTTAGAGAAAAGTTTGTAAAAGGCCACCGTACAGACACACTCAGAGCAGCTAATAAGACACAAACACGACTCCACACGTCGCTGCAGGATGTGTAAATAAGTAACAAGTTCAAGTCAACTAAAACTGCTGATCATAAAGTCAATAATGTTTTCACAGCTTGTTTCAGCTGCAAATGACCAAACCAAAAAGTTATTCATGTTTTAATGAAGAGTTTTGTGTAAAAAAAAAAAAAAAGACCCTGATTCTCTTTCTTTTTGCTTTCAGATCATTCCGGTAGACAAACTGGTGAAGGGGAAGTTTCAGGACAACTTTGAGTTCGTGCAGTGGTTCAAGAAGTTCTTCGACGCCAACTACGATGGGAAGGAGTACGACCCAGTGGAGGCGAGGCAGGGCCAGGACGCCATGCCCACTCCGAGCCCCGCCACCTCGGCCTTGAACAAACCCCCGAAGAAGACCTTCAGTCAAGGTGGGAGCTCGGGTCGGATCACTGTTGGAGAAGTGCTCGTAAAAGTTCTTCTTTTTGTCAATAACCTTTCTTTGTCTTTGCCCTTCAGCTCCTCAGAGGCCACCGGTCGCCAAGGTAGCACCCAAGCTGGCGAACGTCAGCGCGAAGAAGCCGGGAATGGGATGTGGCGACGAGGAGAGGGCGGAGCTCCTGAATGAGGTCAGATAACCGGCTCTATCGAAAAGTGAAATAACTTGTTCCAGTAAACAAACAAATGAGTGAGCTTGATTTGTGTCTTCAAAGATGAAATGTATAAAGTGAAATAGTACAAATAAAATTTAATGTTGTCCTATTTATTTTTTCGACCCCCAACAGGTGGAGATGCTGAAATCTACCATTCAGGACATGGAGAAGGAGAGAGACTTTTATTTTGGTAAGCTGCGGAACATCGAGCTGATTTGCCAGGAGGAGGAAGGCAAAGGCGACGACACGCTGCAGAGGATCGTCAACATCCTCTACGCCACAGACGTGAGTTTAAAGCCGTCTTTCTTTAGTAAAACCGCATCCGCCCCTTTTTAAAAGATGATGCAGTTCAATCAACGCTCAATCGTCCCCTTAGAAATGAAATAACATGGCAGCATTTTAAAAAGTGCCGTCATTAATCATTTTGCACGACAGATATTTCTTCACTTTAGCCGCAGTAAATGCCACGTGAAGGTGTAAATAAGATGTTTGATTACTCTTGAGGATCAGTCTGATCATGATCTGTATTTGTCTTGTTGATTTGGGAAAAAAAACTAACTACAGAGAGCAGCTATTTTAGGAAAAGACTGAACCTTTTTTATATATAAAAACTCGAACATTTGTGAGGTGCTTTTACAGATTTATGTCCTCAGGAACAAATATTGATCGAGTTGAGTGAGTATCAAATGATTTTTGTTCACAGTAACAAAAGTACAAAACCTCTCCGGTGTTATTTCTGTCAGATATCGTCTGCGTGTCCTCTGTTTTGTTCAGAGTTCAGCTCCACATTAAAAGTCCATTTGCTCTGCCGTCAACAACTGCTGATGCCTCAGTGAATTCCTGCAGAGGAATGGCATGCAACTCGCTCGCCGAGCCTCGAAGAGAACATGCCAAGCTCCCGCTCACATCTACAAAACAAACAGTGGATTATCCTGAGTCTAACATTTTACTTTTGGGAACTAAATATCTAAATGAGTAATACCAAATAAGTATTCACATCTTTTACTTAAGTAGAAGAACCAATACTATGTTGTAAAAATACTACAGAGGTAAAAGTCATGCATTCAAACTTTTAGTATTGGCATCAAAATATACTGAAGAGTAAATTACCAAAAGTAAAAGTACTCATTATTCACTTTATTATTGTATTAGATTGATTATTGATAATGATAATAATAATAATAATAATAGTTTTGCAGCCGGTAAAGGTGGAGCTCATTTTATTTACCTAATTTACTGCTGGGTAGCTTAATCTATAATAAAGTGTCATCCATCCTCTAATCTGTATTTATATTGATGGTTTAAATCGGCAAAGTTATAAATAAATGCAGCAGAGTACACAGTAGCATGACATGGAAGTACTCAAGTAAAGTACAGGTACCTCCAAAGTGCAGTAGTTGAGTAAAAGCACTTAGTTACACAAAGTGAAGTTGTATAAAGAAAAGATATCAAATATGTTGTAGTTCATGATAAATGATAATTTCATTAATGAGTGTTTGTGGCATCGTGGCTATAAATTAATTTATGTGTTTAGTGAAACGGACAGAAAATAATTGCTTAGAAAAAAAACTGCAAAAATTTCTGTTTCTGTCAACTGTGGATAGAAATCTGAAACCGAATAATTGAATCGTGACCATCTGAATCGAAATAAAATCGCTGTTTGTGTTAATTAGAAAATGTGTCAGTCAACAAACCAGCGCTGTTCGTCCCTTGTTGTTGAATTTTGACTTTTCCGCCTCCAAACAGATGAGTGTGAAGTGTAAAATCCAAACTCTGTTCATTCACATCTCCCCCTCTCCCCCCTCTTTGTCTCTCCAGGAGGGTTTCGTGATACCGAACGATGAAGAGCAGGAGGAGTTTTAATATTCAAGACTGGGAGCAACCTTTCACTGAGATGGTCGACAAACCCGCCTCGAGATCCTTCCTCAAGTTTGGTTTTCTATCCAGCACCAAACTTGATCTCGACTTGTGCCCCCCTCCCCGTCCCCTCTCCTCCCCCCGTTCTCTCTCTCTCTCTCTCGAAACCTGCCGGACTTCCTCTTCCAGCCTTCAGCTCCGCCTTTCCTGAAAAACATCTTTAACCAATAATCAACGAAGCCTCGGTCACTGCCTCTTCTTCCTCCACACCTGCAGAGACTCACGCCCCTCCCACCTCCACCTCCCTCACTCACCTGTGACTTCCCCCAAACCAGATCTCACAGTACATATCTGGTTTTTGTAACGGACTTGAGTGTGAAATACACGGTGATGTTCTCTGTGTGTGAGTGTGTGTGTGTACGTGTGTGTGTTTGGTTGTTTAAAAAAAATCAATTTGAAACCAATCAAACGTGAAGAACCTCCTCTAAAGACCCGGCTGTTGCTTCACCCGTCACTCCGTCCCGAACTAACCCCGATCGACGACACTGCCGCCATTTTGTGCCTGACTGAATTTTTTCCCCCTCTTTTTCCATTTGGAGGAAGACACATAAAATAAAAAACACATTCCCAACTAAAACACAATTGTGCTCACGCTGTCGATGATTTGTACGTTTAAACAGCAGGCTCCTCTCAGACGATCTGAAATCAAAGAGGCGCTGCGGACAGCGAAGGGCCCAGGGTCTAGTTCGGGACGGGGCGACAGTCGGGTTCTTTCTCGGCCTTTTGTCCACCGAGGACGCCATCCTGATTTTGTCCTGTTCAGCTTCAGAAGAGCTTTTTGTAAATTTATTCTGCTGTTTTATCACTTTGTCCTCCCCACTCCACCGCGCCATGTTATTTCTTTTTACTGTTTGTCATAGTTTTTTTTTTGTAATTTTTTTTTTTTTCTCACGCTCTCAACTTTATACATTTGTTTTCCTCCCGCTCACTGATCGATCGCTCTGTTGGAAAGTTTCAGCCAAAAGAAGGAAAAAAAAAAGTTTCTGATATCGAGCTGATGTCGTTGCTGTTCTCGTAGCAGATGAGTTGTTTCACATTTCAAGCTGCTTCATCCCAACGTTTAGTAAAAAGTGCAAAACAAGTCTCAGTCGACCGTGGTTGTTTCATCCACTTCGTCCGTGTCGAGGCACATGCACTGTTTGATACCTGCGGCCTTAATCGGCCCCTCAGACAATAGAAACGGCCCCTGAAAGACGGCCACATCAGAGCGGCCACATTACAAACACTGTGAGCTCGTGTTCGTGTAGAAACCGGCGTCTGGTTTCCGCCCGGCCGAGCTGTGAAAGCAGCTCCGTGGATCTTCTGCTCTGTTTGCTAACGTTTGTTCTTCTTTAAGCTGTTTAAAAAAATGGGATCAAAAGCCTCACGAGTCTTTACCTTCTCCTCCTTTATTTCCTCATTTCCACCCCCTGATTGACCAATTTTAATATTAATATTGTATATTGTGGATCTAATTTGAGACCAGTTTTTCCACTGTACTCTGTAGAAATGTCATTTTTGACATATTTGTACCTAATTTGAAAGTCAAAGCCTGTGAACACGTTGTTATTGGAATACAAAACTTTATCAATGGCCTTATTCACAAAGTACTTTTTTTTTTTTTCCATAACTTTTTTTTTTTTTATTTTACTTTAATGTAAGTCTGCTGTTTTTGGGGCAAATGTTTGTACTGTTAGTCATATTTTTTATGTGTTCTGAAAATAAACGACATTGGAGGTATTTTGAAGCTCAGATGTGTCAGGGAGCAGCAGGCCGCCCGTCTTCCGTCAAACGCTCATGAAGAAAACGAAACGTGTGTTTGTGGTGTTGCACCTCATTTAATTCAGGTGTGTTTTTTTTGTTTTACCGCCTGTTAGCAGAAAGGTCGCAGGTTTGTCTCTGCGGTGAAACAGACGTGGACTCAGCCGCAGAGTCACAAAATATCATCTGTAGATTTAAATGAAATTCAGTCGAGCTTTTCCTCCGCGTGAAGAGCTGCTAGACGTGCAGATATTTAGTGTTGGAGTGATTTGATGGCTGATTTTTGTCGAACACTGCCGTCAGTAGAAAGGGTTTGAATGTTGCACATAATCAGAGGGTGCCTGGGTATTAACTTTTTTATATTTTCTGGTAGTTGCCTTCAGTAAGACCACCACTTAAAAAAAAAAAAAAACCTTTTTTACCTTTTAGAAATAATTTCCTAATCTTACTTTTTCATAATGTCTGTTTGTTTTAACACTCCAGAGGTCTGAACGAAGGAGTTTCTAGTTTCTAAGTGCGGCCTCGCAGTGTGGTGATCAACTTGTTTTCTGTTTGGTCTCAAATTAAATCTTTTCCTGAGTTTGGGGTTAAAGTTCAGACTGACTTTCTGCTTTAATTTGAGACTTTTCACACTTCAGTCTTTGAACGCTGGCCTGTTTTTACTCCTTGTTAACCAAGAAAATGATCGTATAGACGAGTCGACCGGTTCTAAGTTCAGTAGCGACTCCTGAAGACTCAGAATAAGCTGAAGTGAAGCTGGTATCAAACATCTTTGGTCATTGTCCAACATTTGACCAAATATTAAACATGACTCTCTTTTTTTTTTGTGTCTGTCGGTCCTGGATTGGGTCACGTTTAGGTGCCAAAAACTGGAGAATAAAACTAGCACATCAAATCAAAGCTGAACATCTGAACTGTGACCTGACTGATGTTTTAGTTAGGGTTTCCCCAAAAACTCTCCCAACTGTGGAGATCATCTTTGGAGTGATTTAAGTTTGTGCAAAGAAAATTTACTGCAGCTTCAACGGAGGCCTGTTCATGAGAAAAGCTTCCCAACAGAGCTGCAACTAATGAACATAATCAGTTAATCTGCTGACTGTTAACCTTTTTTTTCATCAGAAAATAGTATAAATTGCCCTTTTTCTTTTTCTGGGATGCAACAATTGTAAATTAAAATGTTTAGTTGTGTCCGACCGACAGTCCACAACCCAAAGATGTTTCATTTATTATGACATAAAAATAAAAAAAAGCAAATATTCACATTTTACTAGCTGGAAGTATTAAAATCGTTTCAGCCGTGCCTCCTAAAATGAACCAGTCGAGTCAGACTGATGATGGTTAAACTCCACCCATCTGAGCAGGTTAAAACAAGCGCTCCCAAACAGTTACAACATTATTAGACTTACACAATCGTCTTAATGAGCCCCTGAAGATTTAAAACCCTCAGGTGGTTGGTTTTTAAGTTTAAGTTTGTGCTCACACACTTTTCTAAGGAGCTCCTGGTGGTTTTAGTTTTTGGGGAAAACACATTCATGTTTGTTAGGTGGGTTTGACGCCAAGACAAATCGTAGCACACCGACGCACACTGCAGGACGTAAACATCGTACACCCCCCTCCTCCTCCTCTGTTAAATGTGAGCCTTCTCAATGCAGGAAAAGGGTGTGCGTCGTCGAGCCTTAGTGAAGAAGTGCTTTTTTTTATGTTATGCAATGTTAAACGGGGGCGCAGATGCCCTTTACCCCCCTTTACATAGTGGCCTCTGTACTGAACCCAGTGCCAATGTAACCCCCCCTCCACCCTAAACAGTCTTACTGTACTTTCTTCTGTGGTTGTGTCTGGAGAGGTTTCGACAATCGTCTGGTTTTTACAGCTTCAGGCCGACTTTCCTGACGAGTTGCTGAAAGTGTTTCTCGTGTGTGTGGTGAAACTTTGCTGTAAAGCTTTAAACACACACACACACACACATCTGAAGGAGTTTGCTCCTTTAAAAACCTGTGTGTGTGTGTGTGTGTGTGTGTGTGTGAAGTGATGGCTTTAAAGGTAACGGTGGTGCTCGTCTGACCTTTGACCTTTCACCCCCCCACCCCTCCTTATATTAAACGATCAGTGCCGATTAGCGTGAACACTGTGGGCCGAGCGCCGCCGCCTCTCTCTCCTCTCCGTCTCCTCTCTGCTGGACTTTGGTGTGTTTTTCTTTGTTTTACTCTGGTAAACTCGATTTTCTTCAATCAAGTTTGGTACAGACAATAAAAACAGTATTTCCACGTCGACGCCAGCCTCTTTGTGTGTTTTCATTCACTGATTTATTGATTGATCGATCAGCAGTCATAAACATTTTTTCCAAAGCTGTGAATCAGAGGGAGGATCCAGGATTTTATTTCTGCTGAAGCTGCGAGTAGATTTAAAAGTTTGTAAAAAAAAGACTGAACAAATCTTAACTTCAATAACTTTTCCTCCGGCACAATCAGAAGGTCAGCATTTTACATTTAATTTGTTTAATTTTTCACCAAATACTGAGAAAATGGTTGCAAACTAAACTAAAAATCAAACCTGCGAAACAGCGTGTAGCTGTGCAGTTTGAAATAATACATAAATCATATTTTTTATCACAATAAATGAATCACATTTTTTAACAGTTTGTCTGTTAAAATATGTAAATAAAGATGCAGAGTACAGAGATAAGTACAGTCACTTTAACACAACTGCAACAGATATAATGGGGAGCTGCAACAAATATTGGTGGGAGGAGGTATAAATTAAATGTTGATAATGTTAATGTTGGATGTAAAACAGTAAGTCATATAATTAAAAGAGATTTTTGAGAGCTGTACAATTCTGTTTAATATAGTGGAGTAATGTCTCAGGAAATACAAAATACTCTATTTAAAGTACCAGTACTTTAATTGTTTCTTTCCCTACATTTTTAAAACTAAACAATGTATAAAACACACCAAAAATCAGAAGAAGGCGATGTGTACGATATCGATGAAACACAGAAAACAAAGATGTTCTTGTTCTTGAAGATGATTCTTCAGTCTGGGCCTGTGATTGACCTTTGACCTTTGGCGGTCCAGAACTGTGACATCAGAGTCGCCCAGAGCGTCGCTGCCTTTAATCTGAAACAGACGCCGGAAAAGTACTCAGATCCTGAAGTAAAAGTACTCAAAAATACAAAAATACATTGCATGTAAAAGTCCTGCGTTTAAAACCTACATATTACTTCATATACAGTTTCATAGTTTTAAGTATGTTAGTTTAGTCCAGTGGTGTCCAATCTAGGGGTTGGGCCCCTTCAAAGGGTCATCAGACAAATTTAAGAGGTCGTCAGATGATTTGACGAGAAAAGAAAGAAGAAAAAACACAAATCTGTTTTCAGTTTTCAGACTTTTCTCATCTTCCTTTAAATATTAGATGATCTGAACATTTTTTTAAATGAAATGACAGTGTGAGACGTTTAAAGTAAAGTAGTTAATTTTTCTCAAACAAGACGAGACAACAATTAAACACTGTTTTTTTTTAAGTGGTCACAAGACAACTGTGTCAAAACTGTCTTACACATCACTCATCACAATTATAGATAGATAGATAAATAAACAAATAAATTAAAAAAAATCATATATTACCGTGTCAAAAGATGACCAACTTATTATTTCAAGTTTACCAGCAGCTGAGTTTCAGACTTCAGACTGTGTGTGATACACAATCTTGTCCACAGAGGACGACGTTTGACAACGTTTTATAAAGAACTTCATTTATGTTTCTAATAAAACAGTTTTATTGACTGAACAACAACATGATTCATTGTTAACAGATTATTAGCTCTTCACCTCTTCAAAAGTGAAAAAGCAAACAAACAAATGAAGCAACGAAGAAATGTCTGTGTGCAGGAATCACTCAATAAACTGCTAAATAAAAACAAACCAGTTTAAATATACATGTAAACAACTGAATGAAAAAATAATGTATAACTTGTAGTATATAATGTATGTATGGAGATTTTATTTGTATCTTAAACAGGCACCACATAAAATGTGTATTACTCTTACTTGGGTAAAATATTTAAATACCTCTTCCACCACAGTCTGGAAGTGTGTATAAAGTAATTTAATGTTTCAGTTAACCTTATTGGTCTTGTTGTCCATATTTTAAATCTGTATGTGTGTTTTTCTGTGTCTGTGAACTGAGAGCAACAAAAAACAAAGTCAAATTCCTCCTTCAAGCTGATTCTGACTCTTTTCCTACGCAATTAGAAAATCACATTTTTTATCATGCGACATTTACAACAACGTGAAGCACCTGAATGCATCACAGACTGGTGTTCAGTACAGTAAGCGGTCTAAAGTCGGAGCTTTACGGCGGGTCGTAAAGCGCCGCTGCGCTGTGATTGGCTGCTGGTGCTCGCTCTCACCCCGCATCAGAAGAAGAAGAAGAAGCGGCAGCAGCTAACTGTCACTGCGGGGAAACACGCTCCATCTCCGGGGACAAAAACACTCCAGCTGCGGCCTCCTGGACACCATGAGACAAGCTCCGCGGGGCCACAGGAAGCTTTTAGTCTGAACTTTAAAACCACATCGAGTCTTTGCAGCTAAAACGACGAGGAGCGACATTTTCTCCTCTTACTGAAGTCACATAGCTTAGCCTGTTAGCTTAGCAGGAGTATATCCGGTTCTGATCTATCGATTATCTCATCGATCGGCGAGATGATCCCCGACAAAGCTCCGAAAGAGGAGGTGGTTCTCGGGTCTGCAGACCTGAAGAAGGAGGCTCATGTTCCGAGCTTCGAGAGATACAAGGAGCTCTACCTGAAATCAATAGAGAGTCCCGATGGTGAGTCCAATCAATAACTCAATCAATCAATCAATCAATCAATCGAGAGTCTGCAGAGTAGGTGCAATCAACCAATCGTCAATCAATAGAGAGTCCCAAGAATAAGCTTTATCTATCTTCCTACCTATCTATCTGGGTATGGTCAATCAATAAATCAGTAAATCAATCTATAGGACTCACCTGCCACATACAGTTGAAAGGGCTCTATAATGTGATATATAAGTAAGATTCCAATAATCAATACGGTATTTGAGTTATTCAGACAAACCAAATTATCTTTAAAAACATCTTCAAATGTTAAAAGTTTGACATAAATTCACAAATATCAATAAAGAAGTTTTTAGTCAATCTATTAGTCAATCAATTGCCAAAAGTAGAAAATGCTTCAAAAATGTGACTCATGAATCTTTGTTTGAATTGTTCATCTTTGTGTGTGTGTGCGCACTGATGAATCGATCAATCATTTGAGTCCCAGTTATTAATTTTAAACATCTGTGATGTAAAAGATCTTCAGAACACCTTCACATGTGTTAATGTTTGTCACAAATATCAGATTTATTACTTTTTAAACAACTTTCTGGTCCAGCTGACATTGAAAACATAAAAAAAATATAAAGATCTCTGCTTGAAATCAACAGAGAATGTGGAGTGTAAGTCCAATCAATCAATCGATCAATCAATAGAGGATCCACCTGTCACATGCACTTCAATGGCAGCTTGTGACTCTGTAATAAGGTGTAATTAGTGTTCCAATAATCAATAATGAAAACTGAGCAGCACCTGTCCCTCCTGTTCCGCCTGTTTTAAAGGTATCTGAGTTATTCAGACGAACGGGCTTAACGACTGTCTTCAAAAGGTCGACGAGCTCTCCTCCAAAACATCTTTACATCTCTCAAGTTTTGCTGCAAATATATTTATATAAAATATCAAAACAATATATTTAAAAAGGTCTTTTTAGTCCAACTGACTGTCAGAAACACAAAAATATTAAAATATACGTTTTAAAGCAGGAGGAGAAAAACAATCACAAAGTTCTTCAAAATAAAGCGTCTTTAAATACGTTTTCTGTTTGTCCAACACTCGAAACCCCAAGTATATTTAATTTCCAGGTAAACTTTGAATTTCAAGACCAGGATACAAGAAATGTTTAAGAGAGTTTAATAAATGATCAAAACTGTTTATTAACCAACTTTTGTGAAGCAGCTTGTCTGCAAATGATCTTCAAAAGGTAATTTTTTATTGTATTTCTACTTACTTATATTACATTTATTACATATATTACATTTTTACTTACTTATGTTTTTCATCTATTTTTCTGGATTCTTTCTGCACAAGAATTTTTAACAGTTTATAAAACCAAAATCCTGTAATATATTTATTTCCATTCTTCACACTCGACATGCTGCCTTGTTCTCTTATTAAACTTACGTGTACTTTACGTGTAGAGAGAAAAGAAGAACTAAAGATATGATTATTTTATTATCAAAATAACTGTTAGTTGCAGGTTTTAACAAAAAGAAGTTAATTTCTACGATATTATTCTTCTAAAAAACGACGTCTCACTGATTGTTTCCTGCAGCGAGCTGGCACTGAAGGGGTTATTTTGGTAATAAGGAAGCACCTCTGCTGTGGCCTTTGGGCGGGTCGCGCCTTTACTGAAGTCACCAGGAGGGGAACAGCCAGCTCAGCGAAGTGTGGAGAGGCTGCACAAAGTACAAAAACATGGAGTTTGATTTATCACGTCCACAGGAGCCGTTAATGATCGACGACAAACACTCATCCGCTAAAAGTTTTTTTAACTGTTTTTAAAAAAGGCAGTCAGACGAGGAAACGTCACAGAGAGGTGATAATTAACGTCTTTTAGCTGCAGACAGACGCTGTAAAACATCAGCAGTTAAGTTTAGTCATAGCTTAAAACAGTAGTTCATCATTTACAATCTTTAGTTATCTTTAGTTTATGAGCTGTGCCCGTAATTCAGGGCTCGGTCAAACTACATTAACCCGACGTCCACTTGCTGGATATAAAAAGAAACTATTTTCATGATCAATTAATCTTTTTTTTTTTTTTTTTTTTTTTTTTAACATTCTTTATTTAAAAGTATGCATAACACAAAACAATACACTAAAAACAAAACACAACAACCAAGGAACAATTAGTGTCTCAGCAAACCCAAATATAAAACCCAAATCAAGATCTACTTCATAAATGGACATCCCACCAAACAAATCTCCGAATATGGGGGAGAAAGTACACCCCACAGGATACACACACACACACACACACACACACACACACACACACACAAGCCCACAAAACTAAAAACAAATTAATTTTTACGTGAAGTTTTGCAGTTATCTTTTCCATCAAATAAACATCCTTTAGTCTCTCTCGCCATTGTTGAAGGGTGGGAGGTAGAGGTCTGAGCCAACACATGGTTATAATTTTCCTCGCCACAAGTAGGAGAATCTGTCACAGTTGGACTTTCCTTTTCCTTATATCTTCCCCTGGAGTCAAACCCAGTATACAATGTAATGGATTCAGTGATAATTTGATTTTCAAAATGTTTTGAATTTCTGCTTGGATCCCTTGCTAAAATGGAGTCAACATCGGGCAATCCCAAAAGATGTGAGTGTGGTCCCCGATCTGTTTACATTTCCTCCAGCATAAATATGTATTTTTTTCATATCTTGATGTACTGGAAGGTGTCTTGAAGTATCTCATTTTTAATTTCCAATTGAATTCCTTCCACACTGGGCTATGATTGATTTTATGACCTTGTTCACACACCACCTCCCAGTCTTCATCTTCAATAACAACATTCATTTCCAGTTCCCACTTTTCCTTTATACCTAAATAATTTCCAGAGAAATGTGTTTGTAAATGTTTGTATATATTAGATACTATCTTCCTCTTAGTATTCTCCTCTATAAATTTTACCAGAAAGTTTTCTAGAGGTGATAGTTGTTGTTTCAAAGAGTTCCATTCAGTGTGCGACAAAAAATAATCCCTCAATTGTAAATACCTATAGAAATCCTTAGAACATAATCCATATTTATCTTGTAGTTGTTTAAATGACTTAAGTGTTTTTCCATCAAACATCTGGTTTATGGTTCTTAATCCTTTCTCTGCCCAGATCTGGAACCCAGCATCCAACTTGTTTGGCAAAAAATCAACAATCTTAGCTTATTCTTACTGCATGTGATATTGCACAATTCCACTTTATTCTGGTGTTTTTTATTGTAAAGACTGACATATTAAAGGTCAAACTTCTCACGATTTATTTAAAAATATCTTTTAATAAAAATGTTTAGTTGCTGTTTCACTGGAGATAATTTCATACTGTTAATTTGAAATGTTTCATTAATGAAAACACACATCATACTACATACGTGAACACATGAGCCCTGTAGGGCTTCACGTGTACCTGCGATGCTTCTTCCAGGTGTGATTTATCGACGTTTCCATGATTTCTGAAGTTTCTCTCTCTCCTCTCTTCTCGTCCTTCAGAGTTCTGGGGCGACATCGCCAAAGATTTCTTCTGGAAGACCAAACACTCGGGTCAGTTCTTCGACTACAACTTCGATGTGACCAAAGGGGAAATATTCGTCAAGTGCATGGAGGGAGCGTCCACCAACATCTGCTACAACCTCCTCGACCACAATGTCCACGAGAGGAAGCTGGGCGACAAAGTGGCCTTTTACTGGTCAGTATGAGGGTTTGTGTGCTCGGTTTAACACCACAAACAGGCTGAGTGGGGTCATTTTCAGACCTGTGGGTGGGGGAGAGGTGTTATTATTCTTGCAATGAATGAAAATATGATGTTTCATTCAAGTTTTAGGGAAAGAAATGATAAAAATTGTGATTTTTGAAGCTTGAAAAGAAACAAAACTCAGTGGTGTAAAAAAGTTTTTGTCATTTAAATAAAGTTTTACTCATTTGAATTCATATTGAGGTGAAAAGTGAAAGTGCGTGAGGGAGATACAAACAAAAAGTGTGTGAGATGGTGATGAAGCTGGAGGGAAGAAAAAGGAGGAGGAATAATGGGAGGAGGGGAGAAAAGGACGACTGCAGCTCCATTCATTCGATCTGCTGGCGTTCAATCTGTCTATTGTGTTCACAGGCAACCCCCCCATCACAAAAAAACTCAACACACACACACACACTCTTTGTGAGGAGGCTTTAAAAAACATCAGCAAACCCCCCTTTACTGAGGAATGCTGGCAAAACACACACACAATATTCAGATTGGAGCTGCAATAATTAGTCGATTGATCATTTAGCAAGAAAATTGATCTGCGCATGTTTGGATAATCGGTTTTTCAATATTTAATAGCAGCTTGTCGAACTTCTCGTCTGTGATGCAGTAAATAAGAGTTTTGGACAGTTTATAGACCAAACGATCAATGCATTAATAAAAAATAAAAAAGATGTTTATCACAGTTATTTGTTCAAACGGTTTAATTGTCTTATTTTTAGTTTCAGTTAATCTCCTTTTTTTTTCAATATTTAATTGTTAAAATAATTGTAAAAAGTCAGAAAATGAAAACGTGAGAGTCCAAAGTGATTGTTTAATATTTTCTGACAGACGAACCTGTTGTTTGTTTATGAATCAATTTGGAGGATTATTGATTTATCACCAATAATTAATGTGAACAAATGGTCGTGTTGTGAGTTCAGGATCTTCAAACATTAAATAGACAATTTCTTGGGGTTTTTTTCGGCATAAAAAGAAAATTGTTAAAGCCTTTAACCAACACTTTTATTATTTAGATTTATTTGGAATGATAATTGTCATCATTGATGAATCTGCTGCATATTTTCTGCATTAACAGCTGAATTGTAAAATGTAAGAAAAAGCTCCTCTTGTTTTGTTTTTTCTGAGCAACAGTGACCAAATCTTCAGTTTACTCTCAAAGAAGACAAAGAAAACCAGAAAATATTCACATTCAAGGAGCTTTAAACAGGAAATCATCTGTGTTTTCACTTCATAAATTATGAAGATGAGTGTTTGCAGAGAGATTTTTGGTTTCTCAGACTTTCTCCTCGCTGCATGTCGAGATTTTAGGAGTTTAATTCGGTTCGCCAGCTACAAATTCAGCCACCAAAGTTAATCACAGTAATTTAAAAACCAATCAGCATCATGTTTCGTCTTTTATTGATGTCTAAGAGTTTTCAGCTTCCAGACATACAGAGAGTATCGTCTCTTCGGGGTAAAATAAGTGATATAAGGAGTTTATTTTGCTGATCCGTCTCTCTCCTGGTTTGACTTTCTGTCATCAGGACGCTTCACTTGTTCCTGTTTGTCCTGAAAAGTCGCTCCTCTCTGTCGCAGCTTCGCTTCTTTTCATCGCGTCGCTCCTCTCCGGCCTCTTTCTCTTTTTGTGTCACTCGCCTCCGGTCACCGAAGCGTCCTGATATAAATGGCGACGCCGCAGAGAGGGACGACTAAAGGCTTTTTAAAGCAGGGTTATCCAAGGAGAGGCTGTGAAATATGTGATCGAGAGCAGCAGGGATTACAGCCGGCTGACTTTTATCTGCAGGCAGATTTCTGAAAAGTTCAAAATAAAGTTAGTAAAGCTGCAGCTAACAAATATTTTCATTAAAGATGAATAATTTCTGTCAGTCATTAATGTTCATCACAGTGTCTGAGCCCAAAGTGACATCTTTAAATTTAATTTAAACCAACAAAACCCAAATAAAAGAAGTAAACCAGGAAATATTCACATTTTGAATCAGAGCAGGAAAATTACTTTTAAAGATCAATCGATTAACAAACTTGTTGCTGATTAATTCTCAGGGGATTGACAAGTTATTAATCTGACATTTATGAACAAGAAGTCAACAGTTTATAACTCCAACTGACCAACAAACAAATCGATGATTAATCTGTTAGAGTTGGTTTTTCATAATTGATTAATCGTTTGTCATTTAAAAAAAAAAAAATCTTAATAAAGGATCCAAATTTTTTTTCGTCATCATAAATGATTGTAAACTGAATATTTATAAGTGTTAAATTGTTGGATAAATATAAGTTTTAAAACAAACAAAATGTTCATGATTTTCTGACATTTTACAGACTAAATTATTAATTGGTTAATCTTGAAAATAACAGACAGGATGGTGATCATGAAAAAGGTTTTTAGTTTAAATAGTTTTTGTCCAAACTCTAAAATATTCATAGAAGATATCCCTTTAATAAATATTGAAAATCAAAGAGTATTCACTTCTTTGCTGATGATACTGGATTATTTTGTGTTTGACTAACTGGATTAATCAAACGGCCTCATTTAAATGAACGGTGAGAAAAATCCAATCAGACTTCATTTTAACTCTCTGGTTCGACACATTTACCGCAGCGAGAGCATTCACACAAAGTTAAACGTCAATCACTGACAGTGCATTTCACTTCACACACACAATATTTAGCCGGGGACAACGAAGAAACTGAAAAATTATTCACCGTTTTTAATGTTTTTTTTTATCGCCAAGAAACAACTGCAAAATTCCACCAATCAGCAGACATCACTTTATTAAGCAGACCACACTGAGACCTCTGACAAACATCCTGACTGCCTCAAATATTGGTTTTACTAAAAACAAATAACTTTTCCAACAGCCAATCCAACGCATTTCTGGTTGCTGCATTGTGTTTTTTAAACTCACGTTATTGGAAATTAGTTTGGAAATAAACACACACAAGTGCTTTGCTATAACTGTATTTCAGGAACCTAAATACACAGAAAAACATAATTTATGCACAAAATGTTTTATTTTTTAGCAGTTTTTTGGTAATTTTGAGCTCTCAAATGATTTGTGTTTCTTGCAGGTGTTCATCTGAGACAAAACAGAGCTTTTTCTTTTTTCTGTTAATTTTTCACTTCATCTTCCTTTTCGTTCTCTCCTATTTCTCTTCTTATTTCTTCAATTTGTTTGTCTTCTGTCTGGTGTCTTTATAGAAATGAAAGTGTTTGTCCGACAGTGTCAGATCTCCTCGTTGGTCCTTGACATTCAAAGTCGCGGTGTTGAAAAGGGTTTTACTGTGTATTTATAGGTGTGTGTGTGTGTGTGTTTGTCACTCTTAACATTTCCAGCTCTTAACATTTAGATAGGATAGCTGGGCAAAGAAACGCGCCCAGTGACCTTCACTGAAGTTTGTTTTCAATCGTGTGCTAAGGTCGTTAATAAAAACCAACATCATCCGTCAAAATAAAGACATGTATTCATTTAGAGATTACAGAGTGCAGTATACAACAATATGGTTGCAACTAACGGTTATCTTCATTATCAGTGAATGTTTTAGTCTGTAAAATATTATGTTTTGTCTCAACCAACAATCCAAAGTGCAAAAATATTCAGTTTGCAGTCATATATCACAAAGAAAAGCAGCAAAACCTCATGTCTTAGAAGATGAAAAGTGAAAGGTGAAGTTTTTCTGTCATTTTTACTTGGAGAAATAAGAAAAACAATTAGATTATCAAAATACTTATTGGCCTATGCGACAATTTGAGGTGATTCATCTGAAAATATCAGAAATAATCACTTTTTTTTAATAAAGTGGTGTGGCTGCTGTTAATTTCAGTGTTAATTCAGTGTTTATTCTTAGTTTTCTGTGTGAACTGACCTTATTTGTTCTTATCAGCTGGTTGGTTGGCAGATAAGATAAGAGTACAGCAGGTCGCTGTGTTCAGATTTTCAGGTGACTTCAGTCTGCAGCACAGAGCTAATAATAATTATAATAATAATGATAAAGATTTGAACTGTGAAGTAATGTGGAAAATACTTTTCTGGTATTTTGAGGCCACATGTAGACACAGCGTGACTAAAATATTCGAGCTAAAGCTGAAATAAAGAGACATAACTGGAAACATCATGAAGCTTTCTGAATGATCCTTGCAGGGCTGCAGCTAATGACTATTGTCTTTATCGATTAATCTATCAATCATTTAATAGTTAGTAGATTAGTTGTTTTGGTCCTTAAAGTGTAAGAGCAGATATCGTCAATAAGGTGCAAGACCAAATGTGCATAATGGCACAAAATTAACAGTGAACAGTATGAGAAGGCTTATAACTGTAATAACAAACGTGAAGTAATAAAATAGAGCTGCAGTAATACCATTCAGTTGTCAACTATTAAATTAATTGCCAACAATTTTGATAATTGATCAATTGTTGAGTCATTTATAAAGAAAAAAGTCCAAATTCTGTGATTTCAGCTTCTCTAAAGTGAAAATTATTATTTACTATATATTTATTAATATATTTGGACAAAATGAGACATTTAAGGACACCGCCTCAGCCTTTGGGAAACACAGATCAACATTTTAACCACTATCACTAATTGATTGATTGAGAAAATGATGGACTGATTAATCAATTAATCTAAGAGATCTGCAGATGAGCAAGTGAAAAGGTCCTGAATTTCTCATCAGGTCACTGTATTTGTGTCTCCATCACGTCGCTGTCACCACACAGGACAGGATCCAGATATGTAAACCAGATGAACACGAACACACACACACACACACACACACACACACACACACACACACACACACTCTTTCTGTGAATGCAGCTCCGATCAGCTGTTGGCGCAAAGTGGGTCACCAAGACCTTTCAGCTATGCAAATGGTCCTCCTGCCAACAGCACACACACACAAAACACACAGAGTATACTAGAAAACACTCACACACTCGCAGATACAGTGTGCACTATTGAGAACTGGAACTGACACACACACACACACACACACACAGAGGCGGCAGTGTTGGCTGTAAGAACTCGACCCTGAATCACAAGATATTTAGCAATCTTTGTTTGCGTTAGGTTTTGTGCATGAAGGCGAGGCTTTTCTGTGAGTGTGTGTGTGTGTATGTGTGTTGCAACTGCAGTTATCAGCAATAACCGGAGAGGGAACGTGCAGAAAAACACTCTCACATTAGACCAAACACGACACCTCTCCACATCTCAGCGCTTATTAAAAGATGAACGTTTGGTGAATTTGATTTCAGAGTGCTTTTTTTATTCTGCGCATTTTAATTAATTTCCCCACTTTAGAAAGCTTTATGTGCAGAAATGTGTGTGTAAGACGATCAAACTCGAGCCGTTCAGGACGTGTTGGAGCACGTCTCAAACTATGTCGTCATTTATTAATCTGTTATGTTCGTGAGTTTTGCAGGCTGGCGTGTCTTTTTGCTGTCAGGCGACAAATATCTGCTGTAGTTCTTCTCCCCTCGCGGTGCTTTTAAAGCTCTCTAATACTTAACTTCTCCATCTTCCCCTCAAAGGGCTCTTTCTTAATGCGCTCACACTCTTTTTCTTTCTTTCTTTCTTGATGTTCGCCATCCATATCCTACCTGAAAGCTTCATCTTCCCCTCAGGTGCACTCAGACTTTCTTTTTTCAAGTCTCCGGTCCTCACTGAACTCTATTTCCCAGCATTCATACAGAAAATGTGCCCAAAAACAGAATTATTTTTGAGCGTTTTTATAGATTTTAAACTATTGTACCACTTTGGGTTGTGCAAGAGAAAGAGAGAAACAACTCACAGCTGCAAAAACATCAGAATAAATTACAGATAGTGACAAAACGACATCTGGAAGATCTTGGAAAACAGAAGAGAAACAATAAAACAGAAGTATTAAATCTTTGGAAATTGATTTGTGATCGTTCGTTTGCAGTTTCATTGACATCTTGACGCATCATTTTCTGTCAGTGTGAAAGAAATCGATGTACTTTTTTTCACTGAGGGTACTGTGAAATAAGTATATGGTATCTTATAGCTGGGTTGAAATGATTAAAGTATTGATTACATTGGACAGAACATTTTGATAATTGATTATTTGTTAAATTAGCTATATCCTTATGTGATTGGCTATTTTATGTCTTTTTGTACATTTGGTATCTTTGAATTTTAAACTGACATTCAGACAAAATAAGACACTTGAAGACGCTCTTGTTAATTGTGATTTACATTTTCGGACATTTCTTTTAGACTATTGATCGATCAACTAATTTGTAAAGATATCAGAGTGTAGGGCTTCAACTTGAGAAAGTTATTGTGATTATTGATTAATCTGCTGATTATTTTAGTGATTGTGTGATCCGGTGTGTCAGAAAATAGAGAAAAATGCAATCTTATAAAATGATTCCCAATAGTTTCCTAAACAAAACGATTAATCTATTGATAGATTGATAAGTAAGTTTCAGTAAGTTAAAATGAACATACCCTCCAATATACTAGCCTATACCAATTAAAAAAACCTAAAAAAAAAATACTTACACAACAATAGTTGTTGTTCTACATTAAAACATACATTTGTTTTGTTAAATTTAAGATGGGTAATATTTATTCAAATCAGTAAATACAGCAGCAGGAAAAGATTATGATATATTCAGAAAATGAAGATATATTCAGAGCTGTAACTGTATGAACTTAAATGTATTTTGATTTGATATTTTGGAGAACGGAGCTGCGACACGGCTCCTTTTTCAGTTTTCAGAGCTTCACGTTTTTTCAGAGCGACGCTGAGAGACGATGCTCGCTTCAGAGCACGGCTGTAATTTAATAATCCGGAGAGGCAGAGCTGTCACAACTCGTTCGTCTCCCCGTCTCATCTCCAGTTATTCATCTGAAGGTCTTACTCCCACAAACTGATCGTGTGTGTGTGTGTGAGGCGGTTCGTGACCTTGGATGATACTTTTGCAAGCCTGCAGTTCCCCAAACAGTCCAGGATGATGCTCTGTTGTGAAAAAGGGGAAAGTTGAGCCGAATTTCACAACTTGTTCTGGTTTTAAAGTGGGACGTGTGGTGGAGGCTCTTTATTTTTTTTTATTTATCAGGTTGTTTGCAGCGTGGACACAGCAATTAATTGATCACACACACATGTTCATGAACACAGAGCCTATAAACGCAGAACGATCAGTGGATTAGTTGATAGACAGAAAATGAATTTGCAGCTATTTTGATAAGTGAGCGCTCATTAAAGCCATTTTTTTTTTCTGCACAAACCTCAAACCTTTGATGCTTCTGGTTCCTCAAATGTGAGAATTTGCTGCTTCATTTGTAGTGACTTGGATGGAAGTTGTGAAGGTTTATTTTTTCTGACATTTTATGGTATTGTAAAAGTATTAGTATTACTGCTCGCTGCAGCTCTGCCTTAAATATTCTCGTCTAATTCTCATTCTCGTCTAATTCTCGAATGTAATGAGTTTAGTGGACGAATGTAATGAGTTTAGTCCCTAAATGTTTCTTCTATGAATCAATAGCTTCACAATAACAATACTGAAAACAAGACAGTCAGACAGTTGAATCAGCTTCTGAACACGAGATGTGTTGGACGGTTTTCCTGATCAGGAGTTGCAATTTAAATCTGCAGGTCTCTGAATAAACTTTCTATTAAAACAGTAATTAAAGTTAATTTCTTCAATCTCATCTGTCACATCACTGTTCAGGTTTAATTCACTGAACTCTTCATCACAGTTGTTGTTGTGACTTTTATTTAGTTTTTGTCTCATTTTCATTGTGGGAAAAGAGTCGTCAACAACAAATTTTTCTTCATAGTTTTCACTTATGGTGTAATAGTACACAGAAATCAGTCCTGCACGTTTTCAGTACTAGTACTAGTTTTTTTTTCTTGTCCTACTGACTTGGGTGATGGATGAGTCCACCTGAGAGTCCTCAGCCTCCGCTTCCTCTTCCTCAGTGGAAGGCAAGTCGGTGGGATTGAGGAGATCCTCAAAGTATTTCTTCCACCATCCGACAATGTCCCCAGTTGAGGTCAACAGCTCCCACACCCGCACTGTAAACAGTGTTGGCAGAGTACTGCTTCCCCCTTCTGAGGCGCCGGACGGTTTGCCAGAATCTCTTCGAGGCCGACCGATAGTCCTCCTCCATGGCCTCACCGAACTCCTCCCAGACCCGAGTTTTTGCCTCCAGGACCGTCCGGGCTGCGTGGCTTGCTTGGCCTGCCGGTACCTGTCAACTGCGTGCGTCAGGAGTCCCACAGGCCACAGGCCAACATGGTCTGATAGGACTCCTTCTTCAGCCTGACGGCATCCCTTACTTCCGGTGTCCACCACCGGGTTCGGGGGTTCCGCCACCACGACAGGCACCAGAGACCTTGCGTCCACAACTTCGAACTGCCGCGTCACATCGTCAACAATGGAGGCAGAGAACATGGTCCACTCGGACTCAATGTCCCCAGCCTCCCTCGGAATCTGTGAGAAGCTCTTCCGGAGGTGGGAGTTGAAGACCTCCCTGACAGAGGGCTCGGCCAGACGTTCCCAACAGACCCTCAAAATACGTTTGGGTCTGCCAGGTCTGTCCAACTTCCTCCTCTGCCAGCGGATCCAACTCACCACCAGGTGGTGATCGGTTGACAGCTCAGCCCCTCTCTTTACCCGAGTGTCCAAGACATACGGTCCGGAGATCAGATGAAACGACAACAAAGTTGATCTTTGACCTCCGGCCTTGGGTGTCCTGGTGCCACGCATGCACTGATGGACACCCTTATGCTCAAACATGATGTTCGCTATGGACAAACCGTTACTAGGGTTCCAGAGCCCAAGCTGTGTGTGGAGGTGAGCCCGACTATCTCTAGCCGGTAACGTCTCAACCTCCCGCACGAGCTCAGGCTCCTTCCCCCCAGCGAGGTGACATTCCATGTCCCAAAACCGTCACCATACACAGAATCAAAAGAGGACACCGGAGTTGAATCGATCTATTTGCTACTCTCACTAAATGAACAACATCCAACCCATCGGTAAAGTTTGTCCCTCCCGAGTCCTGATTGCACACCAGTATGTTCTGCATGTGCACTGGCTGTGTTGGTCTGGTACACATGCGTACTGAACCTGAAAGGCCCGTACTGAAAGTTTTTGGTTAGGATACGTGTACGATTACATGCCTGACAGTCAGCCTGAAGCTTCTGGACTAATCCAGCCTTGAAGCCAGAGAGCAAACGTGTTTGAAAGTGAACAAACACAACTTGATCTGTGTAATAGTCATGCAGTTTTATTGTTTTTAACTTCTGAAAATGTGACGTTGATGCATTTCTGTGTTTTGTTTATTTCAGGGAAGGCAACGAGCCCGGTGATGAGCTGACGGTGACCTACAGAGAGCTGCTGCAGAAGGTCTGTCAGTTCGCCAACGTCCTGAAGTCTCAGGGTACGTCAAACTCAACTGTAATGTCTTCTCAAATGTGCCTCTTTCCCTATTGTGTTTTTTATTTCGTCTTTGTGTCCGTCCTTGTGTGCAGGCGTGAAGAAAGGCGACCGCGTGTCCATTTACATGCCCATGGTGGTGGAGCTGGTGGTGGCCATGTTGGCCTGCGCCCGCATCGGAGCTGTTCACTCCATCGTGGTGAGTTAGAAATAATAAAAATAGGAATGAGCAGCAAATTGAAACGTACAAGCTGAATTACGTTTAGTGTGAGGTGTTGATACTGATACTGACGGTGCTGCCACCTCCAGTTTGCAGGTTTCTCTGCAGAGTCTCTGTGTGAAAGGATCATGGACTCTCAGTGTTCGCTGCTCATCACAGCAGGTCAGTCTCAAGTTAACATCACAGATCCACATCGCAGGTTTGGCCTGGTGAATTATAATTTTAAGCTAACTAAAGGAGGATGATAGTGTGAGTTATGAGCATATTGATCTTTGACTTGCTCTGTATTCAGAACAGCACTTTTTCATCTTTTTCATCTCGCTTTAATTTCAGAAATTTGATCTGCCCCAAACAGCCAATACAAACTCAGTCTGTTTAATTTTTTTACACATTAGAAATGAGGGAGCTTCTTATAACAAAATAAAAAAATGAATAACTAACAGTGATGTGTCAGAAAACATCGAAATACAGAAAAGAAACCACAGTTTTTTAAAGTTGAAATAGGCCGCAGTGTTCATTTTCTTTGTCTCAGTTAAATGAATCT
Organism: Scortum barcoo; assembly: GCA_023238725.1. Classification (NCBI taxonomy): domain Eukaryota; kingdom Metazoa; phylum Chordata; class Actinopteri; order Centrarchiformes; family Terapontidae; genus Scortum; species Scortum barcoo. The sequence goes on from CM041549.1 coordinate 26,698,026, forward strand.
GTTGGCTTTAGCACACTGGAGGCTTTTCTCAAGGCTCGACAAGGCTGCTTTTCAAACAAAACCCTGTTTTTTAGAAAGCTCTGGTGATATTCAACATTTTATTTTAAACAAATCCCATAAAAGACCAAAACCAGCAGTGAACGTATACACTAACATTTATTGTTTGTGTGTCACAGCCTGATATCTCCTCTTCCTCTGAGCCTGTCTGTTTGTCTGTCTGTTATTTCATCACCATGAACACACACTGTAGTTTTTTTTTACTCAGTCTCACACACACACACACACACACATACTCTGTCCTGCTGCCACAAATACTCACTAGAGCACCACATCTGGATTAATCCGCTGCTGATAATAGTCCCCAACGAATGCAGTATTTCCTCCTTTTTTAAAGAAGAAACTTTATATTTGTGTTTTTAAAGATTTGCGGTAAGAACCGATGGGAGCTGAAACAGGAAGTCAGAAAGTATCGAGAGGCGGACTGACATGTTGTTGGTTAGTTATTGGGGGAAAAAAACAGCAGCTGTACCCTTGAAGTATCATACAGATCATCAACCTGTTTTTACCAGCAGTCAGTTTGTATTAATCTACAACTGATGATTTATAGAGTTTATAGAAAGTTCAGTTTATTCCTTAGTATTTATTAAAGAATACAGCTGCTTTATCTTCATAGGTATCTTCAAATCCCACGAAAAGACCAAAACTAACAACTCAAACAGTCATAAGGTGGCATTGTGTTGCCTCATTGTTTAATTAATAGATAATTTTCTGCTTCATGTGGACGTTTCAGACACCGTAGACTGAGCGGGGAGAGTTTCAGGGTCAAAGACGCCTTAGCAGAGCTCGTCTGTGGCTGCTGAAGCTTCGCTCTGTTTGAAACGAGCTGTTGGCTGAAGACGAGGTGCTGAGCTGTGACCAGTAATCAAAGTCTTATTAGCTGGATCAAAGTCTGGGGATATAAACCAGTTAATCCACTGGGTTAATAATGGCCTGTGGTTGGACCTCCTTTATATACACACACACACACGCACACTTTTGTTCTCATTCATAGAAGTCCTGTAAGCCGCTCATCAGGCTCCTTTCATCCTGACCGGCAGTGTGCTCATAAAGTTTTATCGTCTTGTAAAGAGAGTAACGAGAGCGTGAACGGTGCTAAACTTTCCTCTAAGTCTCGCTGAGTTTTACCACCGTGGATAAAGTTTTGTAAACTCTCAAGTACTCGTGAAACTTCACATTCAGAGACTTTTCAGGAACGAATAATAGAAATTTAACAGGCGTTCTCACACAGAATGAGACGAGGGTGAATTAGTTTTGGTTCCACCCTTTAAAATTCAAACTTGACATGTTTTAAGACACATCCAAAAACTCTGCTTTCAATTAGAAGTGTTTAAAATTTAAATTACCGTATTAAAATTTCTTTAAAGCACCGGCCCCACATTCTCAGATGTGCTGGAGGTGTCATCACACTTTTCTAAGTTGCATTTTGGAGCAAAATCATCATCTTCATACAGGTGCTGAAGCTGGTGTGACTGCAAAAAGAGCGTCGCCTCTTTTCTTCTGTCGCTCTTCATCCTCGTCACTCTCTCTCTTTCTCTTTGCTCATCTCCGTTTTTATCTCTCATTGGTTCAGACGGCTTCTATCGAGGAGATAAGCTGATCAACCTGAAGCTCTTAGCTGATGAAGCACTGCAGAAATGCAGAGACAAGTAAGCTGTCCAGACACACACACACACACACACGCACACACACACACTTGTATATTGTATATGTATATCGAGAGGTTTTGTTTTTGGTTGCAGGAGCAGGAAAAGTCAGATTAACCATTTTAAAATCAGTTTGTGTCGTAAAGATCACAGATGGCTGCACGAATGTGATGCAGGAGTCATGCATACATGGTTATAAATGAATAGATTTCTGTTTCATATCTAAATATAATCAAATATGGCATAACTGAACAGTGTTTTTTGTGCTCATTAATTATAAGATGCTAATAAAAACCACGTCTCTCTCTCTGCAGGGGCTTCCCAGTGCAGAGGTGCATAATGCTGAAGCACCTGTCCAAAGAAGCAGAAGAGTCTCCTCTGGGCTCCCAGTCTCCTCCCGCCAAACGGTCCTGCCCCGATCTGCAGGTAAACCATGAATTTAAAGAGTCACGGCGACCTGTGGTTGAAACGTTAGATCACACAGTCCCATCATGGTGAATCCTTTTATATTTCATTTAACTTAATTTTAAGTTTGTCATCGCTTTGCTTCCTCTCATCTTTGTCAGATAAAAGCAGTCGGGCCAGTTTTACTAACATGGAAATAAGTGTAAATCTATAATCGTTTGATTCCTGTGTGCTTTAAAGGAAAAGGGAGGCGATGTTCTCCATTTTTCTCACTGTTAATAATCCCATGAAAACAAATAACTATTGTGTGTGTGTGTGTATCAGCACTTTTAATGAGATTTGTTGGCAAATACAGAGTAAATTCAGCCTATCATTAAAATATTTTATTTATTATTTCTATTTCTGGACATGAGTAATGTTAATAAAGTTAGAAATGCTTATGAATCCTGGTGCAGCATTTTATCAAGCTCCGTGGATGGTTTTTTTTTCTGTGAAACTGGACTTGTGTCCACATTTCATTTTTGCAAAATCTTTAAAAACCCCTAAAACTTCTCTTAATGAGGTGACGTTTCTTTGAACTTTGTGTTCTTTAATTTGGGTCAAAATAACCACTCTCCCACATTAACTTCTCCTCCTCCTCGTCCTCCTCTTCCTCCCGTCCAGCAGGAGAATCAGACAGGGAGAGTAAAGAAAACACGTCCTGTTCCGCAGGTATTTTCATGACCTCTTCCCTCCACTAAACCCCCATAACACCTTTTTTTTGTGTTTGTTTGTTTGTTTTTGCTTTTTAAAGGGAATTTCACCCACAAGGAGCTGCTGTTGTTTCTGCTGCAGGGTAAAAACAGGAAAGAAATGAAAGCGATAATAAACTTTTCATGGCTTGTTAGCACTAAAAAATGTATAATTTATATAAATTTAATCTATTTAATAAACTTAAGACACTTTTATTTCTGATTTATTGTTTTTACCCAGCAACAGCAGTTTGTTATTCTGATGCTTTTTTGACAGTTCAGATTACATTTGTGAACATATTAGATTTTTTCTTAGACTAGATAAATTGAGATGTAGAACATGATTTAAAGTCACGACTTATCAGCTTTTAAAATAACATTTCAGACTGACAGATGTTTAAACTGCAGCAGAAACTTTTAAAATGGACATAAAAAGAAATATACTGTACGTTTACAGAGACAGTATTACATCATGAAAGTTGTTCACAGATGTTTGCTGGATTGTTTGAATTGGCTGGAATAAAATGTAAATTCTCTGTAAGTGTGGACTTTGGATTAACGCTGGTTTTTCTCTTTTTGTGTCTCGTTGCGAACTCACTCTTTCTGTTGCTGTTGTGCACTTTCACCTCCGGCTGCACTCGTGAAGGAGCTGAGCGTCTTTTAGATTTTGTGCACAGTCCAAAATGACGTGTGGTGTTTTTCTTACTAATGTAAATGCCATAACAGCTCTCTCCTTTTTAAACGTCAGGAAGAATCAGGGGTCTGTTGTTGTGGATCGTGAGGATTAGATTTTATTTGAGTTCATGTTCAAATAAATATACTTTGATTTAAAACCCACTCTGAAGCCCCATTTCTCTTTTATTTTGTTGACTTTTATTTTGTATGTATTTTTACTTTTACACCGTCTGAATCATAAGTTACCCATTTTCATCTCTTTGTGTTGATACCTGTAAATCTTCCTCTTTTTATATCTGCACCACATGTCATATTATTTTTTAATAACTGTACAGCTTATGCTTTTTCCTTTTTTCTATTAATCAGTCATATTCCAACCGTTTTATTGGACCAGTTTTATGTCGAAATACTCAGACTATTTCCTTTATTCCCCTCTGTTCCCCCTGATGCAGACACAAACAGACCCCTGGTTCTTTCTCAGTATTTGGTTTAATGTAAATAAAGGTTTTATAGAGGTAGAGCCTTGTGTTTTCTGTCATTTTAAATCTGTCAGTTTCACATCCATGTAATTTTCATTATATTATATATTATATTTTCATTATATCATCTTTAAACATGACGTTCATCGCTCTGCTCTGTTTGAATCCCTCTTTAACCAGGAAAACTGCTTTATCAGGGACGCTTTATCTTTTTTGTGTGAATGATGTCGAGCGGGCGTCAGGCCTGGGTCGATTTTACTGTTTGAAAAGAGCGCATTTGATTTATCTGGGACTGATTAATCGTTTTTGTCTCACGATGGCAAATACGATTGATCCAAAAAAAAAAAACCTTTATCCATCACTCAGAGACAAGTAATTGGAAGGATTTTATTTTTATTTTAATGAATAAATCTTTGTCTCATTTTATTTCTCAACCTGAGTGTTTCTCCATATTAAAGCTTCTCTTCTCTTCTTTCTGTTTTTTTTTTTTAAAGCTATTTTTTTTCATATTTGTTCAGTTTTAGTCTTATTTTCTATTAAACCGTGAGTAAACCCAGCTCTGAGCGACACTTGGGGAAATAATTCACAACAAGACGTCTGTGTTTGAAGCTTTTCTAACATCTCTTCATTCAGATCTACAGTTTTCACATGTTTTTCTCATTTGTCTCTTCTAGTCACACTAACCTTCTTTTAGCTTGGTTTTTTTTTAGCTTGTTTTTCTGAATTTCTGTCTGAATGTTTAGTGAGTGATTGATCAGGATTTTATCAATAACTCCGGGGGGATTCGTGTGTGTTTCGGACGGCAGGTACCGTGGAACCCAGAGGTGGATTTGTGTTGGCACTCTCTGATCCGCGGAGCTTCGGAGGAGTGTGAGCCGGAGTGGTGCGACTCCGAGGATCCTCTCTTCATCCTCTACACCAGCGGCTCCACCGGCAAACCGAAGGTAGAGTCAACGCTGCAAACACACAGCCGGAAGTGCAGATGGGATTTCTTTAGGTTGTTTGTTGTAAACAGGTTGAGGGCAAGTCAGTAAGGAAAATTAATTTATACAGCAACTTTCATGATCAGGTGTCACAAAGTGCTTCACAATGAAAGACTTCAAAATAAAACGACAACAAAATGAATAAGAGACAGAGCAGCAAACACATTTAAAGCAGACATCCACCTAAAAACTGAAGACAACAAAACAAAATAAGAACAAACTAAGTTGGGAGGAAAAAAATAAAAAGACACGATGTGCTGAAGTTTAGTGATGTGAGAGTTTAGATGTTCTCTGTGTCCGATTAGTTAATGAATCAGACAAAAGATAATTTATCCCCTTACTTCCTTGCTTTATATCATCAAACTAGAGGAGAAATAAATATCTTTAGATCAGGCTGTTGGTCCGTTTGTTCTGTGATTGACATGTTATTTTTTGACACTGTAGAGACTAAATTACTTATTTACTTTTATTACAAACAAAGCCTATTAATCAGTTTAACAGTAATACAATTAAGTGTTAGTTTCAGCACCAAATAAAAGGTTTATATTTAAATACCTAAACTTAGACTGTCTAAATATTTTTCATTAGTATGTTTTTACCTATTTTTTCTTTTTATTTTCCATCTGTTTTATAAAAGTGTGATTTGAAAGTACATTTTTGTTTTTTGTCCTGACACATGTCTCTCTACATCACATTATCCCTTCTTCTTCTTCTTCTTCTTCTTCTTCTTCTTCTTCTTCACTTCTCTGTTAACCCTCGTCTCTCCTCGTCTGCAGGGCGTGCTTCTTCACACCGTCAGCGGCTACATGCTCTACACCGCCACCACCTTCAAACTGGTGTTCGACTACCAGCCCGACGACGTCTACTGGTGCACGGCGGACATCGGCTGGATCACGGGACACTCCTACATCACCTATGGCCCGCTGGCCAACGGCGCCACCAGCGTCCTGGTGAGCGAAGGGTTACTCAACTTCCTGTTTTTACAAGCTGATGAACTTGGCTGATGGTCGCTCTATTGTGACAGATAGCAGGTGGCGTCTTATTTTACGCTTGATGGAAAGAAAACAGACCATTAAAACACATCCGTCCTATGATTTTATATTTATAGTCCTCAGCATAACCAGCAGGAAAACACTACAGGAACATTACAAGGAACAAGAGGAAACAATGTAATGTGATGACGAGTTAATTATCTCTGATTTGATAAAAATACTTCAGAGGTTACTGTCCTCAGCAAATGAGCAAACTTTAAAAAACATCAGTTAGATTTTGAAACTCTTAGCCAACATTTAAAAAGTGACTAAAGCCTGTTTCCTCCAGTCACGCCTGATCAGTTTGCAGATTGAGATCTTGGCGTGCAGGCAGAATGAAGATACTGAACCCGTGTTCAGCAGACAAAAAAGCCGTGGATCAGATTCCAGGAACACGGATCACATGTTTTAAAAAAAAACACGGTGTTAAAACCAGGTAGACCGGCTCAGTCAGCGGAGTTTTAACAGAGCAGGCTTTATTACATGAAAAGTAACATTAAAGACAACCGAGTCTGTCGTATTTGATTTATTTGATGTGCTTTCTCGAGTTTTTTCTTTTGGTTTACAGTCACCGTTGGCTGAAACAGGAGACGAGCAGCTGCCCTGTGAAGCTGTCTGTAGCTCATAAACTCTCATTTTACAGCTTCTGCAGAGCTGCAGTCGTTCTGATGACTGACCGCCGCAGGATGTTACCTCAACACGAGCTAACGCCACGGCTTCCTCATTAAAAAAAAAAAAACGTTGGTTGCATCATTTATAAGTTGAGTCAGTCGTCGGCCAACAGTGGTGAGACAAACCCAGAGATATAATTTAAATAATTCATAAGATAAATTAAAAGATGTTTTATTGGACAGGAGTGTGTTAGACAGGATCTGCTCCAAAACATATTTAAACTTTACACCTGTGATTTTAAAATGATCTCTTCAGCAACGTGCAATTTGTTGGAAAAGTTTAAATTTGCATTTGCAGTAACAGGAAACCGAACTTACAGGATGACTGTACAGTAAATGCAGGAAACATCTTAGTAATATTACATGGTTTGCATCTCTCTCACTAAACTACTGTGATGAATTTATTTTTATTTTTACAAACTGGTTAAAATCAAAGGGGGGAAAAAATGAATAAATCAGACATTTAGATCAAAATTTGTAAAAAATATTTGACGTGTTGGGACATTAAGTTCAGGTGAAAGCAGCTCCAAACTGATTTTCTTCTTCTGAAAATGTTTTTAAAACGTCAAACTATGACTGCTTTTACCTTCTCCACTTTTTTCTGTTTTTTATATGAATTAAATATCTTCAGAAACTTTAAACGACTGTTTGGTTTGTCTATACATTTGAAAAAAGTCACGTTTGGCTTTTGGGAAGTTTTGATGGACTGCTTTCACCATTTTCTGACATTTTCTAAACCAGATATTTTCAGCCTTAGTTTGAATTCATCATCATCATTATGATTATTATTCAGGCTGGAGATGTTTAAAAGACATTCCTCTCACAGCAGCAGGAAGCCTGAAGAAGTGTGACTCTTTTTTATTTTTAGATTTCATGTTTGTGTGTTTCAGTTCGAGGGCCTGCCTACGTATCCTGATGTGAGCCGTATGTGGGAGATTGTGGACAAATATCGTGTGTCCAAGTTTTACACGGCTCCGACCGCCATCAGGATGCTGATGAAGTACGGCAGCGAGCCGGTGCAGAAGTGAGTTTTTTGACCGTCGACCTTCAATGATGCTTTTATTCACAAATCTACATTACTGCATTTTCAGCAAAAGAAACACTCGTAGTTAAACCAAGAAAACCCAACAGGAAAATCACTTCTTACACAGGGGGGACGTTTTAATGCAGCAGTAGCAGTTTTTAAGATGCTTTAGAAATTCACGTTTGTTCGATAGTCGTTTGTTCTGCTGAATCAGCACCTTTTTTAAATAAACTGCAGATCAATAAGCATCCACGAGCAGGATGGCACTGCAGAAAGATGAAAAAAGATCATTTACGAACATTATTCATAAAAAAAAGACAAAAGGAAATGAAGTAAATACAGAAATACAACACAAATGAACTGACAGTGATTATATGTATTTAAATAAAGAAAAAAGAGAATAAAAAGCCAATACTAATGACTAATAAAGATTATTTGTATAAACATGAATCACTAAATTCAATAATCTCCATGAAAATAGAAAATATTTCATTGTTCCACACTTGAGCTTGATATTTAAAACTAATACAGTTTTACAGAGCAGTGAGTACAGAAACAGTAAATGTACCAAGATGTTTTATCTATTTTTAGTTTTTAGACCAAGCAAACACAGAACATAATAACAAGATGATATTGGTTTATTGGACATCACAGATTAAAGTGAATGATGTTTAAATGTTGGACGTCATCCTGTAACGTCCTCATGAAACCTCCGTGCTTTTAAGAGAGGTAGACGTGAAATGAAATGGTGGAAAATCCAAAACTCAACCTAATAATAATAATAAAGATTATTTATCATGACCTAAACATAACGACACTTCTCATTCTCTAAAGAAGTTCTTCATGTTTTGGCAGATAATTTACATCGACTTCCTGGTATTAAAATAAGATAAAAGATAAAATAAAACTTTACTGATCGCACTGTTTAAGTTTCTGCTCCTCTCACAGAGCCTGCAGAGTGAAGTTTAGTGTGTTGAATCACTAAATGAGGCCTGGTTTGTCTCTGCAGGTATAAGCGAGAGTCTCTGAAGGTTTTGGGGACGGTGGGGGAGCCCATCAACCCCGAGGCCTGGCAGTGGTACTACAGCGTGGTCGGAGAGAAGAGGTGTCCCATCGTCGACACCTTCTGGCAGACAGAAACTGTGAGTCAGAGCTGAAATATCCCCGAGGGTCTTTCAGATCTGTAAATGTCGGTTAATTTCCTCATTTATAAGAAAGGACAGAATGCTGCCCCCTGCTGGGGAAATATAGATATTTAACATTTTTTAATCTTTTCAGGGAGGACACGTGTTGACTCCTCTACCTGCAGCCACGCCCATGAAACCTGGATCTGCTGTGAGTACAGAAATAAAAACACTGTATTTATTTAATGTTTCTTATCTGTAAAGAAAGTTTCAAAGCTCTCTGCACGCATTTAAATTTTTAAAGATTGAACAGAGGAAGGAGCGAACACCTGTACAAATGTAGAGCCACAGGTGTGAAGTTAACGTCTGTCCGCAGTCGCAAAGTTCAGCCATTTAATATTTATTAACTTCTCATCTCAACCATATCATCTGTGATTAATGGCTTAAACTGAACAAAATACTTCTTTAATCTGTAACACAAACATAACTGACTGAATTTAATAATCTCCATGAAAATAGCACTTAAATGTTTAATTTATTGATCATACTTATCATACTTACTAAACTGTAGATCATGAAACTCTTCTGGTCTTTCACTTTATGGTTCCCACACTTCTTTTTTTCAAATTTGAGGTTAACATCTAAAACCAATAGTTTTACAAATCAATTAATAAATGTAGTGTACCATGGTGTCTTTATTTTTTTCTTGTTGCTCTGATAGTAACTGATTTTCTTTTTTTAAATAGTGAAAATATTCAGTTTTTTTTTTGATAAGCAAACAAAGAACATAATAATAGGATGATAAGGGTTTATTGGACTCAAAATTAAACATAACAGTTTTCTTTGTGAAATGTATCAGTCAAATATCACATCAATATCTGCTTTTAGAAAGGAGTTTGAGAGGAGCATCAGTTTATTTATTTCCCACTTTGAGATGAAGTAGTTATGAATTAATTTGTCTCCTCGATGAGATAAAACTGGATTAAACTATTCAAACATGATCACACCGATCTTAAGGAAAGACCTCGTTTCACACAAAGCTTTATTGAAAATCACATTTTAATGTCTTAACAATAAAATAAAAGATAGAAGAGTGAAGATCGTCTCTGCTGTTTCAGACGTTCCCGTTCTTCGGCGTCGTGCCGGCCATCCTGAACGAGTCAGGGGAGGAGCTGGAGGGGCCGAGTGAAGGATACCTGGTTAGTTTTATTATTATTATTATTATTATTATTATTGTTATGTCTTTAAATGACGTCCTCCATTATTCCTGACTCGTCTCGCGTGTCAATGACCTCTCTCCGACCTCACTCAGGTGTTCAAGCAGCCGTGGCCCGGCGTGATGAGGACGGTGTACAGAAACCACCTGAGGTTCGAAACCACCTACTTCAAGAAGTTCCCGGGATACTACGTCACCGGAGATGGTGAGCGAGCAGATCGGATAAAACGCTGCCATGAAACATACGAGAAGATGTTTTTGTATTTTAACTGGAGTCTTCTTTTCTTTTTGTTCAGTTGTTTCTTTTAGTTCCTGAATCCGTTGTTTTGTTGTATTTCCTCTTTTAAAATCTTTGTTTGTTACGTCTGTAGACTGTCTCTTATTCTTATCTCCCTTTATATTATTTTATATTCACTCTTACTGTCACTATCACCTTTTATTGTCTTTTAAACATGTTGTGCTGAGGCCTCGATAGTTAACGTGTCACATTTTCTACCTCTGATGTAAAAATGACTTAAAGTGAAAGAGAAACTTTACATTACAGCCTGTTCTGTATCATTCACTCACCGTCTCCTCAGCTTCACGTTTACGAGACTAATTCAAACTTTATGTCGATTGTACTTTTTTTTAACTTCCAGGTTGCCGCAGAGACAAAGATGGTTACTACTGGATAACAGGGAGGATAGACGACATGCTGAACGTCTCAGGTGAGACTCAGAGTGTCTGAATTCAACAAGCCACGTGCTTTCTGGATTTAGCAGCTCTTAAGGATAATTTAAAGGCTGAAATATGAAAAACAACCAATCACTGATCTGCATGTTTTTCCTTCTTTTTTTATTTTTGTTTTAAATGATTTAACACAACTTCTTAAGCTTTATTTTTTATCTATTTAAGTTTTAATGAAAAGGTTTTAAATTGGAGGAGGACTGAGATGTATATTGATAAAATGAGAGCTTGAAAAATAAAATATGATAGTAGTAGTATCGATGATAGTAGTAGTAAGTAAATTTGAGAAAACACGTAAACGACAAATCAAGAACGTTGTGAGAAATTAAGCTGCAATAATAAATAAAACAGAAGTAAGTGACGTGTTCTTGAATTAAAGGTCTCCTCATAAATATGGAACATTTCAAATAAAACAGTTTAATATCTGATGTAGAAATGAAAGAAACTTGATAAATGAATCACTTAACTTCATAAAGAACAGAAGAAAAGCTCTGTAAGTTTTCTTCACATCGAACTATAAAAACATCCTCCCTTGCATCATGTTCTTGATGAAATGACTCGTTTTGATTTTTGTTCTGAGCTCTATTAAAGATCCTCTCCTCGTTCTCTCCTCGTTCTATCTTCGTTCTCCCTCTCTGTTCCCTGCAGGTCACCTGCTGAGCACCGCCGAGGTCGAGTCGGCTCTGGTCGAGCATGAGGCCGTCGCCGAGGCCGCCGTGGTGGGCAGACCTCATCCCGTCAAAGGAGAAAGCCTCTACTGCTTCGTGACTCTCACCGATGGCGTCACATACAACCGCACGCTGGAGGCCGAGCTCAAAAAACAAGGTCGGTGAACGTCGGTGAAATCTGATCTTTCTGCACAGAAAAATGTAAAGAAAAGTGCTCGACTGAAAGGTTTTTAGTCTGAGATCTGTTTCTTTAAGGTGTCTCTTTATTTCTGCATGAAGTCTGATGTGATTTTTATCTTCTGCGTTCACAGTACGGGAGAAGATCGGCGCCATCGCGACACCAGACTACATCCAGGACGCCCCGGGACTCCCCAAGACCCGATCTGGTAAAGTCCCTGTAATAATAATTCATGTTTTTATTTAAACTGTACTGAAGGAGATTTAGACACAAATCTGACTGATGTTGTCGATGATGATGATGTCGAGCTGAAGGTTTTGATTTTGAGTTTTTTTTTAGACGTCTCTGCATCTTTTTACAGCAATAATCTTTCTTTACCAATCCCACTTTTTCAAGTGGGATTGGTAATATCTACATGTCTGATTATATAATCCTCAATTGTTCTGTGGCTGCAAATCAGCAAAATTATTAAACTCACTCGAGATTCACCTTTTTAAGTTAGTAAATTGTTATGTTTTGTAATATTTATTGTTCATTTTATTATTTCCATGAAGAGCTGCCCACTAGATGTTCCCTTGTTGTCTGAGTTTGAATGCATTTGTCTGAATTTGAGAGTTCAAGCTTAAACAGCCTCGTATTATTTAAATAATCTCCAGATTATCCTTAACTTTCCCTCCTGCAGGTAAGATCATGCGACGGGTACTCCGCAAAATCGCCTGCGACGAGCGAGACCTGGGCGACATCTCCACGCTGGCCGACTCCTCGGTGGTCGAGCAGCTCTTCCAGAACAGATGCTGCACGGCGGTGTGTGACGGCGGCCGGGACCGTCGTAGGGGAGGCTCCGACTGCTGCACAGCCGCAAGGTGGCGTATGGCTACAAAACCCAACCAGGGAAGAGGAGGAGGAGGAGGAGGAGGAGGGGAACATCCATGATGTTGGTCTTGTCCAACAAACAACCTTTAGCTCCTGATGAGTCTCACCGCTGTCCTTTAAACCAGCAGCAGCCGGAGACCAAACGTCCGTCTGGTTTGAACCTTCCTGTTTCCGTCGCTTTAGTAACAACAGATCTTAACAAACAGACAAGAGTACTTAATGAGAGTTTCCAGAAGGGTCAAAGAAACAAGGTGGCACGAGAGCGAGAAGCCAGAGGTTGTTTCAGAGAAAGACCGTCCTCAGTCCAGCTGTGAGGAAGAGGTCGAGCAGGGCGACACTTCCCGCGGATTTATTCCAGTGTTATTCACTGTAATATGTGCTCGGTGAGAGTTTACACTCAAACTGTGGTTTAAGGACGAGTTTCTGCACTGGAATAAGACCGACATGAAGAAACGCCTCTAACTGCCCCGTAGTCAATAAAAGAAGCCGTCTCCTCCTCCTCGCTCGCTGCCGTAGTACTGTTATATACACTGATGATTAGCTCAACATTTCTACTAGTTCTAATTTCTCTTGTAATTTTTAAACATGTAGATTTGTTTTAATTCTGACGTAGGGTTTATTGGGTGTCCCTGTTTGTTCGCGTGTACGTCTTTTTTCTTTCTTTCGTTTTTTTTTTTAAGTTACAGAGAAAGTGATCAGGCTTTTCAGTTTGGTGGAAACTGATGTACAGCTCCTCACAAAAAGCTTCAAACCAGCTGCAGGTCTGATGTTGAAAAGGGAAGAAAAACAAAATAAAGAATTGAGTGAAGGTTAAAATAAGGTACTGCCGTCGATCCTGAAGGGCTGCAGTTAAAGTTTGATAAAGTTTGGTTGAATAATCATCATTTCTTGGAGTTGATCATGACAGAATAAGAAGGGAAGTGTGGATCACACCATGGTACTATAAAAATAATACACAAAATCAAAGTTACCAGATAAATACATAAGATTTTGAAGGAGAATGTGCTCTTTGTGGATTTAAAAGAAAACGATGAATTTCTAAGCTTAAGTCGACATTTTTCATTTAATTCTTCTAAAAGTTGAAGCATTGACGAACCGTTCAACATAAAACTGACTGAAATCAAAGAAACATCTGAACCAGGAACTCATTTGGAGCATTGGAGGTTTCTCCTCTTCAGTTTCTGCTGCAGACGTTGATGATTGTGCAGGACCTCGATCAGATTTCATCAACTTTTCTTTATTTTCTTTTTTTTTTTAATTAAATTTGTTTATGTTTGTGTCTCAATGTGCCAACCTAAAGTGGAGCTGGGTGTATAAAGCTAATAATTGTACTTAATGTTTAAAAAAAGTGCAGCTGCTTGTTTGATTCAGAAGTGTTTTTGTTTGTCTGTAAAATGACTCGGGTGAAGGAAAGAGATTTTTTTTTGTTTGTTTTTTTTTTTCTCAGTTCATCCTCAGTTTTGTGTTTGTCTCCATTTCTCTGTGTGGACGTGTATGACAGTAAATGAACACGACTACTGCCTCATCCTCTGTTACCGTCTCTTCTTTGATAACATTTTTTTTTATTTATTCAGTTAACTCTTCAGTGTCGTATAATGTTAAAGGAAGGATAAGATTTGAGATTCAGCATCTGACGTGAGAGAGGCGTCATGGCGATTACGTTTAACAAAGGTGTGGATGGAGAACTTTGTATGCAATGAGATGAAAAGGTGATAAAAATGGTCAAAGTGAAAGGAAAAGATCACATATATCCTGTGAAATGTAAACGATATAATCACACAGAAAGTAGAATAAGAAATGAGAAATGAGAGGCTTTAATTGAAGGAATGATTTAATATGTTTAAAGTATTTTTGGCCTTTTTTTATTATGATTTAGTGTGAAACTATAAAACTATAACTATAAAAAGAAAAACCATTACCTCTTGCTTATTGTAAGGTTTAAGGAAAAACTTAAATGTTAAAATTTCACAAATTGAACATATAGAAATTAAAATGACAGCACAGAAGTGATGAAAAACTAATAACAAAAACATCACTTATCTGAAATTTGACAGTGGGCTCAAAGTAGTAGTAATGTAGTGGAGTAAAAAGTACATGAGTAGAGGTATAAAGTAATGTACAAGTACCTCAAAACTATTTAGGTAAAGCACTTGCCTAAAAGCCGAGGTGGAGAGTAACTTGTACTTGAATATTTCCATTTTACTTTACACTTTAACTTCACAACACCTCAGAGGGAAATCTTGTACTTTATACTTGACTACATTTGCTTTTCACATTTAGATTATCAATATAGCATATATTAATAATATACATACAGCTAATGAATGAGAATGTATTATTACAAATGAAGATGAACAGCAATGTCTATAAAATAAATAAAATGAGCGGTACCTTTACCAGCTGCAACATTAATAAATCAATAATCATATTCCTATTTTTATATGATCCTATTTTATATTTATTTTATATCCTATGTATATATTGTGCATGAAGAGTTCTTTTAGTTTTTGCACTATAAGTATGTTTTGATGCTAATACGTCAGTGTCAGTGTGAGTGTGTGAGTAAAGTGACCACCAGGGGGCGGCGGTGAGCTCAAACGGCAGGACACCACAGAAGAAGAAGAAAAGCGGCCGCCATGTTGGATCTCACCTGGATAGTTACCTGCAGTGAGAACTTCACCTGTCCTTCACATTTTCAAGCTTTATTTCACAGCAGACAGCTTGTTTAAAAGTAAAGAGTGGATTCATCTGAAGTTTAGAGCAGAAATTAGAAGTTTAACGGTCAAGAAAGGTGAAGAAAGAAGCTTCAGTAAAGGTGAGTTCAGTAAAATCTGTCTGTTTGGTTCTTGTTTGGTGTTAAATGGTGGTGTTTTAATTAATTAATGAGCAGTAATTTATCTTTGAATTATCATTACAACCGTAAGAAGTCACTGTTGTGGTTGATAATGATCATTTCAGTCGATAATGTTGTGGTTATCATTACATACAGTGTTGTGAAGAAGTGGACCACATGGAATTAAAAAAGTAGGTTAATTAGATTTTGCAGTTTACTGGAAGTTCAGCTACATTTCATATTTTATTTTTTGTGTAGTTAACTCCAAACTATTTTTTTCCATGAAAGAAAGGATTTTTTTCTTAACTTTTTTCAGATGTAGTCAGGTAATATAAATCAAACAAAGATGTAATGTTTTGTCCTTGTGTGAAGCCCAGGTTCAGGTCTCAGGTATGTTTCAGGCATCTGGCTGTAGATTTTAATGTTTTGAGTGTGACTTTATTAACCTAACTTGATTATATTAGTGGACATTTAATCAGAAGTATTGATTATTAATTTTCAGTTCATGTATGAACTAGTGGGTGCTTTCAGTATTTAACTTAATTGAGTGGTTCCTGCATGTGACTTTTTTGTTGTTTCATATCTTTTTATATTTGGTTATGATTTCATATCACATTGTTGGTTTGATTGTCTTTTTTTACGAAATACTTTGAACCACCTTTTTGAGTTGCTTTGCTGTAGTTCAACTTCCTCCACTGTAAAGTAACTAATATCTTGTGTAAAGCTTTAAAAGTAGCTTCCCATTATACTAATCCATCATACTTCAACATGTACAAGGTTGAGTCTGTGTTGTACGGAAGCCCAGGACGGCCTCGATTGCTTGCAATTATTTCTTTATTTCAAGATCAGGAGTTAATTATGTTGTTTTTCTTTTTAGATATCAAAGCAGTTTTTCTGGTGATAACTGGATAATTGTGTTGAACTCCAAAATGAGTGTGTGGTTCATTTGAGCACAGCTGATTTCAACCTTCAAGATCACTGTGATGACTGTCAGGGAGGATCCATAACTGATCAATAATTAAGGCCTAAATGTGGAGTTTGCTTTGCTGCAGTTTCTTCATTGGAGCAGACAATCTGGTTTTATAGTCTCCAAAGATGAGAGGTTGACCCATCTCTCTGCTTCAGCCAGCAGCTGCTCAAATAAAGCCGTTATATATATTATATAGAAATAATGAAGACATTATTGAGCTCATCCTGTTTGCCGTCCCACTGTACATAATGACCCCCACAGCATCTCCACAGAGCCTACAGACACCTGCTGATGGAAACTAACTGGAGATAAACACACAAACATCGCAAGGAACAAGAGGAAAACACCTCTAATGGCTTAATTATCTCATTATCTCGAGATAACGGCATTTAAAAAAAAAAAAGAATTGCAAACACGGTAGTTCCCAGCTTCTGTATTTTTGTAAACCAATTGGTGTAAAACTTTTTCCATCACACTCTCTTTGTAAAAATTGGTTTATTATTTGTATTGCCAAAGTAGTATAAATGTGTAGATACTTTTTTTAGAGATACTCTTTTTTTACTTACTAACATGATTGTTGACTGTTAGTTAGATGATCTGAGCCGTTTACAACTGCGTTTTTGTGTTAAATTACATTTTTGGTCTTTTTATGTTGTTGGGGGTTTTTTTTGCATTTATAGTATTTTATTACATTAATCTCATGAAAATATAGAAAGAAAATCAAAGAACAGTTAATTTTTCACACAACTCAAAACTGTGCGGTTATTTTCTGCGGTCTGATTTGGAAGCATTGGATTTTTTAGACTTCAGAGGAAGTGAGTCTTTTTATAAAGTCTGACACAGTGACACGTTGGGATCCATCACACGTCCCTGGAACAAATGAAGTGTCTCACTTAGTGACACATGCTTTTGTTCCAGTAGTTTCCTGAAGGCAGAGGTTGAGAAACAAAAAGCATTTTTTGATGTGTCTAATGGATAAGATTGTATGTGTGAAGAAATTGCCTCATGCTTACTATTCAGACTATGAACACTCCCTCTGTTACAGCTAAAGATGCAACGCATGACTATACAGAACATTGTACTGTTCAAAATGTCTCCAGCCATGATGGATGAGTCTGACACAGACACAAAATGTGAAAAACTTTCAGAATGCACTGTAAAATAAATCGATAATATTTATACCTCTCCAATTAATCTCTATGAAGTTTTCTCCTCCATAGTTGTTGGGCTCATAAAGAGCCCAGTGCTTAAAGTCAAAGCTCAAACTATCACTCCACATCCACGTTTCCTCCTGGAAGAGGACGAGTAATTTAGTGACAAAAAAATAAAACCACAACAACAATCACACTTCTCTGTTCCTTTAAGTTAAGTATTGAGATAAAGTTTGAAGGGCATGTAACGCCACCTCATCGGTTCAGGCAGCTCAAAATGCATCAGTCCCTTGGTGATTGAAGATCGCACCATCACTGCATCGAAGCCCCCAATCCAGGCAAGATGACGGTAGCCGGTCTCGCTCTCAACCAGGTCCCTGAGGATGTCGCTTTCCTCAGTGTTGTGATAGATGCCCACCAACAGAATTGCAGTATTCGTTTTATCAAGTTAATCCTAATGATAAATTGACAACTAGTGAGTTTATATTTCCTCATATCCTTATTTACCTCACATGCAGAGTGTACCAGGCCTTTATTTGAAGCAGGCTAATATTAGAGACAGGCCTTTATTTCAGCAGTGTGTTGTGGATAATTCACTCATACGGTGTTTAAAATGTGGCTGCAGCCATCTTGTGGCTTTTGTCAGTTACTACAAAGTACAGTTTGGCTGAAATATTAAGAAAGTGTGTTTGATTTTAATTTAGCGATAAGGATAAGAGAGGATTATCAGAATTATAGTAAAAGTTTTTGTAGTTACCTCTGCCCCGGTCCATGTCCTTGGAGTGCTGTAGAAAATGAAACAGCTAGTTAGGAGGACAGGCAGGAAGTGCAAACAGTCGACACGATAGAAAGAACATTTGTGAGAAACTGTTTTTCTCTCTGCACTGTTGGCTGCACAGGTTGTCTATTGAAATGATTTGAACACACAAGAACTACAAATCCAAAACAAAATTCACAGTTGCTAACCTTCTGCATTTTCATCATCCGTGGCCATCTGTAGACATGAACATTGTTTGATTAGCTCAGGATCTGTATATACAGTATATACACAGCTAACAGAGTGAAGTGCTGTATATGAGGTGAATTAAACTGGCTGCTGGTTAAAGCAGATGCAGAGCGTCTCTCAGTTTCAACAGTTTTTAGTCAATAGTTAATAAAGACTATTCTTGCTATGTTAGTGCTAAAGTGTCAGGCTTATGTTCAGTGATTAAAAAAAGATGTTTAAAAAAAAAAAAACTCTAAAAATCTACTAAAGAAAATTAATTGCTTTCAAAGCCGCCCTTCTAATATTTCTAGTAAATGCCTTCTTTCTGTGCCACAGTAATGTTTTTTTATTTGAAATTGAATTGAATGAAAGTTAAAGAGCCAGTTGCTGAGCAGCTGTGCGAACTCCAGATGACTGATTTCTTAGTGTATATGTGCCTTCAGGGTTTCTATGCATACAATTATGGCCTATTATTATAAAGCAACATCTGCAAGTCTTCATTATTGTTACTAGTAATATAGGTATTTTTCTGTTTGTCTGAATTAATAATGTAATTTGGGGAGCAAATGTTGACTCTCTACACTGTAGTAGCACAAGTCTACTAGTCTAAAACAGACTCACCTGCATTGCATGAAGGAACCCAATCCAGGCAGTTGCATATGAGTGAAGCTTATGGTAAATCAGGTCAAATCAGACAAACAAATCTCTTCACTGTGGATTGAGGCCAAATGCAGGTGAGTTGATGAGGAGGGAGAGAGTTTGAGAGATGCGTAACATCTAAAAGCATGTACATGGAGGAGAATTAGATGAAGGAGAGGAATAAATTAAACACGATCATTGTGATAAATCTGTAGGTCAACAAAGAGGGGTTAATTATGTAGTTCTGCATCAGCTATGGTCTTATGGAGTCCAACCAGAAGGACATCCAGATTATGGCTGTTACTATGACTGAGTGTTTCTTTGATGCCAGTCTCAAAGATTTGCATCATATTTATTGGGATTTAACCTGTAGCATACTCCCACACCTTTATGTACACCATCCAGACCATCACATACACACAATGGTAATTTAAGTACTAAGTAATTTAATAAAATAGTGAGAAATGGTCATTGTAATTTCTCTGTGATATATTAAAATAGCTAGTTTTGTCCAACCTAAAAATCCCAAACCCCAAAACTTGAATTTTTTTGTTTGAAAAATAATTGAAGTTTTATTAAAAAAAAAAAAAAAATTCAAGCAAGAAAATTCCACGGTTTGGAAAGATTGGATGCAGTGTAGAAGTGGGGATTTGTCTACAAGGAACTGTTACTGAAATATACCATTACCCAAGTTACATCTGTGGAATCGAGGATATGCAGCCAACATGAAACAGGCATGAAACACAGATTTTATGTTTGCTCTTGGTTTTAAAAAGCTTTTCCCTGTCAACATACATACGCCTTGATAAAACATTCATCACCCTGATTGAGTGGCCAAATAGTTTGGTGATTAGCCAATAAGTACCAGAACAAGATGCTTTACGTGGCTTTGTATCATCGTATGAAAGAGGGCTGAACAATACTAAAAATTTACAAAACTGACATTATGACTCTCCAACTGACCTAAAGGTTCCCCCTTTCTGCAGTTGGTCCCATCAACATTGCCCGGCTTGCCCTCCCTCAGACGCCCCTGTACATGTAAAATCAATGTGAAGTCTCCACACCTGATTCAATGCAGGTACAAGCAACGATTTTTGGGTTTTTAGGATATACTTCTAATAAAACGGACCAATGCAAGACCTTTAACTAGGTCTCATTTGGTAGAGATCTCCTCACCAGGTTCGTCCATTGCTATGTGCTCTGTGAAACATGATCTTGGCAGTTAAAGATGTGAGTATGCAGTATTTTACTGTCCTCACACGTTTTCCACATGTTGGAAAAAAATCTTAAGATCTAAGCCAATATAAAAGTAAATTTACTAGGTTGTATGAATTAATGTTGAACTCCTTGCATTTGGCTGCTATAATGTAGAAACCTTGCTTTATTTCAAGATTGTTCCAAAAAAATCTACTTAACCAAATAATTGTCCATGTTAGGCTCTTATTTTGTGTTCATAATGACTGTCTTCTTTTGGGTCGAACTTGCATATTGTCTCACAGTGACATGAATATAATATGAAAATAATATAAAGGACTTTTTTAGTATTAAAAAACAAACCAACCAACCAACTCTTGCCCCAACTCTCTCATCCAAAGTCCACATGAAGAGATAATACTGGACTGACCGGCTTGAGAAAGAAAAAGCTGTGAGCTGTATGCTTCAGTCTTATTGGTCATTCACAGGAGCATTATTGTTCAAAAAAGCGTTCATCCCTCGAGTAGAGTTTCATTTTGAGTTTTCATTTGTCACAGATCTGTAGTTTACAGTTTACATGAGGTCAGGTGAGTCTGTGTGTTTTTCCGTCTTCTCGCTGCCTGATTGACATGTTTGCTTTGGAAATGTCACACTTTCCTTGTCTGTATTTTTTCAGAGAGACGCCAGTGGAAAATAACATCGCCTGTCCTAGAAAATACACATTGTGCTTTGTCATTCAAATTTGAGCTCATGAACAAATGCCAACATGCTGTATCCCGGAAAGGCCCCGGTCAGGTTAGCAGTATCAGCTCTGGTCTTCTCAGTGGACGTGCATCATCATCTACTTCTTGTACCCTAACCCTGGGACATGTTGCACCTTCCTCTCTCTAAAATCCAGCTAGAAAAGGCTGTATTAAAGACAGCTCTGATCAAAAGCACTGATCATGGCAGCACAAGAGCAGGCACTCGGTATAAGATCAATAGAAGTGCTGGTCTGCCACACCAGACAGGACCCCCCCAGGTGCAGGCTGTGCGAAGATGCTCCTGAGACAGTGCAGGACATAATAGCAGGGTGTAAGATGCAGGCAGGAACAAGGTACATGGGACGCCATAATCAGGTGGCCGGTATAGTATAAGCTTGAAGTCCCCCGGATAGAATGGAAGACACCTCCCTGTGAATGGCCGAGCTAAGATCATGTGGGACTTTCAGATCCAGACTGACAAACTTATGATGGCCAACCAATCGGGCACCTGTTGCTTGTCAGTCAACACAAAGAACGCTGTGGTGAGCAAACCAGAGTGATAGCAACATCGGGAACAAAAAGTCATAATTTACATAACAAATACGATGTTGTATCTGAATTATTAGGCACTTGGAAATTGTTGGTAGTTTCTTAGAAATGTATGACACGAGAGGGTGTTTGACCAGCTGCAGAAGCTAAAAAACATGTATGAATATGGTTTGGAGGAGGAAATGATATGTGTGGCAACAGCTTGATTTTCAATTTGTCGTTTGGGAGGAAAAATAATTTATTTTCTTTGGCTGTACCTCGGACATTCACTTAAGAATACACTTTCCAGCAGGGGAAGAGAGCGTGGACTTACAATGTAAATATTATAACAATGTCAGTACATTTGCACAGTAAGTCTGTTTTTAAGCTCTGTGTACTGTCTGCATTTGACTCCCTCAGCAAATATGGCTCATTTAAATTCCCTCCAGTTTTTCCGACTCTAAAGACCAAAATTTAACTTTTTTCCTGACTTCTCAACATGCAGATTGATGACGGTGAAGACAGCATACAGAGTGATGATTGATCACTTTTTGTCACCTGTTTACATTTTTCAAAATAAATGACAAAAATGTTATTTTCTATAGGTTTTTTGTTGGTGGTGGTTTCCTTGCTGTATTAAAAACTTACTGAAATGTGAGCCCAAAGCACTGTACTCACTGACCTTACACTGTTATTGTGCCACTGACTGTAGTTTTGAGAGTTTTTCAGTGGAGAAAGTAATGATGTATGTAACAAATGCTTTGTATTATCTGAGTAAATTCAATTTTATTTTCTGGAGACGTGAGGACCAGCTGATGACCTCAGCAATGTCGATGATGGTCATTCCAGTCTGCTTTTTTTGTAGTACATAAAAATAACATACTAATATTGACTGTAGCTATAGTATACTGTCACAGTCAACACCCTTGTTTATTGTTGCTGAAGCTGGTGATTAAAATTATTAGGTGTTTTTTTTTAATCTTTGCATCAAGAGCCGTTTAATATTTACTCAAGGTTGTGTCAATATGTAAAATGATATCTACTGCAAAAACATTGGGTGTTCAGTGGTTAGTGGATGGCATGCAAGCTTTTGAACCTATGCAGCCAGAGAGAATATATAAAGACTGCATTCTCGTTTCCAAGACACATCCTGCAACGTGCTATCTGCTGCTGCAACCTCAACTGATCATCACGACAAGGTACATTTTTCATTTTTGCCTGTCATAAAATTCTTCATCTAATCTTAATTATATTTAGCATTATATTTGATGTTGATGTAGAAAAAAGAAATCAGTTACCCAGTTCAGACTTAGTTAGCAATATAAAATCAAAACGACTTTATTCCATCTATAAAAGTTGTCCAACATGTTTGCATATTTGAGCTGCGTCATATAAATTCTCAACACTTTGCAGATGACACAGTTATATACATCTGAAATGTGAATTAACTTCAATATAACTTTCCACAGATGGCTTTGGGTCTTTTCATTGTGGTCCTCTGTTTGACCAGTGGACTGTGGATCGGAGCAAATGTAAGTAATGATTGAGTTTTGTTTTACATGTGACATTCTTACTGTTATCATAATCTGTTTGTTTCTATCTTGTTTAAGCTATTTTAAGTGGATTTTAATTTTATATCAGAATATAATTTATTATATTAACTATAAGTAAAATTGCATAACCTTCTGTTAAGAAAATGTCACCAGTATGCTTCATAGCCAACAGAGGTTCTCATTTTCAAACAGTCAAATTTGAAAAAAATCAAAATAGCATCACATTTGTTCAAATTAATTTTATTAAATTAATTAATTAACAGTCCAACTCATATGCCATAATACAGACTACTTAAAATGGTCTGCTCATTTCAGTTTAAATACTTAATGTTATTACTTTGACTAATTATTGCAATGACTAATTTTGATGTAAAAAGTAACAGACATACAGAACCAGTTTGAAAATGCTGATATTTGAGTTGTATAGTGTTCATTTCTAATAATGTGGTCTTTATATCCACAGGGGCAGTGTGGAAAATCTTCAGGTTGGTACTTTTTACGTTTTATGGAGGTGGATGCTCAAAATACAGTGTTTTTTAACTATTACATTTTGGTGTAATCTAGGTCTGAGGTTGTAGCTAGGTCTCAGCTGTAGGAAAGCTCTTGAGCCTGAACCTTGATTTTCCTTATTCATTTTCAATCATGACCAACAGAAGGCTCTGACTGCCACTTGACGAAAGTTGTGAAATATCCTGAGCATGTTAACTTTGGTGTTTTGGTGCCATTTTTATGATCTTGTGTTCATCCTGTTGGGTATTCTTGGGGACTAACTGCAAAAAAAAAAATAAAATAAAGAATGAAATTTATCATTATCTGTAGCTCTACCGCATTATTGTTCTTCTAAGTTGACACTTAATTTGCAGGTAGTACCTGTGATTCGTGCCCTTCTGGTTGGACCAGATTTGGCCAACGCTGTTTCATGTTCCAGGCCAATGAAATGGAATGGGCTGATGCAGAGGTACTTTATGCAGCAACAACAGCTTTAACATCCACACTGTGCTAATTGTTTTATTAGAAACCCTTGTTTCTACATCTGTATTTCTTCGGCAACTGCTTTAAAATTGGCTTTCAGTCCAAAGAACCTTGATTCAGTTTGATTGATGACAGTTAATTTCATCATTGTTAGTTAAACGTAAGTTAAAATTACTAACTGCTCTGTATTGGATGATGCCCATGTTGTGATGTTAAGACTTCAAACAATCTCTGATCCTTTTGTCTTCCTTCATCAGCGTTTCTGCACTTCTCTTTGTGGAAATCTGGCCTCCATCCGAAGTGCAGTGGACTACGGCTTCATGAGACAGCTGATTTACCAAGCAACCAACTCGCATAAAACCACTTGGGTTGGAGGCAACGATGCAGTCAAGGTGAGCGTTTCACCAATAAACAGCTTTCTTTGTATGGTCATATTGGGAATTTGTATTAAAAGACTGACTGGCAGTATTACAACACTATTTGAAACAATCCCAGATGCCTTTAAAAGTAAATTTGGCTGTCTTCCCAAGTTTAGTCACATCTTTAATAGAATAGATATATGTAATCTTTTTGTTGCTAGTGAGGACCAGCCTACTTTTGTTTTTTTTTTATATTGTACACTGTTCAAAACTTCATTGTGCTGGTTTGGTGGCAGAGGAACTAACTGTTAAAACCTCTTTCAGGAGGGTGTGTGGATGTGGAGTGATGGCACAAACTTTGTCTTCAGTGACTGGGGTAAAGGGGAGCCAAACAACCTTGGAGGAGAAAACTGCATGGAGATCAACCTTGGCGGTACAAATTATCTTTTGCCTTTTCAATTATGACTTTTATTCACAAGCAGCTTGGAAAAATACAGACCCTTTGGGTTAAGAGTGACATAACTTTACATGTTTTATTTTTTCATCAAATTAAAAGAAGAATAAAAGCAGTCAAACACGTGAAGCATCTCTAAATTGGTTTCCTTGTTTTTGTCTGCAGGACAAGACTACGTCAACGATTCAAAGTGCAACAATAAGAGGTCCTTTCTTTGTGCCAAGGATGCATCATAATAATCTTCTTGGTGACGTCACTTCCCCACTGTCACTTCCACCAGGATGTCAAGCTTTGATTACATCACTGCTGGAAGATTATTATTAACAAACCTGGTTTCACTTCTTTTAAACTTCTTTTAAATCAATAAACACCTCTATCTTGCTCAGCAGTCTGTCTCACCTGTGTGTGTATAACCACGTCAAACTTAAGCTCTTTATGTCCTGTGGATCAAATTTAGAAAAGATCATATTTAACACTAAAAGGGAGAAACAAAACAAGATATTTGAAGACGTTATTTAGCATCATTCCCTGTATGCCATTTAAGGTCACACATTGATTTGATAGTCGAAGGAAAGCAAACAGTAACAACACAAGAAGAAATAATAAAATAAATAATAAAATAATAACTTCCAGGGTGATGAAATGTTAACTGAGATGCATTTTTGTTGGTACATTTGATTTGCAATTTTTAGGGTCTCCTGTGAAGGTATGAGGAAACAAGGGAAAAAAATTAAAGATCACACTATAATTATAAAACACAATTTCTGTCTGACCAGGACAGAAACTAGTTTGCATGCTGCCTTGTTTACCTCACTGAGGATATTTACTCTTGAGGATAAGTCAGAGTTTAGAAAAAATATTTGCTTTGTAGGCTTCTTATCAAGTTCAGGATTCATTTTAAGGTTCTTTAAGGTTTTTGCATTTAAAGCCCTGCATACTCAGACACTTGTACATCCATCACCTCCATCCTCACATTATCAGGGGACACACAGGTCGCCTGATCGGGACTTACTGGTTGTCCCTTGTGCTTGACTGACAACAAAAGTTCATCATGGCGACTCCGACAATTATGAAAGTAGAACTGTGGTTTCTGTTGATACCCTTAAAAAAACAGCTTAAGGCTTATTTATTGCCTTTGTCTTGCTTTGTGCTGGTTTAGTCATAATATATCTTTACAATTTAAAGGAAAGGTTTTGCTTTGTTTATTGAAAAAGGTGAAAGATGGAAAGATGATCTGGTAAGTTTCTTAAAACTTCCACAGAAAATTAAAATCAGTAGGGCTGTCAATCCAAATGCACATCGCCATTTGCTTCCTCTATTGTTGCTTTTTAAGCATGTGTCATTTTTGTGTGTTTTTAAGGTCTGCTGTCGCCCACATTTTATTAAAGAAAAATGCATAATCTAAACAATTTAGTGACTTTCAAACTAAACTAAATTGAATTTAGTTGAAGTGACAGCAGAGTAGACAGTGTTGGGAGGATTCACAAGTCTTTTGCGCAAACAAAAGCTCTGCCAAGGTAGCACGGGATATCATTCCAGCGTTCATCTGTAAGAATACATAAAGAAGCAGTAAGTCTTTAACACTTCTTTAGACATTTTAAATCAGGACTATCACCAGTAAAGGGTCAGGTACACCTGAACGTATAGTTTATAAGTTCATAAAAGTCATCACGAGGTCAAGAAATTATATCTTTACCTATGAAGTTCGTCTCTACACAGTGTTCTACTCCTCCGTGGTTGTTTGTCTCCCATGGATCCCAGAAATGGTGGTCAAACCTCGATCCATCAGTCCACATCCACAGTCCCTCCTGGTGGAGAAGTTTTAAAGTTGTACTTAGAAATGACTACGAGCACAAGGCAAAGCTGCATCAGATCCTTTGTGCCAGTCTCACCTTCACCCCGTCATGGCCTCCAATCCAGGAACGCGTATACAAGCCAGACCCTTTGTGAATCAGCTCCTTAACGAACAGGAACTCCTCAGCACTGTGGATCGAGGCCAGATTCCCACCAAGAGATATGCAGATGCTCTTTCAGGGGAGACTGGGAGAAACCAAAAAATGAGACGGAATGAGCGAGTGCATGGAAACGGAGGGAATATAGACGAGGTGTAAAAGAGTAACACATGGACATCATGAACTAGCTTGCAGAAAATGCAAATAAGTGGTGCTTTGCAACATGGATCAGAAATCGTAGCAAAACAAAGACATAAACTCTGAAAATAGACTTTAAAACGATTTATCTAAAAGCGCCTATGCTTTAGGTGAAGTGATGTCTTGCCGTCTTTGAGTGTTGTCATTTGGAGCAGCGATAAACACCTTTCCCGTGTGATTTGGCTGGAAACGTCATGCAAACTAATTTATTTAAAGTCCGCTGAAATGTTACGTTTCAGCAGACAATCTATCTTGTTGGACAATCTAGGTAAGATAACAGTTTTAAAGTCACACTCGTACCTTGGCTTCACCAAAAGGCAGGGCTTTGTTTTGGTAGATGAAACAGCGAGAGCCCAATAAACTCCAGTCAGGAGGACAGCCGGGAACTGCAGCACAGTGGTCGTGTTAGACAGAAGAAAATATGTAAGATACAGAAAATAAATCAGGGTTAGGTTCAGGAAGTCTCACTAAAGGTGTGTCAGACAAAGTGTCTGTCATTGTTAAAGGCACACTTGTACCTCGGTGACTGTTTAGACCAGTTTGTGTCGATTGAATTGTAAATGTTCCTACTTTTTGGAGTCACATTTTATTTATTTCATTTACTAGCAAAAAGATGACAGGAAATACAAGAGTTTAGAAACAAGCATAGTCAAAATGTTTGAAGCCCTTTCAATTTTATAGTTTACATCAAAACTTACACTAATCTAAATCAGGTGATAAAATAAACCAGCGGGGAAAATAAATACTAATATAAGTTCAATTCTGTTTATTCTGTCACAGCCAAATTGGAAAAATGGCATTTGCTGTTGTAAAGCAGTTTCATAAATCAATTATTTTTTTTAATATAAAAAAATACACTGATGAAAAAATTTATCAAACCAAATTTCTAATTGCCCCTGCCTCTGAACTACGGGGCTAAAAGTTTATTTTCTTTTCCTTAAGTTTTGTTGATGCATCCAGGCAAATTAGAAAATGATATCCAGTGACTGAATATGTGACAGATATGAACATATGAAATCTGTCTGCTGCTACATTAGTAATGTTAACATATCCAAAGAGGATCCCTGTATATGAACTATACATTCGTTTATCAGTTACTTAAATAAAAGGCTGATCATGAACTAGAAACTAGACGAGAAAAAATGTGTAAATCCAAATGTGGATGTAAATAACAACAAAGAAATAATTCACAGCTATCAACCTGGCACATCGACTTCATGTGTGGCTGACGTCTGTGAACGTGAAAAGACTTGTGTAAAGGAGGAATACTTATCCATAGTCAGTGTGGTCTAGACGAGTCTATAAACTTCATCAAATAGTTTAGTAATCGTGAAGCAACACTTGAATTTCCAGAATTTCCACAGAAGGACCAACAGTGTCTCAGCAGTTTGGTCGAGTTACCCTAAACATGTGTTTAATTGTGTGTGTAGATGCATATTTAGCATTTCCCTGCTGTGAATTCATTTTTTTCCTTTTGAAACACTCTGTTCTGAAGTGCTGAGTGTTTTAACAAAGGAGGAAAGTAAAGAAGTAATGAGTTTTATCTTATAGTGGTATGTATACTTAATAATTTATTAATTTATGTAATTTTTCTTCATTATGGTGAACACACACTTTACAGGACATGGTGCTGGTCAAAGCTGAAAAATATTAAAGAACTGAAGTGAAGTTTACTCACAGTTCCCAGAATCAGCAGCGCGCTGATCAGACAGAGGTCAAAACCCAAATGAAAACCCGAAGCCATCTCTTCAAAGACAATGAACAAGATGCATTTACTAACATTAGCGACTGCAAACATGAAGAAGAGAGGAGAATTTAAGATGAAACAATATGAAAACTGATGTAAATTTAAATGATACCTGTGCTGCAGCGAGGATGAACAAAAAGCCTGTCAGAAAGTGATCGTCGACCTTTATATAGCATGTCAGATTACATGGGTGAGTCCCTCCTGAAACGAGGAAACAAATGCAAAATATTTGTGACTTTAAAAGCAGCTGAACATTGCTCTTGTTCAGGAAGAGCTCGGGAAACAAGCACCTGTTTTTATAAAATCTCGGAATAAAAAGCACGAATGTCGGATTATTGATGCTTATTCATTTGAAACAAGCTTTACGTTATGTTGGTATTAAATATAAAAAAGGAGTTTATTGTTGTGCATTTGTCTAAGATTGACATTACAGTTCTTGATCTCTTGTTGGAAACTGATGTAGGCTGTCCAGATATGTGAACGGGGATCGCAGCCGGTGTTTAATCCCTCCACGTCCACTTTTACGTGGACGATGCAAACGGGCTGCAGGAACCTTTTTAGTTCATTGAAAAAGACCAAAGATTCAGAATACTTTGGATCTAAACGCAGATTATGTTATTAGAAAACCTCATTAGGTCAGTAATTCCTTCAAAATATATTTTCATTTCAGATTAGCTGCATGTAAACTTTTTTGAGATGAGCTCGTTGGGAGGTGGACTTTGATGGCTGATTTGGTGTGAATCATCCTGGATGCAAATAAAACAGACCATATTTCCCATCAGCTCCGCTTACTTTCAGTGAAGCTAAAACATTGGTTAACTTTGAACAAACACCTCCGATATTATTAAGTTCATCCTGTTATCCCTTTATCACCCAAATCACGTATAAATCTCATGACAGAAACAAACGTGACAGCGTGGTGTACTGTATGTGTTTATTGTTACCTGAAATGAGTTTACCTGGCTCTTTATATTGTTTTATATCCTGTTAACTGGATAACTTGTCTGGCAGTTAAATGGTAGTAAAACAGCTCTGGTTAAAATTTAATAACAAACCTGCAGATATAAATTAAACTGCTTGATTGTTTTGAAAATGTACTTGTGGAAATATTAAGCTTCTGTTGGAGTTGGTAATATAAAGAGGCGAGGCGGACTGATTTCTGAAAGTATCTTCCAGCGGTGATGTCATCGAGGCTTGACATCCTGGTGGAAGTGACGACATCAGAGGGGAAGTGATGTCGTGATAAGAGATGTGTAGCAAACGGCGGGGATCTTCACAGAGTTTTACCACAAACGAAAGGGTTCTTCGAAGCGCATTGGTGGTCGTTGAGAGAACCTAGAGTTAAAAATGAAAATTGAGTATTATTTATTACTGGAATAATTGATTTTGATGATGATTGATTTTCATGATTTTTTTTCAGGATTGATTGATTCATTGTCTGTTTTATATAAATTTACACTTAAGAAGCAGCTGCTTCAAATGTTTCTCAGTCACATGGATGAAGAACAAAATTCATTAATGTTGCAGCTTCTATCATAGATAACTTTTACTTCTTCAGTACTGAGAATTGATTGAGCAACAGCTGATCAAAGTATACCATTGAAGTTTATCTCCATGCAGTCCTCTGAGTCCTTATTGTTGTTAGGCTGCCCGGTGCCCCACTCCTTAACCTCAAACTTGGTACCATCAGTCCACAGCCACAAACCTTCCTGAAAGATCAACACAAGGTCGATTAAGTCCGGTCACAAAAACAATATTTTGACCTGCAGAGACATCAAACCATCCAACCGTCACTTTTGCTGGTGTAGCTACCAAATTTAAAATAGTTTGCTGTAAGATCGCTCACCTTTACCGTGTCGTGGCCTCCAACCCAGGCTCGTTTATTTTCGTCCGTCGCTCTTTGAATGGTCAGTTTGATGTTGTCGTACGCGGCTTTGTCTGGGATCGAGGCCAGATTCCCGCCTTCCTCAATGCAGGCACGCTAAGACAAAGAAAGATTAAGAAAGTGTCAGTGAGAGATGAAATGAGGAAGAAGAAGTGAGAGTTTGGTTTCTTGTGTTAAATGATTGACAGTTGGCAGTTCTAAGTGTTTTTCCATGAAGTACCTCTGCGTCGGCCCAGTCCTTTTCTACAGGGTTGTAAACATAACAGCGATTACCAAACTGAGACCAACCATTAGGGCAGTACTTACAGGTCTCTCTGGTCTTACAGCAGCTGTCTGTGGAGGATATGAAGGATAACAGACAGCAGAGCAGAGCCACATTCCTCAAGTTTGTCTGTGATCGTGACCGATTTCAAACCTCAAAGAAAACCTTCAGCCTCTCTTTTTACAGCGCTCACACGTCTGATTATCGATCCCTGTTATCACTCCTCCCATGGCATCCTGATCAAACTACACTATAAAAACTGAAGAGCAACGTCCACAGTTCAGAAACATCATAAATTTTAACTGAATATTCCCTCTTTCTGTGACCATTTCCCTTTTGAGCTGACAGTGGAGGGATATTTGAGGGTTTGTTGGCAGTTTACTTACTGAAATTACTAAAGCTTTTAAGTTATTTGGCTTAATGTGTCCCTTTTTTCTCCTCCTACAGCAGGAAGTGTTCGTCTCGCAGCTGTTATGGATGAGTGACCACGATCTTTCTCAATGTCATGTGAGTATTATGTTAAGATCTGCTTTTAAATGTCCAAATCGGTACTTCAGGAGGCTTAAACTGTCCATTTAAAGTTTCCAGTAAACACAGAATCTAAGTCAAAATGAATCCATCACAAAAAATAGTAAAAGTGAGCAAAGTAGAGGCAACTGGTTTAATTTCTCTTTGCTGTCATCTGCTGATGAGATGAGGCATCTGCTGCAGATTCACAGACAACGAGAGCTTTTCAGTAAAGATTTCAGTAAAAATACCTTTCTGTGCCTCCAGGTTACTGATATGAGGGGAGAAGTTCACAAATGTCTTCAAACAGTATTCAGGTCCCTGCACTGAAACAGACTAACCTTTAACTGAATAAATGCCTCTTTTATAAACCAACAAAGCTGTCTTATAACAGCAGGAGAGCAGCAATCTTACAAAAGTCATTTTAAAACTTATATTAAAGCTTATATTCAGATAATTTCAGCAGCAAGCACAAAGTTATGTACGAACCTGAGTCAGTGTTCGCCTGTAAACACAAAGAAAGCATCATTAACACTGAACTCAACTTTATACTCGAGCTTTAACATATTTTATTCACTCCTTTAAATTGTCTGTCTGAAGACAAATGAAAATCATATGAAAATGATGCTGAAAACATGAGACGTGTTCCAGTGTTCAAAGTTGAGTTGATCTTTTTAAAATAAATATCTTAGTGTGCACATCACTTACATTCGCTCCAGTCCAGAGTCTGCTGGTCAAACAGAGGAGAACAATGAACTGAAGACTTGATGCCATCTGTGAAAAGACTTAATATTAATGAAGAAATGCACTATAGATAGCAGGTAGCAGAGTGTGTTTGAGAGGAAAACCCAGAGTTTATATACCTGCTCTGTCCGCTGCAACTCACCTGCAATGTGTCTCTCTCTGATCGGAGGACGGTGTTTGGATATTATAATGAAGAACTAAGAAAATCCAAAATGCTCTTCAGACAGTGTTAGAAAATATGAACTCCTTTTTTCTGTTTGCTCATTGTGTTTTTGTACGAGCATCAGTTCAGGAATTGTTTTACTCATTAATGGAAGTGTGATATTAATTCTCAATAGTCTCAATAATAGTGTGAAAATACAACAACTTTTAATGATCATTTCAGTGACATTATTTTTAAAGTCCGTTCAGATCTTTCTCAAATTTAAAGATCAGATTTAAATGACGTTATTTTGTTCTGTACTGGATCTTCTTCAGATCAAACTACAAACACTGTTTATTCGTCTGATATGTATTTAACTATTCGCTGTCATAGATATTTTATATGTTTCTGTGAATTATTTGGTTACTTCCGGTTAAATTTCTCCCTTGAGCAAACCTCTCGTGTGTGTTTAACTGAGATGATTCTGTTTGATCTGAAACATCCTGGTTGAAAATGTTGGGAGGATCATCATGAGTAAAGAGACCAGCAGCATTTTGATACCAAACGTCATTAGAAGATTAGTTTTACCCTGAATGAACCAAAAGGCTCAGACACACCTGTTTTGGTCTCCTGATTTCCAACTTAATGCTGCAGCGTACAATGATATTTCAGACACCGATGTTCAATCAGCTTTGTATGAAAAGAATGTGTTTGTTTCTCTCATGGTTCAGTATGACGACGATCACCCAGTTGCTTTATGTTGGGAAAAATAACTGAAGAAACCTTTCGAACGAGAGGTGAAAACCTTCAAGAAACTCAGGCATGTCCAGCTGATTTTCTTCTAACTTAGAGAATCTTCACAGAAGTTTTGAGAAATACACTTTCTTTCCAAGAAAAATCTAAATCTAAATCTAAAAACTTCTGCTAACAGCACCGATCCTGCCCTTGGCTTTATGGATTTTATCATTTTAGCTTTTATGTCTGCAGAGGGAGCTGTGTGATGTCTGATAAATGTCTTCGAGTGAGACGGAAGTGATGAAAATGAAAAAGATTTCATCTGTCGTTCTGGCATCTATTTACACTTCTTTGAAAAACTGTCCATCATGACGGTGTTAGAGGAGTTT
The DNA here is from genome assembly GCA_023238725.1 of Scortum barcoo. NCBI lineage: Eukaryota > Metazoa > Chordata > Actinopteri > Centrarchiformes > Terapontidae > Scortum > Scortum barcoo. The sequence continues at coordinate 26,731,455 of CM041549.1, forward strand.
CTCTTATAAACTGACGTCTTTGTTGACTGTATTTACTAAACACTGCTTAAAAAATTGAACCTTTTGTTCAATGTGATGATTTATTTCATCAGAGGGGGGGCTGCAACTTCCAGAGCTGATTCACGCAGAGAAAGAAAGTGCAGATGTTTCCTTTCCCGAGACGACGTGAGACAGTCCTCCTTTTCTCTGACTGCCTGATCATCTAACCAAGGTATGTGAATTTATGATTGAAGATTCAAGGTTTTTATTTTAAGTATGTTGTATTGAGTAGTCACTGGCAATAAACGTCTAGAGTCACAGGCTCCATAAAAAAGCTTGAAAATATGTAGAAAGATAAACCACAAAAGCGAAAACAAGAATAAACTAAGAATAAGAAATAAACTAAAATGTAGACCTAAAATACGAATTATACAACCAGAATAAAATATATAACTAAAGAAAATATACAATAAAATACAGATATTACTGTTAGCGGTATGTGTGCAAAATTTAACAAGGTACAAAATAGTGCTGAAATGGTGCAATTAAGAGGAGTTTAACAAATAATGAATATACGTCAGCTGTTTTTAATGCACATTGATGGAAGAAAAATCATTATTATTAGAGAATATATCACGTTCACATCAGGGGAAATATTTAATACATTTTCCTCCCTCATCTGCTCTTCTTTTACACAAATATTTATTTTGCCCACATCACACATTCATCTGTGTGTCTGCCCAGTGTTAATATCTAAAATCTTCTGTTTATGTAAAACTTGTGTGTTCAGTACAGAAGCTGCTCTTTGGCTGATAAAAGTACAGACATACAAAAAAAAGTAGGTTATCAGTTTTATTCATATCCTCACAGGCATTAAAGAGCCTGTCAGATAACGATTAAAGAACAATAAAAGAGAAGGAAAAGATAAGTATTATTTACATGAGCTGGGATCAGACTTCACTACAGTCGCCACCTTGTACAACTTAAAGTTTGATTTTATCACTGTGTCAATAATGCTGTTCTATGAGCCATAAATGTTATTAAAAATGCACATATGTTCATGTAGATGCTTATTATATTATATGTTGTGTGTCTGGTAAGTAAGAGTCTTTGAACTTTTAGATGTTTCTCTCTTAACTGTGTTTGCACATTTAAAAAAACACCCACATCATAAATTGTAATGATATAATCGTGGTACTTTTTACTATTTTTAAATGTGATGTCAAATTCAGCACAGTATAAAGAGGATACACCAAAAAAAATTGATGACCTGCTGTGACTCTTCTGACTGTCACAATAAGAGTTTGAACTTAATGCTCATCTCATAATCGCAGAGTAAGAATATTTAAACCAAAATTTTCTTGTCTGCTGTGATAGCATCAGATGTTTTTGTGCATATTTACATAATTGATCCATTGTAAATCCACCAATAATACCTGAAAATACTTATTTTTTGTAAAGGTGAGCTCATCACACTGCAGGTTTATTTCACCAACAGAAAGCAGGGTGGAAAATCTGTTTTCTCTGTTCTTGTTAAACTGGATCACTTGTCTGAGCAGTTAAAAGGTCGTCAATCAACTCTGGTTCAAGATCACTTAGAATCCAATAATTGCAAACAATAGATGGAGATATAAACAATCAATGGAGAAATAAAATAAACTGATCAAACATGTTGAAATATTAAACTTCTGTATGAGATATAAAAAGATGAGACAGATTGTTGATTTATCTGTTTATTGATTTGTTTAAAATCAACGTGTGACGTCATCGAGGCTTGACTTCTTGGTGGAAGTGACATCATCAGCAGGGGTGTGACGTCATCACGCGGCAGAGATCCTCCCAGGTTTAAGCCACAGACGAAAGACTTCTTGTTGAGGCAGTTTGCGTCGTTGGCAAAACCTAATTTAAAAGACAAACAGAGAAACGATTACGGCTGGGATTATCTGGGATAATCTATATCAAATGATATAGATTAATCTCACATTGATCTTTGATCTGCATGATGTCAGAAGTGAAAGAAATCAAACAGACATATTTGAGTGATTTGTGTTTAATCTTATTACTTATTGGTGATCTAGTCGATTAAATTTTTACAATTACTTAAACAGTTTGAGCTCTGTAAACAACACCAAATCTCTAAAAATGTTTGACAAGCTTTTACTAAATCAGGTGTTTGAATAAGAAAACAACAACTTGTGTTCCAGGTGATATCGGTGACAGTAGATATTAAACTTTATAATCACTGTGTACCGAGGTAGTTCATCTCCAAGCAGTGCTCCTCTCCGTTGGTGTTGTTGGGCTGCTGGTATCGCCACATGTCGAAGTCGAACTTGGTGCCGTCACTCCACAGCCAGACGCCCTCCTGAAAGAAAGTTTTTAACGGTCACTACCTCCTCTTGAAACAGTGGTTTGATGATACCAAATTAAAAAATCTACCCAGCATCACATCCTGTTAAATCTGGTCCCCTTTGTTGCATCGTAGCCTCCGAGCCAAGCCGGCCTGTCCTCGTTGGTCACCCTGCGGATGATACTCTTGATGAAGCCGTACGAGCCTCTGAACGTGGACGGGATCGAGGCCAGATTCCCACCGAGGCTGATGCAGGTATGCTGACGAGGAAGACGAAGCGTGAGGTGAGCAAAGATTAAAGGAGTTCGAAAATGTTACCGAGAGACGGGACAGAGAAGTGACTGTTGTAAAGCAAATATCGTAAACGGTTCTAACCTCCGCGTCAGCCCAGGCCTTTTCGCCGTGATGGTACAGGAAACAGTAGCAGTAAAACTTTGTCCAACCATCAGGGCAGGGCTTACAGATCGTCGGGTCTGCAACGCGACCATCAGAACAACAACACAAAGGTTGATTAATCTTATATTCAAATAACCTAAGCAGCAGTCACAAAGTTATGATGGACTCAGAGAGGTACTAACCTATGACACAGAACGCCTGTAAACACAAAGAAAGCATCATTAACACTGAACTCAACTTTATACTCGAGCTTTAACATATTTTATTCACTCCTTTAAATTGTCTTTATGAAGACAAAATATGAAAATGATGCTGAAAACATGAGACGTGTTCCAGTGTTCAAAGTTGAGTTGATCTTTTTAAAATAAATATCTTAGTGTGCACATCACTTACATTCGCTCCAGTCCAGAGTCTGCTGGTCAAACAGAGGAGAACAATGAACTGAAGACTTGATGCCATCTGTGAAAAGACTTAATATTAATGAAGAAATGCACTACAGATGAGTATGTGCACTGTCTAAATGTGAACTTATATGACAAAACTCAGCAACTTAACTTGTCACAGCAATGGTGATTGGTGATAAAGGAAGATCAGACGAAGCAAAAAAAAATTGCAGGTTTTACAGAAACATGTCGTGTAAAGAACCAAATGTGAAAAAGTGGATTTTCCCTTGAAGTGCAGACTGAATGTAACAATGAACGGCTCAAACATCTGTCCTGTGGATGTGAATGAAAAGAGCTGCTGCTATGGTGAAAGGTGAGAGCTGTACCTTGCGGTGATGCTCAGGTGAGGTTTGTACTCGCAGCAGGTAGCAGAGTGTGTTTGAGAGGAAAACCCAGAGTTTATATACCTGCTCTGTCCGCTGCAACTCACCTGCAATGTGTCTCTCTCTGATCGGAGGACGGTGTTTGGATATTGAAATTAATGTGGCTGCGAATGCAAAACTAATTTAAATTAAAAGGAATTAATTACTGACTCCTCCAGGCTCCTGAATTCATCTGATTATGACTGTAAAGCTCCAACAGCTCCTCTTCTTCTGACTTTTTCTCTGGTTGGTTCAGTATTTGATGGATTTTTGGGGGAGTGACAAAAGCCTTTCAGGTAAACACAATCTTTTCATACAAAGTTGATTTAAATAGCAATGATGTTCCTGTGTTTAATTATCCAAAAGTGTCAAAAACCAAAAACATTGTTTTTACCTCTCACAGATCATGGTTCAGTGAGGATAATTGACTCATTTTTCATTAAAAAATCCATATTTAATGACATTGATTGTTGTTTTTTTTTTTTTTTATTTTACATTTTAATGTTGTTTCTTTTTTTGGAGTGGTGTCGATAAATCAACAGGGGACACCTCTTGTTTCATTTTTCAGGTGTGTGTGTGAGAGAGAGAGAGAGAGAGAGAGAGAGAGAGATTGGGTAAAATATGTCTCCTGGTTGCAAAGACAGACAGTATTTGACACTTGTGCCCCATTTAACCTCCACTTTGACCTGAACAGTATCTGTAATATAAACATGCAGGGGGGGGGGATGCAAATATGTGGAAGAAGCATTTTATTTTATATGTTGATAATAAGGTATAAGTTTTATACCAAAAATACTTTAAACTATTTTTTTTCTTTAGATTTTTAAACTTTAAAATGGGTCAAACTGACCTGCAAAATAACAGGACGGTTAGGTTGGAAATCAGGAGACCAAAAGTACACAAAGTGTGTAAACAGGTGTGTCTGAGCCTTTTGGTTCATTCAGGGTAAAACTAATCTTCTAATGACGTTTGGTATCAAAATGCTGCTGGTCTCTTTACTCATGATGATCCTCCCAACATTTTCAACCAGGATGTTTCAGATCAAACAGAATCATCTCAGTTAAACACACACGAGAGGTTTGCTCGAGGGAGAAATTTAATTGGAGGTAACAAAACAATTCACAAAAACATATAAAATATCTATGACAGCGAATAGTTAAATACATATCAGACGGATAAACAGTGTTTGTAGTTTGATCTGAAGAAGAGTACAGAACAAAATAATGTAAATCTGAGAAAATCTGAATGGACTTTAAAAATAATGTCACTGAAATGATCATTAAAAGTTGTTGTATTTTCACACTATTATTGAGACTATTGAGAATTAATATCACACTTGTATTTTCACACCCAGCTGTGTTTAACCAACATAAGCTATTGGGAATTAATATCACACTTCCATTAATGAGTAAAACAATTCCTGAACTGATGCTCGGACAAAAACACAATGAGCAAACAGAAAAGAGTCTGTCTGAAGAGCATTTTGTATTTTCTCAGTTCTTCATTATAATATCCAAACATCGTCCTCCGATCAGAGAGAGACAAACCAAACAGTTCACCTAAACATATAAAATATCTGACAGCGGATAGTTAAACACACATCAGATGGTTAAATTATGTCTGATCCAGTACAGAACAAAATAATGTCATTTAAATTTGATCTTTAAATCTGAGAAAGATCTGAATGTGGGCTCGACTGTGCTTCAGCCATCAGCACGTCCACTCTTCTTTATTGTTGTTTCTTCACAAACTTATTCAAATTGTTCATCTTTTTATTATTTATTATTTTATTATCCTGTTATTCCCGAACCTGACGGCAGATCTGCAAACACCGAGCTCTGAGCTTTATAAAGCCATGTCCAAATGTTTTCCATCCATCCATCCATTTTCATCCGCTTGGTCCGGGACCGGGTCGCGGAGGCAGCAGTCTGAGCAGAGATGCCCAGACTTCCCTCACCCCAGACACTTCCTCCAGCTCTTCCGGGGGGACTTCCATCCCGAGGCGTTCCCAGGCCAGCTGAGAGACATAGTCTCTCCAGCGTGTCCTGGGTCTTCCACGGGGCCTCTTCTCCCGGTGGGACACGCCTGGAACACCTCCTCCCTCCCTAGGGAGGCGTCCAGGGGGCATCCGAAATAGATGCCCAAGCCACCTCAGCTGACTCCTCTCGATGCGAAGGAGCAGCGGCTCTACTCTCGAGCTCCTCCCGAGTGACTGAGCTTCTCACCCTATCTCTAAGGGAGCGCCCAGCCACCCTGCGGAGGAAACTCATTTTCGGCCGCTTGTATCCGCATGATCTTGTCCTTTCGGTCATTACCCAAAGTTCATGACCATAGGTGAGGGTGGGAACGTAGATTGACCGGTAAATCGAGAGCTTAGCGCCTTTCGACTCAGCTCCTTCTTCACCACGACGGTCCGGTACACCGTACACCGACCGCATAACTGCGGACGCTGCACCAATCCGCCTGTCAATCTCACGCTCCATCTTTCCCTCACTCGTGAACAAGACCCCGAGATACTTGAACTCCTCCACTTGAGGCAGGACCTCTCCACCCACCCGGAGAGGGCACGCCACCCTTTTCCGGTCGAGAACCATGGCCTCGGATTTGGAGGTGCTGATTTCTCATCCCAGCCGCTTCACACTCGGCTGCAAACCGCCTCCAGCACATGCTGAAGGTCCTGGCTTGAAGAGGCCAACAGGACAACATCATCTGCAAAAAGCAGAGATGAAATCCTGTGGTTCCCAAACCGGACTCCCTCCGGCCCCTGGCTACGCCTAGAAATCCTGTCCATAAAGATTATGAACAGGACCGGTGACAAAGGGCAGCCCTGCCGGAGTCCAACATGTACTGGAAACAGGTCTGACTTACTGCCGGCAATGCGAAGCAAGAACCAAGCTCCTGCTCCGGTCGTACAGAGACCGAACAGCCCTTAGCAAAGGCCCCCGGACCCCATACTCATGCGGAGCACTCCCCACAGAATACAAATACCACGAGGGACACGGTCGAATGCCTTCTCCAGATCCACAAAGCACATGTGGACTGGTTGGGCAAACTCCCATAAACCCTCCAGCACCCTGTGGAGGGTATAGAGCTGGTCCACTGTTCCACGACCAGGACGAAAACCGCATTGTTCCTCCTGAATCCAAGGGTCGACTATAGGCCGAATTCTCCTCTCCAGTACCCTGGCGTAGACCTTCTTCCGGGGAGGCTGAGAAGTGTGATCCCTCTGTAGTTGGAACACACTCTCCGGTCCCCCTTTTTAAAAAAAGAGGACCACCACCCCAGTTTGCCACTCCAGAGGTACTGTCCCCAACCTCCATGCAATGTAATGTTGCAGAGGCGTGTCAGCCAAGACAGCCCCACAACATCCAGAGACTTGAGGTACTCAGGGCGGATCTCATCCACCCCCGGCGCCTTGCCACCAAGGAGCTTACGAAACTACCTCAGTGACTTCGGCTCTGGGTGATGGACGAGTCCACCTCAGAGTCCCCAGCCCCTGCTTCCTCACTGGAAGGCAAGTCGGTGGGATTGAGGAGATCCTCGAAGTATTTCTTCCACCGTCCGACAATGTCCTCAGTTGAGGTCAACAGCTCCCCACCCCACTGCACTGTAAACAGTGTGTTGGCAGAGTACTGCTTCCCCCTTCTGAGGCGCCGGACGGTTTTTGCCAGAATCTCTTCTGAGGCCGACCGATAGTCCTCCTCCATTGCCTCACCGAACTCCTCCCAGACCCGAGTTTTTGCCTCCAGGACCGCCCGGGCTGCGGCTTGCTTGGCCTGCCGGTACCTGTCAACTGCGTCAGGAGTCCCACAGGCCAACATGGTCCGATAGGACTCCTTCTTCAGCCTGACGGCATCCCTTACTTCCGGTGTCCACCACCGGGTTCGGGGATTGCCACCACGACAGGCACCAGAGACCTTGCGTCCACAACTTCGAACTGCTGCCGCGTCGACAATGGAGGCAGAGAACATGGTCCACTCGGACTCAATGTCCCCAGCCTCCCTCGGAATCTGTGAGAAGCTCTTCCGGAGGTGGGAGTTGAAGACCTCCCTGACAGAGGGCTCGGCCAGACGTTCCCAACAGACCCTCACAATACGTTTGGGTCTGCCAGGTCTGTCCAACTTCCTCCTCTGCCAGCGGATCCAACTCACCACCAGGTGGTGATCGGTTGACAGCTCAGCCCCTCTCTTTACACCCGAAGAGTGTCCAAGACGTACGGCCGGAGATCAGATCAGATGAAACGACAACAACAAAGTCGATCATCGACCTCCGGCCTAGGGTGTCCTGGTGCCACGTGCACTGATGGACACCCTTATGCTTGAACATGCTGTAAATGGTGTTCGTTATGGACAAACTGTGACTAGCACAGAAGTCCAATAACAGAACACCGCTCGGGTTCAGATCGGGGAGGCCGTTCCTCCCGATCACGCCCCTCCAGGTATCACTGTCGCTACCCTTACCACATGAGCGTTGAAGTCCCCCAGTAGAACAATGGAGTCCCCAGCCGGAGCACTATCAAGTACACCCTCCCAGGGACTCCAAGAAGGCCGGGTACTCTGTACTGCTGTTCGGCCCGTAGGCACAAGGCACAAACAACAGCAAGAGACCTATCCCCAACCCGAAGGCGCAGGGAAGCGACCCTCTCGTTCACCGGGGTGAACTCCAACACGTGGCGGCTGAGCTGGGGGAGCTATAAGCAAGCCCACACCAGCTCGCCGCCAGCCGCTCACCCTGGGCAACTCCAGAGTAGTGGAGGGTCCAGCCCCTCTCAAGGAGCTGGGCTGGGTTCCAGAGCCCAAGCCCTATGCTGTGCGTGGAGGTGAGCCCGACTATCTCTAGCCGGTACCTCTCAACCTCCCGCACGAGCTCAGGCTCCTTCCTTCCCCCCAGTGAGGTGACATTCCATGTCCCTATTGCCAGAGTTTTGGTCCAGGGATTGGGTCGTCGAGGCCCCCTGCCACGACTGCTACTGCTACCCAAACCACATTGCACCGGCCCCTCATGGACCTTCCTGCGGGTGGTGAGCCTACTGGAAGGCGGGTGGGCCCACGTCGCCATTTCGGGCTGAGCCCGGCCGGGTCCCGTGGGCAAAGACCCGGCCACCAGGCGCTCGCCTGCGAGCCCCAACCCCAGGCCTGGCTCCAGGGTGGGGCCCCGTGTAACGCCAATCCGGGCGACGTAACGGTCCTTGATATTCTTCTCTTTCATGATGGGCTTGTGAACCGCTCTTAGTCTGGCAAAGTTGGCCGTCACCTAGGACCTGTTTGCCATGGGAGACCCTACCAGGGGCGTAATGCCCCCGACAACATAGCTCCTAGGATCATTTGGGCACACAAACCCCTCCACCACAGTAAGGTGGCGGTTCAAGGAGGGGTCCAAATGTTTTCTTAAAATCAAATTAAATAAAAATCATTCACCAAATTATCAGACTGATGAACTATTAATAATCAGACTGAACTTTTTTAACGTTGAAAACTTGTCAAAGGACTGTTTGAGCTTGTGGACGATGGAGAGAGCTTCATCAGCCGTCGTAGGATGGTTTGGAAATGGTGCTAAAAATACTAATCTAAAATATGATCCAGGACTTAAGCGCTTAAGGGTGATCAGTAAAAAAATCATTTGTAAAGATAAGCGATGGTTTCTCATCTTCCAGTGTTTGTCAGAAGCCGAGCAGCTGAAGGCCTCAGATTGTTTGTTGGCTTCAAACTCTGAATACAGTGAATAACAGTAATCTGAGCGGCTCTTTGCCTCCGGGGGTGTTTTGACAATCACGTCTCGTCTCTGTGGATACGTCCTGTTGTTGAACCTGTTTTTTAACTTCCTCGTCTGTCTTCCTTACTGTAAGTCTTCGTTAGTGGTTCTTCCACATGCTTTACCACACTGTGAGGTTTAACTGGTGTGTTTTTAACTGCATCATCTCTGCAGACTCTGTTTTTATGTAATATTTTAATGGCACCGGCTGAATGATAAGAGCTGGATGAGCCGAATTAAGAGACTCCACCGAGTAGTTATGAGCCTTGATTTGGATGTTTGTAGTCGCCTTTTCCACCTGACAATTATTAAATAAAATCATATTTATTTGTAAAACATTTTAATGGGCTTTACAGGACAGCAACATGTCTGTATACAAGTTCGTGACAATATCTCTAATAATTGTTGAGATATTTCATTGTGATGGACAGTGACACACCCCTTTACCTAGCATGGCTTAAAAAAAGAGATGGGATTAAAAATACAATTTATATGATTGTTAGCTGCAAAAAAGCAACGACCGATTGTGATTTCAGTGTGTAAAAGAGACTCAGAGACACGTCGCCATAACTCAGAAAGTAAAATACACAAATAAATGATCTGATAAATGAAGCGGTGAGCAGTGAAAGCTTACCACAAAAGAGCTACCTGCTTTTTGTCTTTGCTACCAAAACCATTAAAAAAGTGAGTGTGTTAAATCAATTGCTACTTAAATCACTTGATACTACTCACTAAAACCCAAAAAGATTCATTGAGACTCTCCGTGTTGGTCTAACTTTCACTGTGAATGAATGAACAAACAGCTGTGCTACACGAATCACAACAAAGGTGATCCAGGAAGTCAGAAGAAAAAATTCCAACTGGACTTTGGAGTTTTATTGTCAGCAAACAACAGTTGTGTTTGCATTCAGAGTTACTCACCAAAACTTACTGGATGTGCACAGCTGCTGTACAAAGACTCCTTTATGGACAGTAATTTACACATTTACACAAATATGTGAGTTTCCTCCTATCAGTTCCACAGAAGTCTCTTTTTCCTTCTGGTAATCTTTGACCATAAAGTGATTTATCACCTTTATCACGTTCTGCTGTGCCCAGTAAATCACACACTCGGGTTTGAACTGATTGTGAAATGCGTTGGAGGGGAGCCAGCCGACTCCGTGACCCTCCAGAATAAATACGGGAGTATCAGCTCCGACCAGCATCAGTCCCTCTGCCAACATCATGCTCTGCTTCGGGGTCAGCGGCACTCTGGGTGAGTTCGACTGATGGATTTATTTACAATCATCACTTTGTGTGATGTCTTCTTTGGACACGGATTAGATCAAGTTTTTGCTTTCTTTCTTCTGAGGCTGCAGAATCAGGAGCATCTTTTTAAATCACTTTTCAAAACGTATCTTAGCTTTTTATTAATGCGACTATACCTGCCTTGAATGTTTCATTACTACTTACACGGTGGTTAGATCAGTCATTTAATCAGGTTTTATTACCTCCATGCCATCCTGAAACCACCTTTATAACTTAAATTATAACTATAAAAAAAAGATCTGTCTATAAAGTTCATGGTTATTATTATTATTAGTAGTATCTTTTTATTGTCATTAGAATTATAAAATGCAAATGTTCAAATGATGACAATAAAAACTTGGTTTTGAGTTGATTAGGATTATATAAAAATAAGAAAAAAGTTAATTTATTGCTCTCATGTTTGTCTAAAACACAGTTTGACACTGATGTGTATTTTTCAGTGCTGGCAGCGACGTGTTTGCTCCTGACAGCAGGTAATATCTTACAGTGCTTACACTCATGTTTTACCTGTTCAACACACTTAAGGTCATACTTTTTATTTTTCTTTTTTCTTTTTTTAGAAGTTTCCACAGAGCAAGCGGTCACCTGTGACGACCTCCAAAACGTTCACCGTCTGAGCTGCGGTAAGAAGAAAGTTTTATGTCCACAACCATCAGTACACTCAGGTTAAAATCAGCGCGGCCGGCGTAAATTAATGTGACTTCCTGTAACAGACAGCGGGGTGATCAGCGTGGAGACGGCTCTGTACGGACGTGCAGACACGGAGACCTGCAGCCAAGGAAAGCCTCCACAGCAGCTGTCCAACATCCAGTGCTCTCAGCAGGGCACCGTGGACGTCCTCAGGACAAGGTAACCCAGAAATTTATTCTGAATGAGGCCGCTTGACTCACCAATGGACAGTCTGCAGCTTATGGGAAATGACGTTAATTAAATGGTATATGGATGGATAGATGATAGATAGATAGATAGAGTTAAGTTGTGCTTTATTTTTGTTGCTGTGTCTTGTGTAGGTGTGATGGCAAGAAAGAGTGTGAAGTGAACACAAACGTCTTCCGGACCTCTGACCCCTGCCCTGGCATCTATAAATATCTGGATACCAAGTACACCTGCCTCCCAGCAAGTCAGTCACGTCTGCATGAAATGAATGAAAAAAGCTGACATTAGTTTGGTCCAGTTGAATTGCGGCAATCAGTGAATTTAAGCATTTTGAGGGGAATTTGGTGTCATGGTTTTTTAAAGTACGACATGGCGAGTTGTTCTTCTTTCAGGTTAGAGAGTCCTCACTGAATGGGTTTGTTTCTGTCTTTTTGTTCCCAGTGGAGACACTTTTTATACCAAACAAAACCAAATTTTACATGTATATTTTAGTTTTTAGTCTAAATTAAAGTGTGGAAAATGAACCCATTTTTATTTTGTAAAGTTGGCGAGTCTCGGTTGTCCAACAGCGAATCATCTCGACAGCCATGAAAGGTCGGAGAGTTAAAAATGGAGGAAGCCAGCGTAGCTTATTATCTGTGTGTCACTTTTGTTTAACTCTCCTCTGTTGGAGTATGGACTGATTTATAAAGGAGGAATAGTTTGCATCAATCGATGGTACAAATATGTCTCTTGACAAAAAAACTGTGGAAACATTGCCTTTGCGTTTGCTTGGATATAACTGAAGTACGATCTTAGGAAGAAGCAACCTGCACAGTTCAGAGGAAAGAGACGGAAACTTGGATTAGTATGAGCATGTTCCCGGTTGGCTAGCCTGTTAGCTCATAAACAACTTCAAACACCAAATATCTAATGAAGGCAGATGAACAGGCCTTTAACAATGACTTCTGTTCCTCTGACAGATCACCTGGTTTTATGCGAGCACTCCTTGACACGCATATTTTGTGGTAAAATCACCTATTTATATATAATTTTTTATGTATGGTGCATTAAATATGATTTTTAATTACATTTCAACACATTTCAGTACTTTACTCGCTCTTGAACTCCTCCTTTCAGATGACAATCAGGTTATTCAAGTGTATGGGGCCGATTATGGACGTCGTGATGGGACCACGTGTACTTACCAACGACCTTCAACTAACTTTCAAAACATAGACTGCTCAAACCCCACAAGCAAAGTGGCTGAAAGGTACCGGCTCTTTGTTGATTTGATTTTTCACGTTGAGTTTAACGCTGCAGGTAGTTACCATCATGTCCGTCTGCGTCCACAGCTGTAACGGGAAAAACAGCTGTATTATCAGAGCGAGCAACGCCGTCTTTGGAGACCCCTGCGTCGGCACTTACAAGTACCTGGAGGTGGCGTACACGTGTCAGTGTGAGTACCTCAAGCACCCAGTTTCACCCCACAGAGAGTAAACTGATGATGTGAGAAGGAAGATCTGTTGGAATATGGTAGCAAAGAAAAACGAAAAGAAAAGCTGCTCTGTGCGTTTCATAACAACGATGGTGAAATTAAATATTGATGAGATATTTACTGATTTCTGCTGCAGAGTCACTTCACAGATCTGTCTAACATGTTGTCTGTTTTATTGCAGATCCTGTTTGAACGGTAATCTCACAGTATTTTTTCTACTGATGTAATTAAGTCAAGTTGTAATATTAAAAATAAGTGATATAGATGCTGTAAATCGAAAAGAAAAACTTTGTACCTTTGTTTTTTCATGTATTTCTTCACTTCTGTAAAGCCTCTGTGTTTAAAGTTTGCAAATAAACTTTCCTTGCTGGCCTCTGTCTCACTAAGATGTTAAAATGTTGTAGTCAGAGTTCAGTAATGGACTTTGAACCATTCAGATCATCAAGTGCTCTGAAATCTGGGAACTTTAACTGGTTTCTTTGAGATCTAACAGAATTTTTATCCCTCCTCATATTCAATAAACTCAATAACCCCAAAATCTTTTGAAGCATTTAAACAGCTGGAGAAGTTTTGATTCTTCCTGTAATCCAAATTCATTCATCAGTCATTCATTTTTAAAGTATTTCCATCACAGCGAGTTGTTCTTCCTGGAGATTCTTTGATCTGGTCTTTTTATTTCCAAATTCAGCACTTTGATAACAAATCAAACCCACTTTTACTGATTTTCAAATCCGAGGATAATAAATATCAGATAATATGAACAATATAAGAATTGAAGGAAACATCAAAAAATCATTTAAAGTCTGACACTGTATTTTAAGTTTATTAACATTTTGTAAAACAGCAGCATTAAAATGATGCCGAATCAGCTGTTAGCAGCTCCTGTTTGCAGTGTACTCATTAATGTACAGTCAACTATCTCTGGATTACTCAAGAAAACTTAAAAACAGGAATATTTTCAGGCAAGTTCTGGAGATACTGTGAGCGTCTGTTTTTTCTGTGATTTCTGAATGTTACATGGACGTTTATTCGTGGTGGACATCTGAGATAATGATGCTCGGAAAGTGTAAGTCACATTGAATCTAAAAAAAACATCTTGATCTCCTCCATGAATTGTGTGTCAGCATGTTGGTGAGTCGCCAAACCGCAAAAACTAACTTCCTCTTCCTCTCCTCATCTCTCTCACCACTGACAACCTCTGTTTTAAAATAATTCTTTAAGGAGGCTGCTTCTTTCACACCAGGATCTTCAGCGTATGAAAATGGGATAAGTCTCTTTCAAATTATGTTTTGTTCTTGCAGCCGCATTTATACGTTTTTTTCACTCAAACGTATCTTATTTCTATCATTTCTTGTAACGCTACCTCAATATGCTTTAAGAACAGACATTACCGGGACCACTACAGAAAACTGCACATGAACATTTAATATATCTAATATACGAGTTTGGCCTTAAAACAGCACACTGATGTAAACACGGCCCATAAACCGGGTTTCTATAAACTTGTGTTTATTTTCAAACGTGTAGTGATTTTAGTGACTCAAGTGAGGACTTGACATTTATCAGACTTCGCACAGCTCCCCCTGTTGGTTGGAGAAGGTATTATACTTGTTTTACATGTGCAGAAATACCCCCCAGTACCTGGAAACACACCTCAAATTCCTCTGAAGTGCTAATTAACAAATAAGCTGATGATAAAATACGATGACCGTGGTAAAGTGTTAAACTTCAGCACGTTGGTGTCCGGTGATGGAAGCTGTGGGACTCGAATGGAGTTTTGTGCACATTGTCGACTTTAACAGTCACATAAAGGAAGAAAACTTCTATTTTTATTTTTTTGTCTCCTAAGAAAACTTTGTGGATTGATAATAATTTTGTGCTGCTTTATAACGAATGGATGTATTTTGTGTTTTGACCTCCTCAAAGTTTCTAAAAGTATCTCATCAGCATTTTCACATTTGTTTCTTTGTTTTTGTTCTGCAATGTTCTTTGTTACCCCATGGTGATTTGAGTTTCCTCTTTCAGTCCATATATATTATGAGTTGCAACATCCTGGATCTTCCATCTGTGACTTGTTTTGCATAAAGAGAAGCAGGTCAAACCCCCCCAACACGATAAATATCGGGCGTCTGTTTCAACCAATCACTTCAGCAGCATCTTCTTCATCTTCAGCAGCATCTTCTGACGCCATGCTCTGCTCCAGACTCTGCACAACACTGTGTGAGTACACAACTGATTATAAGTATGTGTGCTGATAGAAAATCAGCTAGCTTGAATCCTTCTTGTCGGAAAATTTTATATATTTAATGGGAGTGAATGGAAATAAGTGTTTAAAATGGCTAAATTTAGCCACACTTTGGTGTCAGAGTAAGTGAAAATACTTTTTTGCACTGTATTTTGACATGCAGTAATAATAACATCACAATTAATACAACATCCTGAATATATATATATATATTTTTATATGAACTTATCAGCTCAATTAAATGCATAAAAAGTTGGAACCACTTTGTAATAATTCTACAAATCTGCCGTTTGAAGGGTTTTATGCCTTGTGAGTAACAGCTTTATTCCTCGTTAATCAATAATAAATCATTTACTGTATTACTCTACATAATATGAATTTATAAATAAACTTCAATAAAATCAGCCTTTTGTTGCCAGGTTGTGATGGTTCCACAACCTGATTTATGAAGCCATGAAATGTGCAGTCAGATTATTAATTTGTGATTAAAGAAGGTCGACAGACATATATTTATATTTATGGTTCAACTTTCTGATAAGCCAACAGCAAATGTTAGTGAGTTATATGTCTTTATTAATGTTAATATTTTATTCATAAAGGGTTCTTACAATAAACCATGTTTGCAGTTGTAAATCTTAATAAGCAGATGCCACTCAGGATAAACGACGACAACCTTTAACCCAAAAGTTCTTCTGATGGTTTATAACTGGATTTACAAAGTGGATAATTCCAAATGTATTTTTATTTTTCAGTGCTGGCAGCAGCGTGTTTGCTGATGAGAGCAGGTAAATGGACTCGAACATGCTTTTTCATCATGTGCCTTTATTTGTGCTTCCGTCTCGATCCGTGTTTCTCGCACATCAATTGGACACACATGAACACACATCAGCATATTTTTACTTTAACTACAAATGAATTGTTTTTTCTCACATAATTGCATTCACTTTACTGCTCTTTGTCCTCAGTTGACTTTTTTTTATTAAAAAGCAGTTTGTTTTGATTTCCTCTTTTCACTTCTGTCATTCTTTTCACAGATTTTACTTCCTGCTCACTCTCTGCAGGATATTATGTTATTATCACAATATTATTGAGATTAGGTCTCTTAAACCGCCACAAATAAAAGAAATGAAGCGCAGCCTCAGTTCAGGCACAGCTTGTTCTGTAGTTTTCAGAGGAGTCGTCTTTTAAATCACTTGTCCAGTTATCTACTAAACTCTCAGCTTTCAGCTTCAATAACTGTTTACTGAATGAAGTAAAGATATTATGACTGACTATCTCGAGTTAACCAGCACAAAGAGCAGGCGATGGACCTACTGCAGCTCCACTTTTTTGCAAAATAATATCAAAATCATGACTGTGTTTTAATCTGCAACTAGCAAATCTTTGCTAATTATAAAACAAACTTTTTGTTTCAGGCTTTTCTGGAGCCCAAATGAGTGGTGTTTACGATATTATGCCGATGATCCCCAGGAAGAGAGTCACTACCTGCGATGGCCCCCGCAACATCCACCGCCTGACCTGTGGTACGATCCAACAACTACAAGTTCACACACACAAAGAGGTATTACATCTTTACTTTCTGACTCTGTGCGGATTCGTCCTCTGTGATGTGTAACAGATACTGGATTTATCACTGTGGAGGCAGCTTTTTATGGACGTGCAGACATGGAGACCTGCAGTGAAAACCAACTTATCCAACTCTTCACCAGGTCAGAGTGCTCTTACACAGGCGCTCTGAATGCCCTCAAGAAAAGGTAAAGCAGTTGTTTCAATCTATTGATCTATCTATCTGTTATTTTTAGTGGTCATCAAACTAATTACTCCTCCACTCGCACTGTTCTGAGTTTATTTAACCCTCATGTTGTGTTCATTTCATGTTAAACAATTTTGTGTTCCCGGTCAAAAATGACCGTTCCATTAAGACTCATCATAAAAACTATAATAATACATATTATTATCACTATTTGTTGTGTTAGATTTTTTTATCCACTTAAGTTCTTGAGAACATTACAAAGTTTTGAATTTCTATTTGTTATTCATGGCCTGTATGCCTCATTGATCTGAGCTTATACATCTTGAATTTGAGTTCTAAAAAACATAATTTCTGGATTATTTTGACTTTAAGAAATAATCAGATGAAACATAGAATACTGTTTATCACAGACTACTTTGGGTCAAAGTTACCAACAGAACATTTGTTTTGAAACCATTTCAAAATTTTTTAAACAGTCACATAAAGTAACACCTTTTGTGTTCCTGGTCAAAAGTGACCGGGAAGATTTTATTTGTGTACAAAGGAAATTATCCCAACACTACACTTAACAATTTTCACAATAATTCCAAGATCAATATTTTAATACATTAAAGAAAACTGTTATAATATGAGCACTATAAAATGGTTTAATACTTATAATCCTGCTAGAGGGTAGCTGTTTGTAAGAGATGCTTTTTCCCGGGGTTTTCCCTCTCGCGTTGTTTTGCCTCTGTGTTTCACATTTTGAGCAGTGTAAGCCTCGGTGTACAAGAGAAAGTTATAGATGAAGCTCATATGAGCAAACAGCAAGTTGTTGAGTGGTCTTTTTCAAAGAAGATGTTACCACAACAACTAACAAGAACCATGACATCACAATGTTCATCAGTCTATCAGTTTTTTTTCTGATAACAGAAAAAAACTGAAAACTGATATAAAATCAGGCTTCTAAACTTGGTGGAGTGGGTTAACTCAAACTTCAAGTGGTGTTTTTTCTCATGCACATGTTGGACAATATGTGCAGATTGTTGCATGCACCTTGCAAATATATGCATTGCATTTATGGCATGTTACGCTTGTTTTTCACATCAGTTATTTCTTGCTCTGGATTATATTCTGTCATCTTCAGCTTCTGACACTTCCTCCTCTAATCCATCCTCACTGCCAGTTTCCTGGCCTCTCTCCTCCTCACCAGTATGGTGATCAAATATATAATCAAGAGCCATCACTTACAGTATATCGGCCTGCCATGGTGCTGCCACATAATGAACTGTGAGCAAGGCCTCATAAAAGCATTAAATACCAAAACTACGAGAAAAGTTCAGTATTATTGAAACTACATTGCAGCTGTCTGTAAGAGCTGCCAACAGGTGTTGATCCCGTGGGAGAGAAACTCTACTGGGCAAAGGTTCACGTGTAGTGGTTGCCAGGGAACCCAAAGTGTGTGTGTGTGTGTGTGTGTGTGCATGTTCATCTGACAAATGAGGATGTACCTGAGCTCACTTTTATACTACATTAATTGTCGTCTCTCCCCCATTCATTTCTAATGACCGGTCATTTTTGACCGGGAACACCAAGAGTGTACAAAAGTTGAATAAAACACACAAATTTGTATTTAAATTAATACAATTTATTTTGTGTGTTGAAATCTCATCTTTTTGTGGACAAAGTCATTGAATCTAAGGTCAGTCTGATCAAATTAAGTACATTTTTCAGAGATAAAACTTTTAAATCGGTCAAATTTGACCGGAACACAACATGAGGGTTAAGTAATAATCTCAGAGATTTAGTTTGATCATTTCGATGTAAACATTGTGAGTAAATGGTACTGTGGCCGAACAAACAAAAAAAAAACAGCGAGGAGAAACCTGAGTTAGCATCCACGTTGCCTCGCCGTGGTGGAGATAGAAGAAAAAAGAACGGGGGAGACAGCTGTCTTTCTCTTGGCTAAAATGTAGAAAAATAAAAGCAGGCAAGCAATTGCCGCACAGGAATAATTAAAAGAAGATGTGATGTTGACAGAAATTATGGCTGCCTCTTTATCTCAATCCTGTCCCTTCGACTTATCGGGTCTATGTGTCGTGTGCTGCAGAGATTCTGAAGTCACTTCAATAAAATTAGTATTTTGTGATATACTAAAGCTATAAATATGCTTTTTATCTTCTCCCTGCAGGTGTGATGGAAAGAGGGTGTGTGAAACAGAAATGAAAGCCTTCCACTTCCCTGACCCCTGTTTTGGAACCCACAAATACCTGGACACCACCTTCACGTGCTCTTCATTTCTGTGTATAATTTAAAGTTCAACAAAGATTCAAATCAGTCTGATGAATGCAACGAGTCTAATGTGAGTTTTCTTTATCCCCACAGTCCACGCTGTAGCATGTGAGCATTCCTATATGCACCTGCAGTGTGGTAAGATCACGGTTTGTCAATCTTCATGCATCTTTGTATTTTCTGGTAATTTAAACTCCCATCTGAAGGCGTTACTGTTCCTCCTGTCTGTCAGAGCCTTGGAAGGTAATACATGTGCTCAGCGCTAATTACGGACGCCTTGATCGCAACACATGCTCTCACGGGCGACATTTCTTTGAGCTCAAAGACTGCTTGATGCCAACGAGCACAGTGGCTAAAAGGTACAGTCACCCTCTTTTTGTTAAGCAGGATGAACACTTTGTGCAATCATCTTCTCTCAGGCGACACCTTTTTTAAACCTGTTTTCACAGATGTAATGGGACCACCAGCTGCACCATCAAAGCCAGCAATGGTGTGTTTGGAAACCCCTGTTTCTTTACTCACAAGTACCTGGAGGTGGCGTACAACTGTGAATGTAAGTAACTCAAAGAGCCTGCTGGGCTGTTCACACATTTTGGTTCTGATGCAGAGCTGGAAGAAGTATTCGGATCCTTTACTGCAGTAAAAGTACTGATACCACACTGAAAACACTCCATAATAAGTAAGAAGTCCTGCATTTAAACCTCCCTGCAGTAGCAGTAAAAGTCCTCCTGTGTCAGTAAAGTGTTCCTGTCAGTGTTCCTGTTCTCTCTGATGTTTCTGGATGAATCTTCCTGCTGCATTAATGTGGACGCTGCATTTTACTGCTGTTCATGTTTCAGGTTCATTTGAACGACTTTATATACTGTTGGCTAGTTTCATCTGCAGCAATGCATCATGGTCTATAAGATCATCATATGTTTGTCCTGTGAGAACCACGTATCTGTAAAAAGTCAGAAAAACAGCCTGTTTTCAGCTTTGTGACGATGCAGCTGATCCAAGGAAGCTTTAAATGGTTTATGTAAAATGAAACTAAAGCTGTCAGGCAAATGGAGAGCTGGAAAATATCATAAATGTAAATTCTATATAAATTCTATAATTATATATGTATATAACACATATATGTATATATGTGTGTGTGTATATACACTGCTCAAAAAAATAAAGGGAACACTAAAATTACACGTCCTAGATCTGAATGAATGAAATATTCTTATTAAATACTTTGTTCTTTACATAGTTGAATGTGCTGACAACAAAATCACACAAAAATGATCAATGGAAATCAAATTTATTAACCCATGGTGGTCTGGATTTGGAAGTCACACTCAAAATTAAAGTGGAAAAACACACTACAGGCTGATCCAACTTTGATGTAATGTCCTTAAAACAAGTCAAAATGAGGCTCATAGTAGTGTGTGTGGCCTCCACGTGCCTGTATGACCTCCCTACAACGCCTGGGCATGCTCCTGATGAGGTGGCGGATGGTCTCCTGAGGGATCTCCTCCCAGACCTGGACTAAAGCATCCGCCAACTCCTGGACAGTCTGTGGTGCAACGTGGCGTTGGTGGATGGAGCGAGACATGATGTCCCAGATGTGCTCAATTGGATTCAGGTCTGGGGAACGGGCGGGCCAGTCCATAGCATCAATGCCTTCGTCTTGCAGGAACTGCTGACACACTCCAGCCACATGAGGTCTAGCATTGTCTTGCATTAGGAGGAACCCAGGGCCAACCGCACCAGCATATGGTCTCACAAGGGGTCTGAGGAGGGGTCTCATCTCGGTACCTAATGGCAGTCAGGCTACCTCTGGCGAGCACATGGAGGGCTGTGCGGCCCCCCAAAGAAATGCCACCCCACACCATTACTGACCCACTGCCAAACCTGGTCATGCTGGAGGATGTTGCAGGCAGTAGCAGAACAGAACGTTCTCCACGGCGTCTCCAGACTCTGTCACGTCTGTCACATGTGCTCAGTGTGAACCTGCTTTCATCTGTGAAGAGCACAGGGCACCAGTGGCGAATTTATCAATCTTGGTGTTCTCTGGCAAATGCCAAACGTCCTGCACGGTGTTGGGCTGTAAGCACAACCCCCACCTGTGGACGTCGGGCCCTCATACCACCCTCATGGAGTCTGTTTCTGACCTGTTTGAGCAGACACATGCACATTTGTGGCCTGCTGGAGGTCATTTTGCAGGGCTCTGGCAGTGCTCCTCCTGTTCCTCCTTGCACAAAGGCGGAGGTAGTGGCGGTCCTGCTGCTGGGTTGTTGCCCTCCTACGGCCTCCTCCACGTCTCCTGATGTACTGGCCTGTCTCCTGGTAGCGCCTCCATGCTCTGGACACTACGCTGACAGACACAGCAAACCTTCTTGCCACAGCTTCGCATTGATGTGCCATCCTGGATGAGCTGCACTACCTGAGCCACTTGTGTGGGTTGTAGACTCCGTCTCATGCTACCACTAGAGTGAAAGCACCGCCAGCATTCAAAAGTGACCAAAACATCAGCCAGAAAGCATAGGAACTGAGAAGTGGTCTGTGGTCACCACCTGCAGAACCACTCCTTTATTGGGGGTGTCTTGCTAATTGCCTATAATTTCCACCTGTTGTCTATTCCATTTGCACAACAGCATGTGAAATTGATTGTCAATCAGTGTTGCTTCCTAAGTGGACAGTTTGATTTCACAGAAGTGTGATTGACTTGGAGTTACATTGTGTTGTTTAAGTGTTCCCTTTATTTTTTTGAGCAGTGAATATACATATATACACACTCATATATGAAAAATAAGTTATTAATGATAATTGAATAATAAGTGATATCAATGAAATATTTACTCATTTCTGCTGCAGTCACTTCAGTAATCTAACGTGAATCTGTTTTCTCTCTTTTTGCAGAACGTACTCACTCCAGCTCTCTCGCTCTGAGCTCAAATTAATATCATAAATAAAGATAATATTCTTTGTACTGAATAAGAATCAATGAGAAAAATGTCTCATCAGTGATTAAGTGCAACGACACAAGAAGTGATTAAGAAGACAGTGATCAAATATAAAATTTTAAACCATGAATCTTGTGAAACCATGAAAAACTGTAACTTAGCTTAAATTTACTGGACTTGTATTAACCTAATTATTGTTTTTGTTCATTTTATCTCACTGTATTGATTTTTTTTTTCATATTAAGTGTTTTCTTTGCCTTGTAATCATTTTGAATTGTCTCTGTTTTTGAAAAGTCAAAATAAACTTTCCTTCCAGAAGCTCATTAAAATATTAACACAGTGTGGCTCGACGTTATTCACATTCTTTACAAATCAGCCAACAAAACAGATTGAAAATAAAGGTTTTCTTTTCACACTGAGCACATTTCACTTCAGACAGTTACTGAGATGATGCAGAAAAGTAGAAAATTTAAGATTTCAAGAACACACTCGATCATGTTTACACCCACTTACGCGGACACGTACAAGGCCCTTCCCTCGCTCTCCATTCGGAAAATCTGACCACGCCTCAGCTTCTGCTGCTGCCTTCCTATAGGCAGAAATTGAAGCGTGACGGACCGGTGACGCGGACCATTCAGCAGTGGTCCGACCAATCAGACTCGGCTCTGCGCGACTGCTTCAGCATGACGGAGTGGTGTGTGTTTAAGGATACAGACATAAACACAGACGCGGTCATTGGATACATCGAAGCCCTGGGTTAACGGAGAAGGTCCGTGCCAAACTTAAAGCACGGACAGATGCCTACAACTCAGGTGATTTGGAGGAGTACAGGAAGTCCAGGTACGCGCTCCGGAGAGCCATCAGCAGCGCAAAGAGACAGTACAGGGACAAAGTGGAGTCTCATTACAAGGGCTCCAACACCAGGTAGCATGTGGGACTGGATTAAAAACTCTAACAGACTACAAAAAGAAGATCAGCAGTGCTGAGGTGATGTCTGCATCTCTGCCTGATGAGGCTGAACACTTTTTATGCCCGCTTTGAGAGCACCTCTCCAGCTGTGGAGGTGCAAAAGGCTCAGGAGGACCACTGCCCACCTGTGATATCCAGGGCAGACGTGTGCAGATCATTTAAAACAGATTAACACACGTAAGGCTCCTGGACCTGACGGCATCCCCGGCCGAGCTCTCAAGGTGTGTGCAGATCAGCTGGCAGACGTCTTTGCAGACATTTTCAACATGTCACTGCTCCAGTCTGTAGTCCCCACATGCTTCAAGGAGACCATCATTGTCCCCAAGAAAACCAAAATCCTCTGCCTGAATGACGACCTTGCCCAGTAGCACTCACCTCCACCATCATGAAGTGCTTTGAGTGGTTAGTCAAATCATTTCATCACCTCCTCCATCCCGGACTCACTGGACCCACTTCAGTTTGCCTACAGGCCCAATAGGTCAACTGAAGATGCCATCATCGCCCTCACCCTCCACACTGCCCTCTACCACCTGGACCAGAGGGACACATATGTGAGAAGTGCTGTTCATTGACTACAGCTCAGCATTCAACACCATCGTGCCCTCCAAGCTCGTCACCAAGTTCAGAGACCTCGGGCTCAACAGAGTTAGAGAAGCGGCTCGGCACCAATGTTAGCAGTTATGCTAGCGTAGTTGAAGCCAGTCCCCAGCAGCCGCTGCAGGGTTAGCATCAGCTAGCACTCCCCGGCAGACCCCGAGCAGCACATGGGCGGCTGGGTGACTGTTCGAAGGAGGCAGAGCTCAAAAAAAAGTCCACCACGGTTCACCACCAAGCACTTCACATGTTCTAATAAATTCTCCCCCCTCAAACAAACCAGCTCTCAGGTTGGTTATTGGCAGCTCCATAGTCCGACACGTGAACGTGAAGTTAGCAGCACCGGGGAACATAGTCAGATGCCTCCCTGCGGCCAGAGGGGGCGACATCGAGTCAAACTTTAAAACTGCTGGCAAAGGATAAACGTAAATGTGATAAAACTGTAATTCATGTCAAGATCTGGCCTGATTAGGAGAGATGGTATCCATCCCACTTTGGCTGGAGCCGCTCTCCTGTCTAGAAATATAGAAAGTTTTATTAGTCCTAATTCATGACATACCAGAGTTGGGACCAGTAAGCAGAGCTGCAGTCTTACACGCTTCTCTGCGCCTCCATTAGAGCAGCTGCACACCCAATATAGAATAGAAACTGTGTCTGCCCAGCGACCATTTAAACTCTTAAAACCAAAAAGGGGAGTTATTCATAAAAATCTAATAAAAATTAACACAACTGCTGTAGCAACTCAGCAACAGCATAATAAGAAAATTAAGTGTGGCCTCTTAAACATCAGATCTCTGGCCTCTAAGGCTGTTCTGATAAATTATTTGATATCTGACTCTGATATAGACCTGTTCTGCCTTACTGAGACCTGGCTAGGTCAGGAAGAATTATGTTAGCCTAAATGAATCCACTCCACCGAGTCATTCTAACATTCATGTTCCTCGAGACACTGGACGAGGAGGTGGAGTTGCAGCCATTTTTAATTCAGCCCTATTAATAAATTCTCGGCCTAAAGAGGGCTACAGCTCATTTGAAAAGCCTTACTATTACTCTTTCATCTCCAGCCTGGAAGAGCACAAAGCCAATACTAGTTGCTGTAGTGTACCATTGCCCCCCAGGCCCATACTCTGAATTTCTTATCTGAATTTTCAGAGTTCTTGTCAAATTTAGTCCTTGAAAATGACAAGGTAATTATTGTAGGTGATTTTAATATTCATGTGGACATGGATAGTGACAGTCTTAGCACAGCATTCATCTCATTATTGGACTCCATTGGGTTTTCTCAGAGAGTAAATTCTCCAACTCACTGTCACAATCACACCCTTGATTTGGTCCTCACCTATGGTATTGATATTGAGCACTTAATAGTCTCCCCCCAAAATCCTGTGTTATCAGACCAGACCACTACTTAGTATCATTTGAATTCCTATTACTGGACAGGACTATGCACCTCTAGAAAAATTAGTGTTCACTAGATGGTTACCCGATTGTACTAGGACTAAATTTAAGGAAGCAATTCCGACAGCATTAAAGTCAGTAAGATTTCCTAGTATCTCTGACGACTCTCACTCTCATTTTTTGAGCTCCCCCCAAATTGACCAACTTGTTAGAAACACCATGGACTCACTCAGAGGCACTCTGGACTCTGTTGCGCCCCTAAAAAGAAAGATTATAAAACAGAAGAGACTGGCACCATGGTTTAACTCTGCAACTCGCAAGTTAAAACAAACAACGCGACAATTGGAAAGGATATGGCGCTCCACCAAAGAGGAGGACTCTCGCCTAGCCTGGAAAGAGAGTCTCAAAACGTATAGGAAAGCCCTGTGTAATGCCAGAGCAGCCTACTATTCAGAATTAATAGAGAAAAATAAGAACTGCCCTAGGTTTCTTTTCAGCACTGTAGCCAGGCTGACACAGAGCCATAGCTCTATTGAACCCTGCATCCCCTTAAGTTTAAGTAGTAATGATTTCATGAGCTTCTTTAATGACAAGATTCTGAATATTAGGGACAAAATTTGTCAGGATCTGCCCTCGTTAGACTCCGATCCTTCAGACTCAGGAAATTTAGGAGCAGATACATTAAAACCTGACAATTGCTTAGACAGTTTTATTCCAATTGGCCTTCCCGAATTATCCTCGTTAGTTTCAGCATCGAAAAGCAACAACTTGTCTCCTAGACCCCATCCCAACTACGCTGCTTAAGGAAGTTTTCCCATTTATTGGCACATCACTGCTGCTGCATATTATTAATCTGTCTCTGGTGTCAGGCTTTGTACCCAAGTCTTTTAAAGTAGCTGTAATTAAACCATTGATCAAAAAACCTACACTTGATGCAGATGTGTTAGCCAATTATAGACCAATATCCAACCTCCCCTTTTTGTCTAAGATTCTAGAGAAAGCCGTTGCCAGTTGCCAGCCAGTTATGTAATTATCTCCACAGTAATAGTAATAGTCTTTTTGAAGTTTTTCAGTCAGGATTTAGAGCTCACCATAGCACAGAAACAGCACTTGTGAAAGTCACCAATGACCTGTTGACAGCATCAGATAGAGGGCTTCTGTCTGTACTTGTCCTGTTAGACCTTAGTGCTGCCTTTGATACAGTTGACCATCACATCCTGTTGCTGAGAATGGAAAAACTGCTTGGTATTAAAGGGTCTGCATCATTAAACTGGATTCAGATCATACTTATCAGATCGGTCTCAGTTTGTCCATATTAATAATGAATCCTCTGTGCATACTAAAGTCTGTCATGGAGTTCCACAAGGTTCAGTGCTTGGTCCAATTCTGTTTATTTTGTATATGCTGCCCCTTGGCAATATCATCAGGAGGCACTCCATAGATTTCCATTGTTATGCTGATGACACCCAATTATATTTATCAAGTGGAGCCAGACACAAAACTGATCAGCTCCTGAAACTCCATGCCTGCCTTAAAGATATAAAGGCTTGGATGACCAGAAATTTCCTGTTGTTGAACTCAGATAAAACTGAAGTGATCCTATTAGGTCCGAAACACCTGAGGAACACGCTTTCTCCTAAGATAGCCTTGTTGGATGGCATTAACTGGGCCTCCGGCACCACTGTAAGGAACCTCTGGGTGTTTTATTTGATCAGGATATGTCCTTTGACACCCATATTAAGCATATTTCAAGGTCTGCTTTTTACCACCTGCGCAACATCGCAAAAATTCGGCACTTTTTGTCCCAAAGCGATGCTGAAAAATTAGTCCATGCATTTGTCTCTTCCAGGCTGGATTATTGTAATTCACTTTTATCAGGCTGCCCAAACAAGTCGTTAAAGACTCTACAGCTGGTCCAGAATGCCGCTGCTCGGGTGCTGACTAAAACCAGGAAAAGAGACCATATTACTCCAGTATTGGCTTCTCTGCATTGGCTCCCTGTAAAATTTAGAGTGGATTTTAAAATCCTTCTCCTCACATATAAGGCTCTGCATGGTCTGGCACCATCATATCTTAATGAATTGATAACTCCTTATCAACCGACTAGAGTGCTGCGCTCCCAAAACGCAGGCTTACTTGTAGTTCCCAGGGTTTCCAGAAGTAGTCTAGGGGGCAGAGCCTTCAGCTATCAGGCCCCTGTTCTCTGGAACCAGCTCCCAGTCTGGGTCCGAGAGGCAGACACAGTGTCAGTGTTTAAGAATAGACTTAAAACCTTCCTTTTTGATAAAGCTTATAGTTAGGGTGGGCACAGGCTCGCCCACCCCCTTAGTTATGCTGCTATAGGTTTAGACTGCCGGGGGGCTCCCATGATGCATCGGGCACCTCTCCCTCTTCCTCTGCTTCCTTTACTCATATTATGGTAGTAGTGCAAACTGGAGTCACTTTTAGAAACTGGTTAAAGTGGCTAAACTTGGTTAAAGTAGTTAAATTGGCTAAAGTGTCAAAACGGTTAATGTGAATACTCTTATGTCCTGTAAAGTGCATGTTACTGCCGGAGCCCCGGTCCTCTTTGTTCTCTCCAGTCTTGCAGGTTCCTCACTGATTCTGGTTGTGGTCCATCCATCTGTCTGAGGTTCACTGGCCTGGTGGGGACATGATGATCTGTGTCTGTGTTGTGGAGAGAAGGTCGAGTGGCCCAGAGCTCCATATGAGGACATCTAGAGATGCACCTGGACTGGACTCACAGACTCATTTCCATTACCTGTGATACCTTCACACATGGACTAAACCAATGAACTCAGTATAGCTACAGCTTATTACGACTCTCATGTATAATTCCATCCATAATATGATTGATGATGTTCTCTGTACATGTGGCATCTATTGCACGCACGTCTGTCCGTCCCAGGGAGAGGGATCCCTCATCTGTGGCTCTTCCTCAGGTTTCTTCTTTTTCCCATAAAGGGTTTTTTTGAAGTTTTTCCTGACTCGGTTCGAGGGTCTAAGGACAGAGGGTGTCACAACTGTGTACAGATTGTAAAGCCCTCCTCCGAGGCAAACAATGTTTGTGATTTTGGGCTCTAAATAAATAAATTTGAAATTTGAATTTGAAGTATTTACTGTTTTATTTTTCATCTGTGTGCTTCTCTACCTGTATGCTGCTGGAAACCTAAATTTCCCTGAGGGAGTCATCCCAAAGGGATCAATAAAGTGAAGTCTAAGTCTAAGTCTAAGTCACAACTGCTGTAGCAACTCAGCAACAGCATAATAAGAAAATTAAGTGTGGCCTCTTAAACATCAGATCTCTGGCCTCTAAGGCTGTTCTGATAAATGATTTGATATCTGACTCTGATATAGACCTGTTCTGCCTTACTGAGACCTGGCTAGGTAGGTCAGGAAGAATTTGTTAGCCTAAATGAATCCACTCCACCGAGTCATTCTAACGTTCATGTTCCTCGAGACACTGGACGAGGAGGTGGAGTTGCAGCCATTTTTAATTCAGCCCTATTAATAAATTCTCGGCCTAAAGAGGGCTACAGCTCATTTGAAAGCTTATTACTTATTATTACTCTTTCATCTCCAGCCTGGAGGAGCACAAAGCCAATATTAGTTGCTGTAGTGTACCGCCCCCCAGGTCCATACTCTGAATTTTTATATGAATTTTCAGAGTTCTTGTCAAATTTAGTCCTTGAAAATGACAAGGTAATTATTGTAGGTGATTTTAATATTCATGTGGACATGGATAGTGACAGTCTTAGCACAGCATTCATCTCATTATTGGACTCCATTGGGTTTTCTCAGAGAGTAAATTCTCCAACTCACTGTCACAATCACACCCTTGATTTGGTCCTCACCTATGGTATTGATATTGAGCACTTAATAGTCTCCCCCCAAAATCCTGTGTTATCAGACCACTACTTAGTATCATTTTGAATTCCTATTACTACAGGACTATGCACCTCTAGAAAAATTAGTGTTCACTAGATGGTTACCCGATTGTACTAGGACTAAATTTAAGGAAGCAATTCCGACAGCATTAAAGTCAGTAAGATTTCCTAGTATCTCTGACGACTCTCATGATTATTTGAACTCCCCCCAAATTGACCAACTTGTTAGTAACACCATGGACTCACTCAGAGGCACTCTGGACTCTGTTGCGCCCCTAAAAAGAAAGATCATAAAACAAAATGAGATTGGCACCATGGTTTAACTCTGCAACTCGCAAGTTAAAACAAACAACACGACAATTGGAAAGGATATGGCGCTCCACCTAAAGAGGAGGACTCTCGCCTAGCCTGGAAAGAGAGTCTCAAAACATATAGGAAAGCCCTGTGTAATGCCAGAGCAGCCTACTATTCAGAATTAATAGAGAAAAATAAGAACTGCCCTAGGTTTCTTTTCAGCACTGTAGCCAGGCTGACACAGAGCCATAGCTCTATTGAACCCTGCATTCCCTTAAGTTTAAGTAGTAATGATTTCATGAGCTTCTTTAATAACAAGATTTTGAATATTAGGGAAAAAATTTGTCAGGATCTGCCCTCGTTTAGACTCCGATCCTTCAGACTCAGGAAATTTAGGAGCAGATACATTAAAACCTGACAATTGCTTAGACAGTTTTATTCCAATTGGCCTTCCCGAATTATCCTCGTTAGTTTCATCATCAAAAGCAACAACTTGTCTCCTAGACCCCATCCCAACTACGCTGCTTAAGGAAGTTTTCCCATTTATTCGGCACATCGCTGCTGCATATTATTAATCTGTCTCTGGTGTCAGGCTTTGTACCCCAAGTCTTTTAAAGTAGCTGTAATTAAACCATTGATCAAAAAACCTACACTTGATGCAGATGTGTTAGCTAATTACAGACCAATATCCAACCTCCCATTTTTGTCTAAGATCCTAGAGAAAGCCGTTGCCAAGCCAGTTATGTAATTATCTCCACAGTAATAGTCTTTTTGAAGTTTTTCAGTCAGGATTTTAGAGCTCACCATAGCACAGAAACAGCACTTGTGAAAGTCACCAATGACCTGTTGACAGCATCAGATAGAGGGCTTCTGTCTGTACTTGTCCTGTTAGACCTCAGTGCTGCCTTTGATACAGTTGACCATCACATTCTGTTGCTGAGAATGGAAAAACTGCTTGGTATTAAAGGGTCTGCATTAAACTGGTTCAGATCATACTTATCAGATCGGTCTCAGTTTGTCCATATTAATAATGAATCCTCTGTGCATACTAAAGTCTGTCATGGAGTTCCACAAGGTTCAGTGCTAGGGTCTAAGGACAGAGGGTGTCACAACTGTACAGATTGTAAAGCCCTCGAGGCAAGGCAAACAATGTTTGTGATTTTGGGCTCTAAATAAATAAATTTGAAATTTTGAATTTGAACAGTGCCTTCTGTGACTGGATCCTGAACTTCCTGACGGGCAGACCCCAGGCTGTGCAGATGGCAGCACCACATCCTCCACCGTGACTCTGAACACCGGCGCCTTCCCCAGGGCTGTGTGCTCAGCCCTCTGCTGTACTCCCTGTTCACATTCACACATGAATGCGTGGCCAACCACAGCTCCAACATCATCATCAAATCAAATTTGCTGACGACACGACCAATCGTCATTGGCCCTGATCACCGGCAACGATTTCGAGACGGCCTACAGAGAGGTCAGAGGTCAAGAGCCGCTGACATCTTGGTGCCAGGACAACAACCTCCATCTCAACGTCAGCAAAACTAAGGAGCTGATCGTGGACTTCAGGAGGAGGCAGGCAGAGAGAGGAACACGCCCCCCTCTCCATCAACGGGACTACGGTGGAGAGAGTCAACAGCTTCAGGTTCCTCCAGTTCACATCAGTGAGGACCTCTGACCTGGACTCATCACACACTGACTTTATCACAAAGTCAGCCAGACAGCGGCTCTTCTTCCTCCGCAGGCTGCGGAGAGGCTCAACATGGACTCTCAAGGATCCTCTGCAGCTTCTACAGGTGACCCATAGAGAGATCTGATCCTGACTGGCTGCATCACCGCCTGGTACTGGTACAGCAGCTGCACCGCCCTCAACCGTAAGGCTAGGCTCTACAGAGGGAGGTGAAAGCTGCTCAGCACATCAGCAGGACGGAGCTGCCATCCATGGAGGACCTCTACACCCAGCGGTGTAGGAGGAAGGCCACCAAAATCATTAAGGACCCCAGTCACCCAGCTACAAACTGTTCTGCCTGCTGCCGTCTGGCCGACGGTTCTGCAGCATTCGAGCTGAACCGAACCAGGACCACTCAGGCTCAGGAAGCTTCATCCCCTGCAGGCCATAAGACTTTTAAACTGTGTTCACAACACCACCACTTCTTAATAACCCACCACTTCTGCTGTGTATATTCTTCTATTGTATATTGTATATATATCTATTGTATATATATTACTTATAATGCTTAGTTTACATTTACAGTTTATATTTTATTTGTATAACTTATATTTTAAGGTCTTTACTTATTTTATTACTCTAGTTTATTATTTATCTTTAATTTTATTTTATATTTTTATTTTCTAAATTATCTTTTTTACTTCAGTGACTCTCTGAGTGGAAATTCAAAATGTTTTGCAACTTTTCCCGCAAGCAAAGTTGCTGACCGGTGCAGTTTATTAGAATAAAGAGTAAATATTCCCTAAAAACAATATAAAAGTAAAAAATCTCAGCTGCACTGCATCGAGCCAAACCAGGCATGTAAAAAGATTTCAACTCGTCAAGCAGGAAGCTGCTGGTTTAATTTCTCGACTTTTCTGTCAGATGTGACTACTGACATGAAAAAAAAAAAAGTAGGTCTTTGTACAACTTTATATCTGCAATTGTACTCCCCAACAGCTGGAGACACATCTTACATTTCTCTGAAGTGCAAATTAGCAAATTCACATGCCAATAAGTCTTTTTTATGACTTCATGTATTTTGCATTTTTTTCATGTTTTTGAGCATTTTAGTTCTGTTTTGTCTCATGGTACTTTGATTATCTGTCACCGGTCCATTTCCAGACATGAGGAACACATTCTGTTTTTTTTTCTGTGTGACCTGTTTTGCATAAATAGAGGAAGTTCTGTCCCCCCTCCCGTCGCGATAGATAAATACCAGGTCTCTGTTTCAACCAGCATCACTTCAACCAGATCTGCTGACACCATGCTGTGCTCCACACTGAGTGAGTACACAGCTGATATATGACGAAAATAATAATTATTATTGGCTGATATAAAATCAGGTAGTTTGAAATTTTCTTGCTGCAAGTATATTTTATTGGAGTGAATGGGAAATTGTGTTTAAAGCTGCTAAATTTAGTCACACTTTGGTATAGAGTAAGAGGAAATACTTTGTATGCTGTATATTGAAGACCTCACAATTAATAGAACAAAGTTGGAGTGAATGTGGAAAAAAGTGAACAGCTGCTAATCTTAATCACATTTTGATATCAGAAATACGTTTTTTTTTTAAGTGTCTTTATGCAGAAATAACAAACTTTACTTTTTGTCTTTCAGTGCTGGCAGCGACCTGTTTGCTCACCAGAGCAGGTAAATGTTTTACTACAGGACTGATATCACAGTCTGACAAATATCTCAAATCGATCAGACTCATCAACATTACTTTAGCAGATATCCTCTCAGTTTGTGGTTGAAATACAAAAATTCTCAAGAGCATTTTCTGAAGCTGGCGCCAAATAAACTGTTAATGATTTATTAAATTATATGATTAATTATATTATATGATGTTAAATAATTTACAGTAATATATTGAGTGTCAGCTAAAGTTAGCTAAAAGTAATGGAGGCAGTTGATGTGAGGAATTAAAACCTTTTTGATTTTACTAATTTTAACAGCCATCACTTGGTTACAAAAAAAAAAAAAACACAACAACACGGCACCACAAGCGTGCTCAACATGATTTTATCGAGATTCATAAAATTTAACACCGCACTTATGTCACATTTTTGTCTCTGATTTCTGAGATATGTCCAAACTAACCTCAGTCTCCTCTGTCGAGCTGCGACGTTAACCTCATGAACATCTGGGGCTTCTGGAAATGGTGTTCGTTAGCTAGCTAAAAAACATACATACTGAATAAGCAACAATATGAGATCATCTTTTAAAAATCTACTGTCTTTATCTGATCATACAAACACAACATGCTCTTTGGAAAGTCTCTGTTTCAGGGTTTATTATCAGTGTGTCGGTGGGATTATATTTTTTTGATGTGGCTTTGAGACTGAAGTCGAAGAGTCTTTTTTAAATAACTTTTAATAATAATTTACGGAGCCCCTAAGAGGACGTGCAAAAAAAAAAAAAAAATTGCAGGAAAAAATAAAGTTTCTGGTGCGTACTCTGTTTCAGTTTCCAGAGTTGGCAAAAGACCATCAAGCTCATTTTACTAAAAAGAACGACGCTGAAATCAGCTTCAGATTCGGCAGTTAAGTTAAGGGAAAATTAACTGAACATGCTGACCGACTGTCCATTGATTGTCCTTTCTTTTTCTTATTCATGTAAAATTATATTAGGTAGGTTTGAGAAGTCTACATATAGTGGTTTCTGATCTAGACCCGGTCCAAAGTGGTCAAGATGTGAAAGAAAACAGTGAAATGTGCCTTTATTTTGCATTTTTACAAATACAAAAAAGGTTATACAAAACTAATAGTGGGTCTGAGACAAAGTTAATGTTTGACCTAAAATTATTTTACATCAATAAGAGCAAAAGAAAAATCAGTGGACAGTCGGTCTGTGCGTTCAGTTAATTTCTCTTAACTTTCCCCTTAACTGCCACATGGGAATCTGAAGCTAACGTCAGCATCATTTAAAGAAAACAGGGCAGAAAATGCAAAATATACTTGATAGTATTTTTAACAAACTATCAATTGCATCCATTTCAACCCTGCAGATTTGGCTGATTTTAACGCTTCTTTTTTTAAGGCTTTTCTAGCGGCCTGGTGTCTCCCACTTCGATCACCTTGTCCACAGACAGAGTGGTCACCTGCGACGACCTCGGCAACATCCAGCGTCTGAGCTGTGGTACGACGAACGAAACACCTACAAGCACACACACATTTTTGTTGTTTAAACAAAATACCAATAATCTCACTAACTTAATTTAAAGGTCACCACGAGAATGACAAAGTGTTGAGAAGGCTTTGAATTATTTAAATGTTCATTACAGATCAGTAACTTAATTATGAGTCAGTTTTTACCATTGACTTCTATTCAAACTCAATTACTGATAGCTGTAATAAATTTTGATTCTGAGTCAACATATTTGTGATGTAAATGTAATTCTCGATATCTAAAATGCAATAAATTCATTCTCACTGGTAAAAATTTAACTGATATGTCGGCTTGGACTGGATAATTTGTAAGAATGTAATTTTAGAAATCTGAAATACATTTGTAATTAGTAAAAATGATTACATTCATGCTTCAAAATATTATATTTGCTTTTATAAATGGTCAGAATTTAAATTTAGATTGGAAAAAAATAACTTCCACTAAAATCAAAATACCTTTATGGATATCTTTAATGATGTGCGTACATATCTGAACTGAATATGAATAAAATATATAATTTATTTGGGCTGTTTTTTTTTTAAACATGTCAGACAAACTGAAAAAGCAGTTGCTGATATCTGAAATGGTGAATTACATTTTCAATACTCAAAATCCTTTTTCAACATGTGGAATGGAAGAGTACAAACTGCATGACAGTTTATCCTTACTTGGGTAAAAAGAATTACAGATATCACATTCTTAAATTGATATAATAATAAAATAATAAGCCCATCATGGAGAAAGAAACAACAAGGAACCGTTACGTCGCCCAGATTGGCGTTAAGTTACCGTGGGCCCCACCCTGGAGCCAGGCCTGGGGTTGGGGCTTGGGCTCGCAGGCGCAAAGCGCCTGGTGGCCGGGTCTTTGCCCACGGGACCCGGACCTGGGCTCAGCCCGAAATGGCAACGTGGGTAATGGGCCTGCCTTCCAGTAGGCTCACCACCCACAGGAAGGTCCATGAGGGGGTCGGTGCAATGTGGTTTGGGTAGCAGCAGTCGTGGCAGGGGGGCCTCGACAACCCAATCCCTGGACCAAACCTCTGGCAATAGGGACATGGAATGTCACCTCGCTGGGGGGAAGGAGCCTGAGCTCGTGCGGGAGGTTGAGAGGTACCGGCTAGAGATAGTCAGGCTCACCTCCATGCATAGCTTGGGCTCTGGAACCCAGCTCCTTGAGAGGCAGTACAGAGTACCCAGCCTTACCCGGCTTTCTTGGAGTCCCTGGGAGGGGTACTTGATAGTGGTCCGACTGGGGACTCCTTTGTTCTACTGGGGGACTTCAACGCTCACATGGGCAACAACAGTGATACCTGGAGGGGCGTGATCGGGAGGAACGGCCTCCCCGATCTGAATTCCCCGAGCGGTGTTCTGTTATTGGACCTCTGTGGTAGCCACAGTTTGTCCATAACGAACACCATGTTCGAGCATAAGGTTGTCCATCATTGCACGTGGCACCAGGACACCCTAGGCCGGAAGTCGATGATTGACTTTGTTGTCATTTCATCTGATCTCCGGCCGTATGTCTTGGACACTCGGGTAAAGAGAGGGGCTGAGCTGTCAACCGATCACCACCTGGTGGTGAGTTGGATCCGCTGGCAGGGGAGGAAGTTGGACAGACCTGGCAGACCCAAACGTGTTGTGAGGGTCTGTTGGGAACGTCTGGCCTGAGCCCTCTGTCAGGGAGGTCTTCAACTCCCACCTCCGGAAGAGCTTCTCACAGATTCCGAGGGAGGCTGGGAGACATTGAGTCCTGAGTGGACCATGTTCTCTGCCTCCATTGTCGACCTACACGGCAGTTCGAAGTTGTGGACGCAAGGTCTCTGGTGCCTGTCGTGGCAGCAACCCCGAACCCGGTGGTGGACACCGGAAGTGGAAGGGATGCCGTCAGGCTGAAGAAGAAGGAGTCCTATCGACCATGACCATGTTGGCCTGTGGGACTCCTGACGCAGTTGACAGGTACCGGCAGGCCATGCAGGCAAAGCAAGCCACAGCCCTGGGACGGTCCTGGAGGCAAAAACTCGGGTCTGGGAGGAGTTCGGTGAGGCATGGCATGGAGGAGGACTATCGGTTGGCCTCGAAGAGATTCTGGCAAACCGTCCGGCGCCTCAGAAGGGGGAAGCAGTACTCTGCCAACACTGTTTACAGTGCGGGTGGGGAGCTGTTGACCTCAACTGGGGACATTGTCGGACAGTGGAAGAAATACTTCGAGGATCTCCTCAATCCCACCGACTTGCCTTCCAGTGTGGAAGAGGAGGCTGGGGACTCTGAGGTGGACTCGTCCATCACCCAAGCCGAAGTCACTGAGGTAGTTTGCAAGCTCCTCGGTGGCAAGGCGCCTGGGGGATGGATGAGATCCGCCCTGAGTACCTCAAGTCTCTGGAGTCTCTGGATGTTGTGGGGCCGGGTTGGCTGACACACCTCTGCAACATTGCATGGAGGTTGGGGACAGTAACAGTACCTGCCTCTGGAGTAGAAAACTCAGGGTGGTGGTCCCTCTTTTTAAAAAGGGGACCGGAGAGTGTGTTCCAACTACAGAGGGATCACACTTCTCAGCCTCCCGGGAAGGTCTACGCCAGGGTACTGGAGAGGAGAATTCGGCCTGATAGTCGACCCACCTCGGATTCAGGAGGAACAATGCGGTTTTCGTCCTGGTCGTGGAACACTGGACCAGCTCTATACTCTCCGCAGGGTGCTTGAGGGTTTATGGGAGTTTGCCCAACCAGTCCACATGTGCTTTGTGGATCTGGAGAAGGCATTCGACCGTGTCCCTCGTGGTATTCTCTGTGGGGTGCTCCAGCGAGTATGGGGTCCGGGGGCCTTTGCTAAGGGCTGTTCGGTCTCTGTAACTCAGACCTGTTCCCAGTGCATGTTGGACTCTGGCAGGGCTGCCCTTTGTCACCGGTCCTGTTCATAATCTTTATGGACAGGATTTCTAGGCGTAGCCAGGGGCCAAGGGAGTCCGGAGGGAGTCGGTTTGGGAACCACAGGATTTCATCTCTGCTTTTTGCAGATGATGTTGTCCTGATGGCTTCATCAGGCCAGGACCTTCAGCATGTACTGGAGCGGTTTGCAGCCGAGTGTGAAGCGGCTGGGATGAGAATCAGCACCTCCAAATCTGAGGCCATGGTTCTCGACCGGAAAAGGGTGGCGTGCCCTCTCCGGATGTGGGTGGAGAGGTCCTGCCTCAAGCCTCAAGTGAAAGAGTTCAAGTATCTCGGGGTCTTGTTCACGAGTGAGGGAAAGATGAAGAGCGTGAGATTGACAGGCGGATTGGTGCAGCGTCCGCAGTTATGCGGTCGGTGTACCGGACCGTCGTGTGATGAAGAAGGAGCTGAGTCGAAAGGCTAAGCTCTCTCGATTTACCGGTCAATCTACGCCCCACCCTCACCTATGGTCATGAACTTTGGGTAATGACCGAAAGGACAAGATCGCGGATACAAGCGGCCGAAATGAGTTTCCTCCGCAGGGTGGCTGGGCACTCCCTTAGAGATAGGGTGAGAAGCTCGGTCACTCGGGAGGAGCTCGAGAGTAGAGCCGCTGCTCTGCTTCCTCACATCGAGAGGAGTCAGCTGAGGTGGTTCGGGCATCTGTTTCGGATGCCCCCTGGGACGCCTCCCTAGGGAGGTGTTCCAGGCATGTCCCACCGGGAGGAGGCCTCAGGGAAGACCCAGGACACACTGAGAGACTATGTCTCTCAGCTGGCCTGGGAACGCCTCGGGGTCCCCTGGAAGAGCTGGAGGAAGTGTCTGGGGTGAGGGAAGTCTGGGCATCTCTGCTCAGACTGCTGCCTCTGCACGACCCGGTCCCGGATCAAGTGGATGAAGATGGATGGATGGATGTCTGTAAATCAGTTTTGATTTAAAATGTGTTTTTTTAGATGTATGTATGAATGTAATTTCCACTAATGAAAACTAAATGTAATATAATCTAAATCTAATTACGATTTAGTCGCAGACACACACACCGCTGCCACAAATTCTGACTTGAGCAGCAAATGTGGATTCATCCGCTGCTGAAAATAGTCCTCAATATGCATTATTTCTTACAGTTTTCTAAAATTATTTAGTTTCTTTTTTTTAAATGAAAGTACTGTATATATTTTTATTCACCACTTAGAACATCGACAGCTTCCTCCTGTAAGTTTTCCTTCACCACGTCTGTACTTTCACATTTGTTTCGTGACAGAAAGCGGCGTCATCATTGTGCAGACAGCTTTTTACGGACGTGCAGACAAAGAGACCTGCAGTGAGGACCGACCTGCAGAGCAGCTCATGGACACTCAGTGCTCCCAGGCAGGCACTCTGAACGTCCTCAAGACAAGGTGACGCCGCTGTTTTATTGTGAAATAAAACAACTAAGAGTCACTGGCACAACATTAAGCGTCTGAAACTGACGGTCGAACAGAGGCTTATGCAAAGATTGGTTTATGAAAAAGTGGCAAGAACTATGAGATAATTGGACATTTATGAAGAAGTTAAACAAGAGATCATGATGGAAAAATATTTGTTATATAACAATTAAAAGTACTATCTCTAATTTAAAAACATCTGGGTGATGAAAATAATAAATAAATAAATAAGAAAGAAAGAAAAACATCCTAAACCAGTTATTCCCAACCCGGCACACAAGGTTCAACTAATGGGACACATCTGCACATAGAGAGTAATCTGATCAAAGGCACGTCTACTAGTTAGAAAGAAAGGTAACGGATAAAAGTTGAAATAAATACCTCTGATTCATAAAAATGAACACACAGTCGCTTCGTCTTATCGAGCGTCTAACCGATCTGTGTAATCTGTGTGTGTCTTCTCCCTGCAGGTGTGATGGAAGAAAGGTGTGCGAGATAAACACAAACGTCGTCCGAACTTCTGATCCCTGCTTCGGCATCTACAAATACGTGGACACCACCTACGCCTGCGTCCCAGCAAGTCAGCCACACTCCCGCCTTACTAAACTAAAAACCAAACGAAGCTTCTTCTTCGTTTTTACAACACGTCTAACATGAGTTTTCTTTATTCTGATAGTCTACGCCGTAGCATGTGAGCAGTCCTTCATGAACCTGCACTGCGGTAAGATCACAGTTTATTAGTTTTTATGCATCATGATATTTTCTGTTTGTTCCATCTGAACTCTCTCTTATTCCTCCTCTTTCTGTTTAGATGAAGGGCAGGTTATTTCTGTGTACAGCGCCAATTACGGACGCCGTGACCCAACCACCTGCTCTTTAGACCGACCTGCTGATCAGCTCAGAGACATCAACTGCCTGAGTCCCACGAGCAAAGTGGCCCAGAGGTACGGTCACCCTCTCCAACACTTTGTGCATTTATCTTTTCTTAAACAACACTCTTATTCTCCCCATTTTTCACAGCTGTAATGAGAAAGGCAGCTGCTCCGTCAAAGCCAGCAACACCGTGTTTGGAGACCCCTGTGTCGGCACTTATAAGTACCTGGAGGTGGCGTACATGTGTCAGTGTGAGTAACTCAAAGACGATAAAGAAAATACAAGAAAATATCATTTTATTAATCCTGCATCCATTAATCCTGAAAATATAGATGTATATGTAAACGTGGACTGTTATTGATATTGTTATTGTTAAGAAATAATGTGGAAATATAACACTTAATGTTGTCAGCACACGACTGAGATCATGTTGAATCTTGATTTCAAAGACAACGACAGAATAAATATTTGTTAACCAACAGGAGAGAAATTCAAAGCTCGACCGATGATGATGCTGATGATGTGCCTAGTTACGGTTGCTAAGCTGTGATTGGACAATGGCTGTTTGTTTGGGGTTCAACAAAGTGTAAAAATAAAAACAATGTGATGCTTCAAAGCACTAGATTATTATTAACTGTTGATTTAGAAAATTATTTAGATAATGAATAAAAAAAAAATCAATAATTTTTTGTTTTTTTGTTTTTTTCAGATGCTGACATTGTGCCAGCTCAATGAAATCAAAGCGATAAAACAGTGAACGTGCTTTGAAATGTGACTCATCAGAATTTACCACAGTGCAGGAAAGTAATGTGGCCAAAAGTTTGTGGTTTGTATTGATTTAATCAAGCTTTAACTGATTTTCTCTGCTGCAGTTTCGCCTGTTTTTCATTTTATTCTGTCATGAATCGTATATTTGAGCTGCAAGAATAAAGTCTCCACACATCGCCTGTGTGTGTTCTGTATCATTACACTAAAATATCAAACCTACAGGTCAATCCCATAATTAATATTTCAGGGGATTGATTCTGTAAAATATATTAATTTATACATCTTTCTACAATTCTGCCGAAAGTAAGTGCCCAAAATGAGTTTTTCCTTGCTCCTCCAAACTCTCCTTACATATGAATGTCTTTAATTTTTTTATTTCAGACAAAAAACATAATAAATACAAATAAAAGGGGTCACAGTAGCAGCAGAGCAGAGGTTGAGATTCTGATACACTTCACTACAAAATGTGAATCAGTCATGAAAGACATTAAACTGTTGAAAGAAGTTGAAATGTAGGCGTGTAAAAGGCTCTGATGTGAACACTGAGCCCCTGTCAGTCTTATCAGTAACTTCCAATCAGGTCGATAACGAGCAGCTGTGTTGACCTGAAGCTGCTGAAGGTTTCAGCTTCATGTGGAGTTTAAAGAAGCTGTTTGTCGCTGTTGAAGTTTTCTGTAAGTGCCCAAACTTTCATTAATCACTGACTGTTAAATATGAACACACTGATCTGTTTAATTTGATTTTAATAAGAGATATTTTCCTTTTCTGCTTGTAAATGAAAGAAATCGTGCAGGTTAAAGCTGAAATCTTCAGTTAATTTTCTTCTGATTGTTTTCATGCAGCCACTGTTTACATGTGTAGATTTTCTCGTTTCCCTCAGGCTGAAGAAGATTTATAGATTTTCTTCGTCTTTTCTTTGTGCAGAAGTAAAAACTCAGCAGAAAGCAGAGCCTGTCGACTGATTCAGAAACATCCCGGAGAAGAATCAAAGGCCTCGTCCCACATCAGGACATTTACAGCGAGTAAGTAAAGTTTATTTTTAATGAATGTCGAGATCAGACGTCGCAGAGTGCTTCACAATAAAAAGACAAGAAGGTAAATAAGAGAGAGCGACAAAAAGATTTAAAGCAGACGTCCATCTAAAAACAAAACACTGAGCTGCTTTTTAAAGAGTCCACAGATCTTTAAGTTTAGGAGCTACAACCTGGAAAATCTGAAGCAACAAACAAACAAACCCAAACAGAGTAAGATCTGAGACTTTATTTCAACAGGAATAAAATTTAGATGATCTAAAATCTGTAACCGTGCTGCAGGCTGGTGAACAGAGGTGGTGAAATGACGCTTTGTGGTCTCTAAAGTCTCTGATGATCCTGTGCAGCGTCCAGTGCAGTTAAATGTTGAGATTTAGGATTTAATTTATTATCATGGAGCAGTCGATGGCAATGAAAGTCTCGAGTCTCTGGCTCCTTAAACAATGTTATAGAAACATATTTTAGAAAGAGAGACCATATGTGCTAAAAGGAAAAAAATAAAATGAATAATAATCTTAGCAATAAAATAAAATGGACAAAATAAAAATAATATGACTAAATGAGAGATACAACTAAAAATACATACAATAAAATACACTGTTGAAGGTGTAGTATTGTCTGTGATGGTTCTCAGTCCAAGTGTGTGCACTCCTCCTCGTCTCTTTATCGTCTTTTAGTGCTTCGTATTTTAGTATTTAGTGCTGACGGCTCTCCAGAGTACCTGAACTTCATGTATTGATCCAAGTTTCTCAGATTTTAGGTTTAAGTATATAATTGTCTGTCCTCATTAGAAGACGATCATTCAAAGGAAAAGAAGAGAACCTGAAATCTGATGATTAAATGTTTTTACAGAGAAAATTAAATGATCAAAAAGTTTCCAATTTTATTGATCTGACTGTTAAATATGAACACACTGATCTGTTTAATTTGATTTTAATGAGACATATTTTCCTTTTCTGCTTGTAAACGAAAGAAGTCGTGCAGGTTAAAGCTGAAATCTTCAGTTAATTTTCTTCTGATTGTTTTCATGCAGCCACTGTTTACATGTGTAGATTTTCTCGTTTCCCTCAGGCTGAAGAAGGTTTATAGATTTTCTTCGTCTTTTCTTTGTGCAGAAGTAAAAACTCAGCAGAAAGCAGAGCCTGTCGACTGATTCAGAAACATCCCGGAGAAGAATCAAAGGCCTCGTCCCACATCAGGACATTTACAGCGAGTAAGTAAAGTTTATTTTTATTGAATGTCGAGTTCAGACATCAATACCACACTGTAAAAGTACTCTATTAGTTTTAGTCCTGCATTGAAATTTTTTTCTGACTTATAATAAGTCCATTAGATGATCATTTAAATCATTCAAATGAAAAGAGAATCTGAAAAATGACTTTTTGTTAATCGACTCATTTATTCAGCCGTACTTTTAATTTATAAAAAAATTAATCTATAGAAAGATTTTATAATGTTTTAGCATGTTTTGTTTTAAAAATCTTAATTTGTAAAGTAACTGAAGCTGTCGGATAATAGTGCAGTATTTTACTTTATCAACTTTACTGTAGTGGAGTCGAAGTAGAAAGTGGCAGGAAAATAAGACTCAAGTACTTGAAATTTGTACTTGAATACAAATATGAAGTATTTACCTCGTTACATCCCACAACTGCTGAAGAAACTCCAAACTAAATTAGATTTCTTAAATTTTTAAGTAAAATAAATAACTACAGCTTTAATTAATCAGTGCATTAAACAAACGTATTCAGAGAAGAGAGTAAGTTTTCAGATTTTATTGGGGTCACATGAGCAGCACGACACATTCAGGACCTTTCACATCGTTGATATTCACTACAAATCTTCAAAAACAAAATAAATTAACAGACAGAAAAATAAAAACTTCACATTGAGAATATTTCAGTGCACATCAGTCGTGAGAGAAAAGTAAACTTAAGGTCACGTTTGGATAAAAACAAAGGAAACGTCTGATTTATTTCCTACTGGTCCTTTTCTGTTTGCATTGAGACGATCAGCTCATCGAAACGTCCCTTTCGATCACAGATAATTGATGAGCAGCGTGTGATGGGAATGATTCTTTCGCCACACACACAAACTGTGATCCTTCATTCGATAATTATGATTCACAAACACAAATGTAAACACACACAGTTCCACCAATAAATAGCTTTTCATAAATTTGTCCCGTATGTACAGTTTGATCCCTTATTTATGACATTTATCCTCCACAGCTCCAGTTTCTGCCTCCCGTTTAACACTTACTGTCGTTCTGAACGCAACTTCAATCCTCAAAGAAAACCATCTGGATAAGAAGAAATATTTAGTTTGCTGCACTTTTAGCCTGTTTCTTATATATATTTTATTTTGAAAAATGTCATAAGAGAGCTGAGAGTGAAGTAGAAAGGTAAAAATAAATTCTGTTATTATAGCTGCTTTAAACAAAAACATTAACGTCCACCATCTTTTGTTTGAAAGCAAAGTTGTTTTATAAATCAGGAATATTTCAGGTTAGAGATTGAGGATTGTGTAAAAACCTTCAGAAGTGTTGCTGGACGAACGAGAGGCAAAAAGTGACAACTTCAGGATGAGGATGCACATTTTGTAAAGTAACACATGCGCAGCAATGACGAAACCCTTATTCTGACAACACCACTAATTAATCTGAATAATGCCCAACTACAGATGAGCAGGAGGGGGAATGTAAAGGACCGGTGTGGGAGGGCTGCGTCACTCTGTCTGCGGCACAGAGATGGCCGGGCCTTTGGGGTCGTCGAAGCGGTCCATGGTGCGGAGCTGCATGATCATGTGCAGGCCGTAGGTCAGCACCAGCACCATGAGGAGGCTGGTCATCAGCCCCATCCAGATACCCGGCGAGAAGAAGCCGGCACAGTCGCTGGCGTACGAGAACTCACCGCCGGTCACGTTGAAGCCCTGAATCTGTAGAGAGAGAGAGAGAGAGGAGGAGGGTTCTGACTTGGTTAGATTTTTTTATTTGTGATGGGATGTTAAGGTTTTTAAGGTGGATTTTTTTTTTTTTTTTTTTAAATCAGTCGGACAAAGCTAGGCTAAATGTCTCCTTCATTTCCAGTCTTTATGCTAAGCTAATCGACTCCTTAGATCCTTTTAATTCATCTGAGCGGACGATTGAACCGATCCTGTAAAGATTAACTGCTGTGGGTTTAGATTTTTAATGTCCAGCAGTGTCCAAAAGCACAACGACACATTTCTTGCTCTGTAATTTGGAGTTTAACTGCTCTTGATTTATAAACTTAGACTTTTCTCAGTGGATTTGTACTACCTGAATTTGACCTGACACAAAAGATGAGACTTGTTTTTATTGATTTTCAAAGTGTGTTTATTAATCTGTACTGCTTGTTGTCTGTTTTTCATGCAGCTCTGCCAGAGTGGAACAATAAATGAGTGACGGCAATCTTCTCATCAAACTAAGAGCAGTGAGTAAAGTTTTACCCCTCTATAATC
Organism: Scortum barcoo; assembly: GCA_023238725.1. Taxonomy (NCBI): domain Eukaryota; kingdom Metazoa; phylum Chordata; class Actinopteri; order Centrarchiformes; family Terapontidae; genus Scortum; species Scortum barcoo. The sequence goes on from CM041549.1 coordinate 26,776,111, forward strand.
CAACATATAGAACGGATTTTATATTTACATGTTTTGTGGATTTATCCACTTAAAGCTTCACATTTTTACATTTTCTTCAGTATTAAATCAATCTAGTGAAAGTTGTCTGTTCCTCTGAGAGTAAACTGCAGAGAGGAGCTGCTAACAGCTGATTTGGCTCTTTAAATGAAGCTAAATTTAATTTGACTAAATTTAAAAATATGGGCTAAGAATGCTGCAGTTCACAGCTTTTTTTTTTACCCTTTATTCATAGGACAGCTGAAGAGTGACAGGAAGAGAGAGAGAGAGTGGGAACACAACACGCCGCAAACAAGCCCCAGGCGGGATTCTAACCCGGAGCCACTGCAGTGAGGCTCATACATGCTGGTGTTTCATTTTATCTTACCTGGATGTCTTCAAAAGAGACTCTCCACTGATTGGCTGGATCTTTCGAGGTGCGCGGGACGAGCAGCGGCCAGCGGAAGCTGGTGACGGACGACTCGCAGCGGTACGAGTACTCGGCGGGGGCATAGATGTTTCTGCTGCCGTTGAACGTGGCTTTGATCTCGTCGTACTCCAGCTCCACAAAGTCCAGCGTGAACCAGCGACGCGCCGACACCTTGTAGTGACGCTGGCTCATCAAAAACCTGCCCAAAAAACAAACATTCAGAGAGTTTGCCCGATGTCTGACATGCTGCTGCTCATTATTATTTTATAGTGTTAAAACAGAAAATAAGATGGAGGATTATACTGCATGTTGTGCAGACTCACATCAGTTTGAAGCTGCGGTGGCCAAGGACGTTCTCATAATTCAGAACCAACCTGCAAAGAAGGAAAAAAGAGCAAACTCCTGTCTCATTTGTCTGGTTAAAGTGTGCAGGGATGTGTCAGAGTTATGCCCCTTTTCCACTAGTACCTACTCAGCTCGATCGGCTCGACTACCGGTTTGTATGGCGCGTTTCCATTACGTATGTTGCAGTACCTGGTACCAGGTACTTTCGTAGAATTCCTCCTCGCCGGTTCCAAGCGAGCTGAGTCGAGCCGAAAATGTGGCGTCAGTAGATGGCAGGCCACTGATTGGCCAGGGCCTGACGTCACTAGATGCGTCAGGAGAGCGACTTCGTTCATAAGAGTCAACGCGCCATTTTTAAACGCAAAAACAACAACGTAATGAACACGATCAGAGATGGCTGCACACATTTCTTTGTCTGGTGGCCTCCATTGCTCCATAGTCGTTTCTTGTGTTTGTGTCGTGCATAACAAATGACGTCGCTGGAGTTTCGGCCGCGTTGCCACGGCGACCCCACCCACGCTGAGGTGGTACTCTGTTGTAATGGAAAACTAGTGGAAAAGGGCCATTACATTTTTATCTGTCAGTTTCACTTCAACTAAAAATCACAAAAGTACAAGTCTTCCCTAAAATTTGATGGCCTCAGAATTCAGAAAGTGAGATTGGTGGTTAAACTGAACATTTACAAGCAGGCTGCTACAACTGTTTATGTAATTTGACCACTTCCCTTTTTCTTCTTATGAAGTTCACAGAAGCAGAAAATGGCACCTCTGTGGCTCTAACTGCCTTCTGAGACTCTCACATGAAAATGCACAAATCTAACCAAGTAAGTGGGGAAAAAGCTCATTTTGTTTTTTATAATGTATGTGACAGGTGTTAACTACCTGGCTCTGGTTTTGTCGCAGCTCGAGCCGTGGAGTTTGGGGCTCACTCCCTCCCCGAAGGTGGACGAGGTCAGGTCGTGGTCCTCCCAGCGACCGCTCCGAAGGATGCTCACCGACAGACTCTTTGCCCACAGCAGGATGCACGTCTCCTCTCCTTCCTGCAGGAAAACAAGCAGGGAAGTCATTGAAAGAATTAATCAATTTTTTTTTTTTTAAATCAAACAAACAAGGAAATAGTGCCTATATCAAGGAGTATTTTCAGCAGTGGATGAATCCACATTTGGTGCTGTTGTGTGTGTGTGTGTGTGTGTGTGTGTGTGATCATGGTGATGAGTTTTAACAGTTTTTGGGCAGATATTGACATTAAGAAACCAACAGAAAATCTCCAGACTAAATGTCTAACAGAGTCGCCCACCTTAAACTCTACTGGAGGGTAGAGCCCGGCCTTCTCCTTGATCCTTCGCTGCCTCTCCCGTTCTCTCTCCCTCTCCCTGTATCCTCCTCTGGTTTGCAGGAGAGAACGTCCTCCACCGAGGCCGGCCTCCATGGAGAGCGACGCCGCCTCCTGAGAGGAGACGCAGACAGGAAAAGGTGGATCAGACCTGCTCTGCAGGACGACAAACGTTCACGAACACTCGGCGGCATACAGACTCACCCTGGAGGGCCGCAGAGCCGTGTAGATGGCCGTGTATGGGACAGACTGGGTCTTCATGGTGCTCAACACCTGACCAATCACCTCATCTGGAAAACAACGTGTTCGTTTGAGGGCAGAGCATCATGTGCAAAAAAACCTGCAGAGGAATCAGTAGTTCGGGGACGTAAATAAATATAGAATATTATATGGCAGACTCACCGTTTCCACTGAGAATCTCTTTAGCAGACATCAGATCAGCCCTGCGAGCACAAAAACAGGAAGGACATGAGGAAGATTAATGACACTATTCAAATCAAAGCAGTGATTTTCTGTCATGGGGAGGTCGGGCTGGTTAGTAATGTGTGGACGGCTCATTTTTTACTCCCTCCCCCATAATAATTTCAGCCTCAATCACCTGTTTTTGTGTGAATACGCTCTGTCATTTAAATTCTGTCTGGAGAAAGTTTTTCATCCTATTGGAAGAGCTGCTTTTTTAAAAACTTTCTCCATTTTTTTTTCATTTTATGAAAATATAAAGTCAAATGCGTTTCTGATAATCAAATGGATAGAAACATTGACACTATGAAACTGTCTGTTACACTGATTTTCTTTTTTTTTTTTTTTTTAGCCTGTCCTTGTCCTCAGTGGATTATTCTGATACAGAAGAAAATGTGATTTATTAAAATATCGTTTGAATGATGAGTTGAATTACAGAATAAATATTTTATCCCCCTCCTCCACCTGTAACTTCTCTCTACAGGTTACTGCTGGTGTTATTTTTTTAAATATATTTATGTAGTTTGTTAATGTTTACCTTTTAATTCAAGTATTTTTCATTTATACAGCCCAGTATCACAGATCAGTCAATATACAACATTCGACACGCTCTGACTCTGACTAGGAAAAACTTCCTCCCAAAACTAAACTTTTACAGGAAGAAAATAAATAAGAAACCATCAGGGGTAGCAGCTGAGGAGTTCTCTCTCTCTACGGATGTTGAATGTAGAAAGAAATCCACAGTAACATTGCAATATTAAAGTTCAAACTGTTTCTGTGTACGTACAGAGAGTGTCGTAAAAAAAACTAAATACAGTCTGATTCCTCGTATGTGCTCACACACCTGATCAATAAAGCTGATTCTAATGTTAATCATTCTGGAAGACGCATTTTGATATCAGAGTTTAAATTTAAATATTAAAGCAAGACTTATTTAGAGCTGCTGTTATTTCTGATTAACCTGACAATTTTCTCAATTCAATTATTTATGGTTTGGTCTTTAAAAGCAAACATCACTCTGTTCTGAGAAAGGCTGATCGATTACGCCTTTAAATAAAGTTTTAGATTTCAGTATTCAGCTCTGATTGTGCGTCTGTGACTGAACCCACCCGATGCCATACGGCAGCCTGAACACCAGCAGGGCGGGCGACGAGGCGTTGAGTCTCAGCTGACTGAGCGTCTCGGGGTCCATGTAGAGCGGGGAGGTGTCCAGCTGGTCCTGCAGCTGACCGATCACTGCGTTGGAGGCGGGCCAGGACACGGCGGGTAACACCAGAGGGGAGGACGAGGACATCAGAGCCCCCTGAGGCACACGAGAGAAAACATCATCAGAACAACCTTCAACACGAGCGAAACAAACACTTTTTATTATCCAACTCACAGTTTAGATGTTTACTCGGGACTTTTAAATTCAAGCATGAACAGAGATGAACAAAGAAATCAAATCATCATCATCTCACCTCCAGGTTTGGGAAAACGCTGTCCTGCTTGTTCCCAAAAGCTCCACCATACATGGTGAAGTCCTCGATGCTCATCTGGAGTGAAGAAGAACAAAGATAATTTAATGTATTTACCCTTCCTGGGACTTAAGAAGAAGAAATGTGCATCTTAAGAAACTGGGGGGAGCCCTTTTGCAGAATAACAGATTATAAAGTAAAGGTTGTTCTGCATTACAGATTGACATGGACACTGACAAGATATGGAGATGATAAGAAGGAAGTAAGGAGCTGATATTATTAACATTATTATTATTATTATTGTTATTAAGCTGACATTATTCAAGCATAAAAGTATAAAACTAGACTAAATTTCTTCTTAACAAAAAGTGAGCACTGAAGTCTGCTGAGTGCTATTTCCACTGCAATAATCTCAATAAAAGACAATAAACTCACTGTCACAGTGAATGGTTGGTCAGAAATTAATTTTCAGCTATTTTCAATGTACAAACTGCTCCTTGTGACTCCACAAATGTGATAAATGTGTCTTTTTTAAAATCAATATAATTAGTGTTTTGACTGTAAATGAAACTTAAAATCATTTTGAGTCATCACATTGGATTTCCAGTCATTTTAGAGGGCAAGTAGTGAATTGGTCAGTTAAGAAAATACCGATTAATGCAGATTAATCGATAATGAAAATAATTGTGATATTGATATGTGGCAGGGCGTTTTCACAAACTGTTGGGTTGCAACTGCCATTTGGAGTGACGAAGAGGAAAGATAATCTCAAATAAATTATAATAAAACTAGAAAACTCACCGTCACAGTGAATAGTTAAACAAAAATGAATAATTTATCATTTAAAATGCAAAAATCCATTAAAAATGTGATAAATGTGTTTTTTTATCATTATAATTACAGTGAGTTGACTATAGATGAACATTAAAGTCATACTGAAACATCAAATTGGATCATTCACAGAGCAAGTGATGAATCAGTCAGTTAAGAGAAACAGTGGGCGGATTAAATAAAGTAAATATCTAAATAATCACTCATAATACTTATAATAAAGTAAATCTCTAAATAATTACTCATAATACTTAAAGTAAATATCTAACTCGTGCTCGGCTGCAGTGAATCGAGCGTACCTTGTCCTGAAGGAAGAGCACGACGTTTCTCGGGCCGTTGTTCAGAGCTTTCTCCAGGTATGAGGCGAGCTGCTGCTGCTCCACGATGTGACCCGCCGAGGGGGGGGGCTGACTCGGGAGAGAGACCCTGGAGGAGGAAAGACTCACATCACTGAAGTAAAAGTACTAATACCAAACTGTAAAAATACTCTGTTAGCAGTAAAAGTCCTACACTCTGTGTCGTAAAATATCTTCATTATGTAAAAACAAAATGATATGTATCAAAATAAAGTTTAAGTACCAAAAATACTTGTTATGATCTATTTCAGAATATATTTTATAATTATTGATCATTAATTTGTTCTTCACTTTAATGTTGCAGCTGACAGATGAAGCTCATTTTAATGACTTTAAGTCAGGTACCTTATATTACAATATATGAGTAAATGTAATTCACATCACATTCAACCACAAATATATAAAACCACATAAATAAACATGGAGGAATAAAAATATAATTTTAAAGTATTCATACCAATTTATTATATTTAGATGTAGTAGGGTGAAAGTATAATGTTGCAGAAAAATGGAAAAACTCAAATTGCAGGACAAGTAATTTAAACTGCAATCAAGTGCAGTAAATGTACTTAAAGTTAAATTACACCACTAATAAATCTAAAAAAAAAAAATAAAACACATAAGAGTCAAAATATTTCAGATTTCTCATATTGTTTATATCAGTTATTATATTTAGTTTTAGTAAGATGAAAGTGCAAAGTGGCAGAAAAATTTAAAATTTTCACATAAATTACAAGACAAGTACTTCAAATAATACTCAAGTACAGTACCTAAGTAGCAAATATACTCAGGTACTGTGAGTAAAACTGACAGGTGTAATGTGATTAATACAATATTGATTACCATCAAACAGGTCATCTTTCAGACAGGTGATACGGCACCTGACAATAATCAAGTTACTCCACCTTAATTTAATTTATAAAACAACCCTCAGTATACAAATATATTTTAACAAACATCAGTGTATATATTTAATGTGTAGATTAATCTCAGTATATATTTGTCTTAAAATAAACCTCCGTATATATTCAATTTAAAATAATCCTGGTTTCTGTTTATTGTGTAAATAAACCTCACTGTGTATTTAATGTGTAAATAAAGTTTATTTTGTATTGTATTCACATTAGAGACGCAGAGAAGCTAAAGACACAGCTAACGCTAAGCTAGCGGGAGGTCAGAGAGGAGAATAAATCCATTTAACTTCAAATTAATGTTAATATTAAAACATTTCTTACCCCTCGCTGGTCCACAGGAGAAGTGGCACCTGTTCATCACAGCTCCCGGTGTTAAAAACGTTTAATAAACCGAGAAAAACGCAGAAACACGGAGAGAAGCGGCGGAGCACCTGCAGCGGGCCTGCCTGCGCCATCTTTATTCTGCCTGACGACCGGTGACGTCACGTGACGGAGCCGCGTTCATACTCTGCCGCACAAAATATGATGAAGTATTTTATAAAATATAAAAATACTAATACTACAAGATGAAGTATTTTATAAAATATAAATATACTAATACTACAAGATGAAGTATTTTATATACTAAGTATACTAATACTACAAGATGAAGTATTTTATAAAATATAAAAATACTAATACTACAAGATGAAGTATTTTATAAAATATAAAAATACTAATACTACAAGTTGAAGTATTTTATAAAATATAAATATACTAATACTACAAGATGAAGTATTTTATAAAATATAAATATAAATATACTAATACTACAAGATGAAGTATTTTATAAAATATAAAAATACTAATTAGAGACTTAGACTTAGACTTCACTTTATTGATCCCTTTGGGATGACTCCCTCAGGGAAATTTTTACGTTTCCAGCAGCATACAGGTATAGAAGCACACAGTTGAAAAATAAAACAGTAAGTACTTAAAATACAAAATATAAAGAATGGGAATAAAATACTATAAGTAAATAGAAAGAGCTGAGTATGGCGTCGTGTGAAATAAAGTTATGGCTTTGTATAGTATAAGTATAAGTTAAGTGTTATAAATTAAAATTATTGCACATTATTGCATATGATGGGGTTATTGCACTAGGGGAAAAAGTGTCCAATGATGTATGTAAGTGTTGTACAAGTAAAATGTACAATGGCTACCACCCCTACTCTATGTCCTCCTCCCCCCTTGTGAGGAGTTGTAGAGTTGAGTGTGATGGCATGATGGACAAAGGAGTTCTTGAGCCTGTTGGTCCTGCACTTGGGAAGGAGCAGTCTTTCACTGAACAGGCTCCTCTGGTTGCTGATGACGGTGTGCAGAGGGTGGCTGGCATTGTCCATAATATCCAGGAGTTTGTCCAGAGTCCTCGACGACTCTGCCACCGTCCTCACCAGAGAGTCCAGCTTCGTGCCAACCACAGAGCCGGCCCGCCTGATCAGTTTATCCAGTCTGGATGTGTCCTTTTTGGATATGCTGCCCCCCCAGCATACCACAGTGTAAAAGAGGACACTGGCAACCACAGACTGGTAAAACATCTGCAGAAGTTTGCTGCAGATGTTGAAGGACCGCAGTCGTAAGCCTCCTTAGGAAGTACATCCTGCTTTGTGTCTTCCCATACAGGTGGCTGGTAAAAGTGCGTTGTCCAGTCCAGTTTATTGTGTCTATCCATAGCCCGAGGTATCTGTATGAGTCCACTGCCTCCACCTCAGCTCCCTCTAGCAGGACTGGTCGCGGTCTTGGTCTGGACCTCCCAAAGTCGATAACCAGCTCCTTCGTCTTAGAGGTGTTGAGCTGTAGGTGGTTAGTGTGGCACCATGCAGCGAAGTCCCCTACCAGTTCTCCGATACTCCTCCTCTCTGTCATCCCTGATGCACCCAACGATGGCCGTGTCATCAGCGTATTTCTGAATATGACACAGCTCCGAGTTGTAGCAGAAGTCTGAGGTGTACAGGGTGAAGAGAAGAGGGGCCAGCACTGTGCCCTGGGGGGCTCCAGTGCTGCTGACCACCGTGTCAGGACGTGATGTCCTTCAGCCCGACGTACTGTGGTCTGCCAGTGAGGTAAGTCGGAGATCCAGTCCATCAGCTGGGGGTCCACTCCCATCCTGCTCAGTTTGTCCCGGAAGCAGAGTGGGCTGGATGGTATTGAAGGCACTGGAGAAGTCCAAGAAAAGAATCCTCACTGTGCCGCTTCCCTTATCCAGATGGGAGTGGGCTCGATGGAGCAGGTAGAGGATGGCATCCTCCACACCAACACCTGGCTGGTAGGCGAACTGCAGGCGATCCTGGGCGTGTGCACTGCACCTGGGGTCTGAGGAGGCTGAGGAAGAGCCGCTCCAACGTCTTCATCAGATGTGAAGTGAGTGCCACTGGTCGGAAGTCATTCAGCTCGCTGGGCCGGTTCTTCTTCGGAACTGGAACGATGCGGGATGTCTTCCAGAGGGTGGGCACTCTCCCAATCTGCAGGCTGAGAGGTTGAAGATCCGTTGTAGTGGTTCCCCCAGTTCTGCCCGCGCAGGTCTTCAGTAGTCTTGGACACACTTTATCTGGGCCTGCGGCTTTCCTGGGTCGGAGCTTCCTCAGCTGTCCTCTGACCTGGTCAGTGGTGATGAGTGGTGAAGATTGTGTTGATGTGGGGGAGGAGGAGGGTGGTGTTGTGGTGTCTGGGGGGAGGTGTGTGGAGGAGGAGAGGGCGGGGCTGGGGTGGCTGTGGTGAGGGCGGGGGTGGGGGGGCAAGGGACTGGTTGAACCTGTTGAAGAACTCATTCAGTTCGTTTGCCCTCTCCATTGTCCCCCCTACGGCTCTGGTCTTTGTGTTGAGACCTGTGATGGTCCTTCACACCTTCCCAGACCTCCCTCATGTTGTTTTCCCTCAGCTTCTGCTCCACCTTTCTCCTGTAGCTGTCCTTGGCTTCCTTCACACAGTGTTTCACCTCCTGCTGTGCTGCTTTCATGGCCTCCCTGTCTCTGCTCCTGAAGGCAGCCCTTCTTCTTGTTGAGGACAGTCTTGACTTCCCGTGTTACCCAAGGCTTGTTATTTGGGTAGCAGCGGACAGTCTTGACAGGGGAGACCACGTCTGCGCAGAAGTTCAGGTAATCCGTCAGACAGTGTGTCAGTGTGTCATCCCCTCTATGTCCTCACCATGCGGGTTCAACAGCACATCCCAGACTGTGGTGTTAAAGCAGTCTCTCAAGGCACTTTCCTTCTCAGGGGACCATCTCCTGACTGATCGGTGTTGTCACCGGTTGCTTTTGGACCAGGGGGGTATACAGTGGCTGTAGGTGGACCAGGTTGTGATCAGACTTCCCCAGTGGGGGGAGTGGGGGGAGGGGAGTCGATCTGTATGCATGCGTCCTCCCGTACATTAACATACAGGAGATCAATTGTCCTGTTGTTTCTGGTCGGACAGTCTACAACCTGATTAAAAACAGCCAAAGTAGAGTCCAAAGGTTAGCATGGTTAAAGTCCCCAGAGATGATCATGAATGCCTCAGGGTGCTGTGTCTGCAGCCTTGCTGTGACAGAGTGGATTTTCTCACAGGCAGTGGCTGCGTCCGCTCTCGGAGGGATGTAAACACAGACGGTGATCACGTGACTGAACTCCCTCGGCAGATAATATGGCCGCAGGCTAACAGCTAGCAGCTCGAGGTCCCGGCAACATGAGACTGTCTTTCACGGAGATATGTCCTGGGTTACACCAGCGGTTGTTGACATACATGATGAGTCCCCCACCTTTGCTTTTCCCGCTCGCCTTAGTGTCTCTGTCGGCTCTCACAGCAGTGAATCCCAGCAGGTCCACGTTAGCATCCGGTACTAGGTGGTTCAGCCATGTCTCCGTGAAGATGAACAAGCTGCTCTCCCGGTAGATCCGCTGGTTGTTCAGTGCGGACAGCTCGTCTATCTTGTTCGGCAGCGAGTTCACATTCCCCATGATGACGGAGGGAATCGATGGCTTGTGTAGCGCCTCCGATTTTCCGCTAGCTCGGCCTTTAGCTTAGCCCCGGCCTTGCAGCCCCGGGGTCTCCTCCTCAGCTCCGCCGGGATGGCGTGTCGTATCCCGGTTCGTCCCTTTGTTCGCAGAGCCAGCAGTTCCTCCCTGTGAATAAGTGAGGAAACTGGCTCTTGGTTGCATTTTAAAGTTGAAAATATCCATGGGATATATAATACTAATACTACAAGATGAAGTATTTTATAAAATATAAAGTATACTAATACTACAAGATGAAGTATTTTATAAAATATAAAGTATACTAATACTACAAGATGAAGTATTTTATATACTAAGTATACTAATACTACAAGATGAAGTATTTTATATACTAAGTATACTAATACTACAAGATGAAGTATTTTATAAAATATAAAATATACTAATACTACAAGATGAAGTATTTTATAAAATATAAATATACTAATACTACAAGATGAAGTATTTTATAAAATATAAATATAAATATACTAATACTACAAGATGAAGTATTTTATAAAATATAAAAATACTAATACTACAAGATGAAGTATTTTATATAGTATAAGTATACTAATACTACAAGATGAAGTATTTTATACAGTATAAGTATACTAATATTACAAGATGAAGTATATTATATAGTATAAGTATACTAATATGAGACTGTGAAAATACTAATACTACTGTGTAAAAAAACTAATACCACACTGAAAAATACTAATATTACACATACGTTTTCTGTCAAACTGTTTTGGCTGTACTTACAAGCAAAACATATTTGATAAACTCCTTATTTGTTTTTTGAGTAAAAATGTTAATTTGTAAAAAAAGTAAAACTGTCAGATAAATGTAGAGAAGTAAAAGTAAAAAGTGTCATGAAAAGAAAAGACTTCTTTGGATCAATCCGGCAGCACCTCCATCAAAAACAAGCCGATGAAAATGTAGAAAAGTTGAATACTTTTATTGGCGTTCAACATACTGTACAGTAGGAAAGAGTGGCAATCTCAGTAAGGCGACACGTGTAGTAAATAACCACAGATCACTTTCCTCCCTTATAACAGCCACCGATCTCTGTGACAAAAGAACATCTATGACGGGGAGACGCTTTGTTTGCATTTCAACACTTCATCTGAAAGAGGAATTATCTCAATCTGCAAAATGATTTGAATGTCGAAGAGAGATTAGAGAGAGAAGGAAGGGCACATGGTGATGTTATGAACAATACGACTGATTTAAAGCTGCATGGACGTAATAAAAGCAAAAACGTTTAAAGATTAGCATTATTTCATTCTGTAGATTTCTGACCTATGTTTATACCTGACCTGACTTTATGTGTACGTGCGCAGAGGAGCAGCCTTCATACTAATATTTAGTATTTAATCAAACAGCAGCTTGGTGTAAAGTCCTCCTAAAAAAGGAAAATGAGACAACAGATGGATTAAACCCAACGCCACACGAGAACATCGATACTGGACGATTCGGAAAACTCTCACTGTTTTTGTTTTTAACATCCAATGCCAACATTTTTTAATTTTTGCATTTTTAAAATATCTGAACATTGCAACTATGGTTTGGTTGATGTTGGTGAAAGGTTGTAATTATGGCAGATAAAGTATTTACATTCTGTGATTGCCTCCCTCTATAGTAGTTTTTATTCAGGAATTCATGTTTTCATAAGCATACTACTTGATTACCACAGAGTAAAAATATTCTGTTACCAGTAAAAGTCCAGCATTCAAAATAGTACTTAAGTAAAAGTACAAAAGTATGAGCATCAGAATATAGTGAAAGTACCAAAAGTAAAAGTACTAACTGTTAAATGTAGAGCTCATTCTAATTTATAATACAATATACTGTTAACCATATATTGATATTTTAACTGATTTATATTTTGTATTATTAATTTGAAATTATTAATCTGCAAGGTAACTTACATTTTCAGGTAAATGTAGGGAAGTTAAAAGTACAACATTTGCCTCTAGAGTGTAGGAGTAGAAGTATAAAGTGGCATAAAATGGAAATACTCAAGTACTTGAGTAAATGTACTTTTCCAATGCTTTTAATCCAGTGTGAATTTTCTCCCACTGATATCAGTCTCATTCTCTAACAGCTGTATTAAAGTTTCTGCTGACAGTAAAATGTTCGACTGATGGGAAATAAGGCAACTTTTATTGTTAAGTAAATAAAAAAATCACCTAAAAACAAGAGCGTTTTTGTGTTTTTTTGAATGTAAGAGGAAGTACTCCTCTTACAGAGTCCTGCTGTTGCGAGGAACAGGATGGAAAAAAGGCAGATTGTTGGATTATTTCTTCATGAAAACAACCTGAGTTTGTTTGGCTGCGCTGTAAACAGAAACACCAGCTGCTCTTCTTTCATATTTCTGATAAAGTAGCTGCTCGACGAGTGTTTTGCTGCAGTGTGATCACCAAACTGAAACCTTAAAACTTAAAGGTTGGGGGAAACGTTCACCTTCCCTACAACCACTGAATTTTTACTACACGTTGGCATTGAACGTAAACCGTGAAATCATCGAGTATGGGCGTAATTACTGGGACGCTGGACGAGATGATAACTCAAACACAGCTGAGCAGCTAAAATGATCAATGACGAAAGTTTGGAAGCTTCAAGACATATTCGATCACTCAGTCATCCATCAAAGTGTTTCCTGAACTACTGTCCCTGTTTTGGGTGGCGGCGGATCTGTTCCACCAGCTGAATGATGCATATTACATAAAAAAATCAGATTTGAAAGAATTACAGTTTGATAGTGATCCTGATCCCACGACACCCAGAGCTCCTTCAGGGTGGAGGTGTGGGCGATCCAGCAGAGGAAAAGTGGTCAACAACAGTCCTGTGTGAGGGGAACGTCCAGCTGTAAAGGTGTTCGCCTCAGCTTCAGTCTCGCTGGCTGTGAGGAGTGTGGCAGGTTTGACGTGGACGGTGGGGCCTCAGGATTTGGTCTGGATCTGCCCGTGGAGAGCCTCGGCCTGGGCTTTCAGACTCCGAAACTCCCCCTGGATGAAATCAGTCAAGGTCTTCCTCATTTCCACCTGAAAGGAACATTTAAGGAATGTTTATTGCAGTTTTTTTATGTCTCATGTGGTACTTTAATCCACAATTGCTGACAGAAAAGTATTTTAAGATTAAGATTAAGATTAATTAATTGTTTCTGCAAAAAAAAGCCATTTTGCTGCTTCCCACTTCTCAAATGTGAATATTTGCGAGCTGCTAGTAGTTTATTTACTATTATTTAGTACAAATCTGAGGTATTTGTACTTTACTTGAGTATTTATACTTTTAAATATTGTACTTGTTACTTCGCTACATTTATTTGACTTTACAAATGAAGATTTTTACATTTATGAAGAGCTCATAAAATATGAAGCTTTGTTATAAATTAAACATCCATCAGATTATACAAGTAGAGCTGAAATCATCAGTTTAATCATCAATTTTAGTGATTTCTGCAGCAAAATGCCAAATGTGATTGTTAAACTATCTGAAACGTATTCTGCTGCTTTAACTTTGAATATTTTTAATAACATCAAGATAGTTTTATATATTTGAATATCTTTTGAGTTTGGACTGTTTAAGACATTTTTTAACTCTTATGAAACTAAAACAAGCAAAATGATCAGCTGAGATAATAATGGTCATTGAAAGTGCAGTATGCAAACTCAGCACTGGATTGAATTTACTTTCAGTTTATTTCTTTATTTATTCTTACACATTGCAGAAAATACGGACCCATAAAGGAATCATAACTAAAGCTGCAACTAATAATCATTTTCATTATCAACTTAACTACCAAATATTTTCTTGATTAACTGATTAATAATTTGGATGAATGTTACACTGTTACAAGTTCCCAGAGCTGATGGTGACGTCTTCAAATGTCTCTTTTTCCTCCGACCAACAGACCAGAAATACTCTGTTTACTGTCACAGAGGATAAAATAATAAAAATACTCACACATAAGAAGCTGAAAATTGTACTTTGATGATTAACTGATTTCCAAAATAGTTTGAAAAATACATTTTCTGGTCATCATCTAAGCAATTAAACATCTAATTGTTTAAAAGCTGGAGCCTTCACCTACTTCAATGAGCAGCAACACCAATAAATAATTTTTACTCTGTTTAACTGAAGCAGTATTATTTCAATATATTTGGAGACCAACATAAATGTATAGCTAGTTAACAGTGAAATATATTTACATGACTAGTGTACTTGTACCGTTACAAGTACTCGATTACAGTCGTGTGTACTTTAATACAGTCCGTCCTCACCTGGCTCTTGTTTTCAGCTCGGAGGGATTCAACCAGGTCTCTCACACTGAACGGTTTCCCCACCAGGACTGTGATTCTCTGGAGGGAAAACACCGGTCACAATCTCTGCCACGCACCAGTGACAAAAATAAAAGCATGAACAAAATGTTAAAAAATGTTCTTACCTTTCCAGCCCGAGGAACGTAGGGCGTTCTGTTTGGCAGAACGTCACTCAAACCTGAGACAAAAGTTGAACCCACGCTTAGTTTTCATCTCAGTTTTCTCTCTGTTGATTTCCACCACTGTTGATACTCGATATCACGTGAAAGGATAAAACTGCCATAGCCCATATTTTTCTTAATGCCAGAAAATCTCTTGAAAAGACCAAAACCGACAGTAACTGATGTTTAAAAAAAAAAAAAAAAAAACATGCTTCAAAACAGCTGCTCATTGTGGTTTTTAGTGAACAAAGGAAATGGGACTTTTTTTTTTTTTTTTAGCAGCGGATGAATCAACATTTGGTGCCCTAGTGAACATTTCTGTTCTGATGGGAGAGGTCTCTTCCAGTGGTTTGCTGAGGATGAAAATGAATCAGATGCTGTGGTGTTCACAGTCAGCTTTTACATCTGAACCCAGCTGAACAGCTGCGGGAGGTTTTGGAGCGACGTGTTAGACAGCGCTCTGCACCTCCATCATCAAACACCACATGAGGGAATATCTTTGGCTATCTTTGTTCTGGGGGAGAACCAACACCTCACTGACACTTTATCAGGGTTTAAACTTTCATTTGTTCATTCGTTTCTGAAATGAAATGTTGAACAGAAGAGGCCCGAGGATGTAGCCTTGGGGAACTCCACATCTCTACTTTTGTAGGCTCTAATTTGTCGCTGTCTGTATATTCATTGTTGGTTTGCATCTGTGCAAGGGATAAGAAAAATATAGAATACCATCAGAGTTATCCTTTGAATAAAAAAAAAAAAAGGCACTCTGGTGCACCAGAGTTTAAGGCGCCAACCATAAACTGTGATGTTCATACAGAAAAAATCTCCAAAAATACTGAATGAACCAATGACAATAAATCAAAAGAAGTTATCTAAAGCAAACCTAGTGCATCTGCAGACACCTGTACATGCACTAGGTTCATTTTCTGTTTATTGTCGATAAAAATGAAGCCATGAATCAACAGAACATGTGAGATGATGTGTCGTCATTTGTGGAGGCAGCGGTGGTGGTGATACTCACCCACATGCCAGAGCGGCAGGATGATGGGATTAAGGGAACACTCTGCTATGAGCCGACCCACACCTGAAACATCACATCACCTTCATCAGCACTTTCACACTGATGTTAAAACTCCACATAAGAACTCTGCATTCTTCTTTACAAATCTCTGCAGTATTACTCACCCCATTTTAACCGTATAAACTCTTCAGTCATGTTCACTTTGCCTGTTAAATGAGGAAAAAGAGAGGAAGTTCTTAAACTAAATCAAAAAGGAGAAGAGGAAGAGTGAATCGTGAGGTTCATATACCTTCTGGAAAAATGTGCACCCATTCTCCTTTGTTAAGTTTCTCCAGAATAAAATCCATGCCTTTCTGGTAAACACCATCGCCTGCAGAGAACATATTATGTGAGTCGGTGGTTCATCAGATAGTAAGATAAGTAAGATTTTTTAGGATAATAGTGACTCACCTCTGCAGACGGGAACACACTTCCCACGGCTGAAGAATCGCGAGTGCAGCTCTCTTGTGAAACAGATGTCAGACGCTGTTGGAGTCCTGCACAGTTACAGGTAAATAACAACATAAATATTCACCAAAATGAAATGTTGTTAATGAGGTGCTGCATTTATGAAACTCACCACCGCATCTTCTTGAAGTTCCACAAATGCCTGAGCTTTAGTACACCTGTCGCACACACAAAAAAAGTTGCATTTATTTCACCATTTTTTCCAATGTGAGCTGTGACTTGAGATGCTGCGTCTGTTCTTACCCCAGATGTGCGGGTCATCCATACAAGACTGGTGATTGGACAGAGTGATGAGTGGAGTGTTGGTGGGCCTCTGGTCAATCAGGTCCAACAAAACCTCCTGGTTGTGGACCGTCAAGTAGTTCATGTACTCTGAAGATGGAGAGATTGGGAGGGAGGACAGACATACTTAAAATGTTTTTTCTTTAATGCCGTTATATGTATCTATTTACATCGCTACCTCGAGATATCACGGCCATGTTTGCAATTATTATTTTTAATGCCCTTATCTCAAGATCACAAGGTAATTATGTCGTTATCAAAAGAAAACAAAAAGCTGTTTTTTTGGTGATAACTGGATAAATGTGTTGAACTCCAAAATGAGTGTGTGGTTCATTTGAGCACAGCTGATTTCAACCTTCAAGATCACTGTGATGACTGTCAGGGAGGATCCATAACTGATCAATAATTAAGGCCTAAATGTGGAGTTTGCTTTGCTGCAGTTTCTTCATTGGAGCAGACAATCTGGTTTTATAGTCTCCAAAGATGAGAGGTTGACCCATCTCTCTGCTTCAGCCAGCAGCTGCTCAAATAAAGCCGTTATATATATTATATAGAAATAATGAAGACATTATTAAGCTCATCCTGTTTGCCGTCCCACTGTACATAATGACCCCCACAGCATCTCCACAGAGCCTACAGACACCTGCTGATGGAAACTAACTGGAAATAAACACACAAACATCACAAGGAACAAGAGGAAACCACCTTCTGTCGAGATCACGAGATAACAGCTGTTCTCTGCTTCTGTAATATAGTGTACGTATATATGTGTGTGTGTGTGTGTGTGTGTGTGTGTGTGTGTATTCCAACTTACTGGTCCAGAAGTAGGAATAGGAGCCCACCATGCCCATGATCAGTGAGCTGGAGATCCTCCATGGCAAAGCAGGGCATTGAGGGAACGGCCATTTGACCTCCAGGGGCATTACAGTGCTCCACAGACTCTACATCCACAACCACATGAACCTGGAACAAAACAAAAACACTGTGACTACTGATGATGGCATAGAGGATCCAATGAAAGCATACCATGAAAAGACCTCATTGTGGTGCATTATGGGAAGTGTAGGATCCAAAAACTGTATCCTACACTTCCCATAATGCACATTTTTTGGAAGCTTAACTAAAAAATAAAAGTCCTGACATCTCTGCTGCGACATTTTGTGTTTAATCTTTTATTGCAACTGCAATATACTGCAACTTTAACTCCACTTTACTGAGTACAGGACTTTTCATTTCTATAATTTAACAACATTTTAATGATTATACTGCAGAAATATTTTCAATACAGGACTTTAGCTTGTAATGGAGTACTTTCAGTGTGGTATTAGTACTTTTACTGTAGTAAATGCACCTGTGCACCTGTACCTGTACTCTTCCATCTATCACACACTCTTGGTAAATCCAAACCAGGAGTATTCAGTCCTTTTGTTAGTTTAATTCACCCTTTATTATGTTTTATAACATTTTACTGCAAAGTACTTTCAATCTGAATACTTTAAGTACATTTTCCTGATTATACTGCAGTAATACTTTCAATGCAGGACTTTACCTTGTAATGGATTACTTTTAAAGAGTTTGTACTTTTACTGCAGTAAAGGATGCGAATACTACTTCCATCATTAGTAAATAGTGCTAATAGCATTACTTATAGCATACATAGCATTACACCTGTACGTGTCTTTAACTTGTAATTAGTATTTTTCGCAGTGTGGTATTAGTACTTTTACTGCAGTAGAGGACATGAATACTTCATTATGTAGTATGTATGAGTTTAATTCAGTTTCATTGTAAAGGTCAGAATATCCTGTTAGCTAACTTTAGCCTGAGAGGAAACAAACTTTACCGACACATTCAGCTCTCAGAGACAAATACCGGAGGTGTAAAATCTAAATCAATAAACTAATAAATCAAATAGTTAGTGAAGTGTTCAGTTAACATCACACATTAGCTGCACAGACTGTCTACATTTATTTTCATTCATTTTCAGCCATAAAACGTAGTTTTTATTTCTTGAATAAAGATTATAATGTGACCTGCAGCTTTAAGAAGGTTAATCTAATACATATAAAGACTTTAATCACTTGTAAAGAGCAGAAAACATCAGAATATAAAACATTTCGCTCACCTTTCTGTCTCTGCAGACACGCTGCTGACCACCAACCCCGGAAATGTACGTCACTTGACGCACTGGATTGTGGGTATTGTAGTTTTTCGTATAAAAGCCCCTTTTAGTTTAGTGTTGCTTTCAGTGACTCGAAAACTGTTTTCTTATTGTTATGGATTCATAAGTGATGATAATGTTCCGTTACACGGTGTTTAATGTAGCTCACAAGCCACTTCCACGTTGAGAAATGGGTTATGGGTAATGTATGCTGTGATGTAGGCCAAAGGTGAAGGGCCTCTAATCTGCAGCACTGTCTGAGAAAAACTCAGTTAATGATCCAACTGTTAGAAATAATGTGTTAAATTAGCTTGTTTTACCCTCCTAAAGTACAAGCAGTTGTACCCTTTATATTGAGAAATAGTTTGTACCCCTCAGTGTGAACAAACTCACTGTTTTTCTGTAAATAAATATAATTTTACTGCCACAATAAAAAAAACAGGTCCAGTATTTAATTCAGTGTGAATCAGACATTAATCAGCACCTTGTACTGTTTTTATTTCTTGGCTTCTCCTTCCTTTCATTAATAATATCCTAACATATATACAGTATATAGAAATAAAAGTATTTTTTATTCTCTGCATTTTTCTCATCAGATTTGCACTCAGTAATCTCGGTTTGATCAACATAAATATCTTTGTTGCTGCTTGTCTTGGGGCAGCACAGTGGGAGTAAATCAGGGCCAGTTTTGCCCACAAAGGGGGAAAAATGAGCTTTAAAACCCCAAACAACCCCCCTCACGTTCCCAAATAGATTTTTGTTTACTTACATTTCAGTGTTGTTGACAGTTTGCGAAATGTTTGTTTGTGCAGCATGTAATTATAATATCACCTGAAATATCTGATATTGGATAAGCCACCTCAAGACTCTGATAATCTGTTGTTATTGATCATCTGTTGTTATTGATCATCACCTTACCAAACCAATGATCACCTGAACAGAGGACACTCACACTTTTTATTTAAACTTTAAAACGTTCAAAACTTTATTTAAACACTTTAATCACAGAGCTTACAAAAGTCCCCCTAAACAAACATCTTCACACAGCACCAATAAATATTGACTTTTGGCAGATCTTATAGATTAATAACACATTTAAACCCATCTGAAACTGAATGACATCAAATTTCACATTTTACAAACAGCACAAATAGTTTTTAAACAATTTAAAAGTGAGAAAAGGCTCCAAGCCATGAAAATATATATGTTCATAATTATGTTATAACTCAAAATCATACATTCATAATTGTGCGTTTACTCACAAAAAGTGAGTGTAAAACCTTGATGACAATTTTTTAAAAAATCATTTGTAAAATTAAATGTAAAATTACATTTAAGAATACAATAATTCATTACATTTCAACACGTTGAAATGCGACTTAAAAACACTTTTAGCACAGTTTTTGGTGCAGAAATTAATACTGGTGGCCAGTCACAGATTTATTTCACCAGCCGGGTGCGAGCGCGTTCAGCCCCTTTAACGCCACCTCGAAGCCCAAAAAACAGGCCTGAGGGAGGAAAACAGGAAGGAGGTGTTCAGTCAGGCGATGCTGCAGGTTTGTGCTCATCAGCAGAGATACAAGCAGAGTAGGAACACAACATGAGCTTTCAGTCAACATAACATGAAAGTAAAAACTCACCGCGTTGGCAGGGAAAGCTCGCAGGAAGACGGCGTTGAACCCTTTATAGAGAGCTGTGGGTCCTTCCTCTCGGAGCAGCGTTCTCAGG